>JAHDVF020000035.1:0-600000 GCA_022606425.2 Lepidostoma basale | reverse complement strand
AATCAAAACCTCTTCTGGCTTACAGAGGTTCAGCTCTTGTGGCTATTCCTCTTACGTCTGATGGTAACATTGTTGGAAGGTGATTTGGTGGGTTGTTAGTTTATGCGGGGGCATTATTAATTAGATTTGGGGGGTTTGATTCAAAAATTTTTACGCAAGCCGGGCTTCTGGGCTTCTATGGGAGTACCGCCACTGCTATTAATAAACACCTGGAGTTTTCTAATAATGTCTGTAGTCCTCAAGATACCCAAGAGGAATGCGTGCAAGAGAAAGCATGAAGTGATTCCTTACCTGGTATCTGCTTAGCCCAGCCGATGATGCCTACGAGCTCACGATCATAGAGGTCGCTGAGGAGGCAGAGCATGCCGTGTGGGGAGGAGGGGCTAGCAGGGGGTGCTGTAGATGCGGCCAGCAACTCCGGCTCGAACGAGCACAGCACCTCCAAGATTTTTATATCTGTAAACAGATAACATGGTGTTTTCAGACAAAAACGGTAGATTAATTATAAGCTCTTGTGTATAAACTTTAATATAACAATGTCACACCACGAATCATGTGCTTTCTTTTAGAATTAATTGTATCTCAGTAGAGATGAATATGTAAATTATTTGGAAACAGAATATGGTAGTCAAGGCGTTTACAGGACTTATGACCTGTCACTGGTTGTGTTAAGCGATCGCTATGTAATACAACATTCCCCATTCCGCCCTTCTTACGAACACCACGTCTGACAATTATTTTTGAAAGTTGTATATATGTTACCATGTTGAGAAACATTTCACATATTTTAGTTCAATCTACACTAGCGCCATCTATTGAGATTGGATGTAAGCATTAAGCAGAAAATCTTTATTAATGTAATGTGAAAGGATATCGACCCAATTATCACACATTACTAGACAACGCCTGGAGAAAAAAACGCCTAAACGCCTCAATCATCATATTCTGTTTCCAAATCATTTACATCTTCGTCTCTATTGAGATACAATTAATTCTTTATGATTAACCCGTAATGGGTAAAATCCAGTATTTGTCAACAAGTATTTGTATACATTTAAAAAAATGCTTTATTTTTTTCAAAGTTTGCTGGTTCTTGGGATGCCACGTGAACCAAGCTTGCTCAGAAGATGGCAGCAAGCTGCCTTTCGTATGCAAAAAGTCTTTCATATTAGTGAAAGTACGTTCAGAAGACAATAACTCTCGACTTTAGAGTGTATCTTGTCTTCCTAAAGTAGAAACCATCTCTCATGCGTTCCTAGTACTTTACCTGTTCTCAAATAGATGCCTTTAAATATAAATATGTTTGTAATATCTTTTGAGTAAATAAATCAAATCAAATCAAATCAGTTTATTTACTCAAAAGACATTACAAACAGGAAAATGTTTAAGGCATCTATTGAGTACAGGTAAAATATTATAAAAATACAACATAGTACCAGGAACGCATTAGAGATGGTTCAACATTAGGAAGACAAGATACTTTCCAAAGTCAAGAGTATTTGTCCCCTGAACGTACTTTCACTAACATGAAAGACGTCGATCTCCTAGGAGACCGCATTCAGCAGACTAATTGCTCTTCCCACTGGTGTCACCAGAGGCAGATTGGTTCTGGCGGCCGGTAGGTAAAACAATCTGTGCTGTCGCCGTCGGAGATATCTATCGGGGACAAAATAAATAAATAAACTGATAAACGGATGTTCTTATGCGATGATATATTTATGCCCAAATTTTAAAAGTTGGCATATACTCGTCTTGTAATACTTTATGGACTCCAAAGTCGAGGTGATCGGCAACGTTGGGGGGACCCGACAGGGCACTTGAAGAAGAATAATTTACAAATTCCACGTACAACATACATAGTAAAGGGGAAGATCAAAGAAAGAAGAGGATTGGGATGTAGAAAAATGTCATGGCTGGAAAATATGGGAGGAGTGGACTGCTGATCGTGGACAGCCTCATACACTCTTCGATGGACAAGAATAAAATGGAACAAGTTGTCGAAAGATCCAGTAATGGATATGCAGTGAGATAAGAAAATAAATGTACAACAAACAGTTACACTTGGACTTGAATCTTCTTGTATTGTGAATTTTTGTGTGTAATACTTTATGGACTCCAAAGGATGTCAGTTGAAACGCAAACATTGTCAACAACAACTATACAAAGTTTCAACGCTATTGGATGAATGATGCGTAAACGCATAGGGAACGAACACACAAACATTCATTTTAATATATAAGATATACCACGTACCTTCGAGGGCTGGGCGCTGTTGGGAGTTGAAGGGTGACACCACAGCCAAGGACTGGGTATCTGTGTGTCTTCTGTACTTCTGCCTTCCGCCTCGCACCCTGTCCAGCCGCACCCCCTCCTTCAGCATCCCGGTGCGGAGACACTTCCGGAACCGGCACGCCTGACAGGCCTTGCGGCGCCGCTTGTTTATCTCGCAATCGTTGGATGCGGGACATGTATACTCTATGTTTCCTGCAAGTAGCCAATCATTTTGTTACATGCGTAATTTATAAAAATGTGCATTCGTTCCTCTAACTACACTGCTCTGTCCTGACATACCTCTCTAGATCCCACCACATTCATGCTTGTCAATTGTTCTGACTTCTAACATGACCGATGCCATGGCATGGAGAAAAAGTCATTGAAAGAGCCATGTTAGAAACAAACCTTAGATACAGAGTCAGAAATGATACGGTGAGAGAAAAAACAATGGTCACTGACACCTTCCACCGTGTAGTGACTCTGAAATAGCAATCAGAATCAACAAAAAGACTGCTGACTTGGAGACCATGGACCGCAAAGAGAAGTGCAGGGCGACCGCAACTGCGGTGGAAAGATGACCTGAACCAACACGTCAGCATAACCAGAATGCAATTTGCAAGAGACAGAGTGACGTGGAAGCAAACGGAGGAGGCCTTTATCCAGGAGTAGACGGGTATAGGCTGAAGAAAAAGAAAGTACCTTCCTCGAGTCCATACTCCATTCACATTGTTAATGTACACTTTCTTAACCATTGTTTCTTCATCCATTTGTTCAATATGTCCAAACCAAAGCAGTGATTCTTTCATAAATTTGTTAATTATACAGTCTTCAACTCTCTTTATTTAATGTTTTGGCCGCCTTTTAGAAATTGATTAATTTTGTCATGCCATGTTTTCTTCGATCGTCCTCAGCTTCTCTTTCCGTTCACACTGCATGTATGCAATTTTTAACCACTCATCTCTCATCCATTCGTTCCATATGTCCAAACCATCTAATGATCATATTTTAATTTTACTTAGGATGCAATCATCTACCTTACATTTCTTTGTTTGGTGTTCTATCATGCATCGTTTTTCAGTATTGCCATATGTGTACATAAAAAATTATAATTTCAATAAGGAAAACAACGAGAACTTATTTGTACCCCCAAATATATTAATAAATATTAATTATATATTAAATTAATTTGACTTATTCTCACTATTTTTGACAACCTGATGAAGCTTGGATACACCAAGCTTCCTCAGGGCAATATAAAAACTGAATGCATGCTGAGTTGCGATGACCGAACGGCCAAAGGGAAAGTAGGCCTCCACGGCATTGAGTCATAATATTATCAAATCAGTTAATAAAACGGTAACATCAAATTCACAACAACAAAAAAACATTCTTTCGAATATTCCTAGCAATATTGCAAAACACAACATAAAAGGATAAAACTTTATGAACAGGTATGATAGAATTAATACGGGAAAAAGATAAACATGTCTTACTAGTATAATTACCTTGTATAGTCCGCTTGAAAAATGCCTTGCAAGCCTCGCATGAAGCCACGCCGTAGTGGAAGCCCGAGGCTATGTCCCCGCACACCAGGCACAGCCTCCTGGGCGCCTCTTCCTCTTTGCCTCCCTCCTGAGGACAAAAATCACACAGATTTAGAAGAATACAGCTCGGTTGGTCTGCACTCGGAAGGCTGGGCAACATCTTCAAGTCGGACATGCTACAAAATTTAAAAATGCAAGTGCTGGAGCAGTGTGTGTTACTTGTCCGGACAGCACCGGGGTTTTGCCGTCTGCACGTTTCTTGAAAATGGCCGTTCTGTCATCGCCACCCAGCGGGCCTTTCGGCTGCACTTCAATCTTGGGCATCGTGATACCGTCCTTCACGGGAATTTAATCGTAACTTGGGTGCGTACATTAGAAGGAACTGGTTCGACACTAAGACCTAGGGGTTTAGGAAGACCCAAAACCGTAAGAACACCCGAAAATTTAACGAGCGTGAGAGAAGCTATTGAACTGTTGCCTCGGCGCTCTACCCGAAAGCATCCAATTGCATTGGGCATTGCTGACCGCTCACTGAGGAGGATTTTGCATCAAGACTTGTCATTCCCCTACAAGATTATGAATTCAAATGACTAATTAGTTCTTGGAAAAACCTCAAAGTTGTTTAGTGTAATGGCCCCATCGATTTACATTATATAAATTCTTTCCCCCACCCTAAAGTTTTTTAAATCAATATAAGGACACATTGTTTGGCGACTAGGTTCAGTTTGAAAATGCCCTCGCAAGGCGAAACAAATTTATAACTGCTATTTATATAAGTAATTATATGAATTAAATCAAGTAAAACCATTAAACAATCGCATTTATTATTATACACAATAATTATAATGGAGTTTTACAAAACAAAAACCTCAACCATCAATAGTGAAATATCTTTGAAACTAGGTAAGCCCCATACGTACCTAGTTTCATACATGAGAATTGTCTTGTATCACATTATACAAATACCAATTAACGGCATCCATGATTCACAATGACAATATAATTATAAACCGAGTTAAATGAATATCAACCATTTCCCACATTGGAGAAGATGACATAATAAGTCTTTATAATTAATGTAGAATCGGCAGTAAACGTTACTTTACCATAAACATGTCCGTTAATTACTGTAATTAACTCATACTCTTGAGAATATCAAGGCCTTCATAGAAACTTCCTACAATACACCATTGCCAAGAACATATCCATCAGGCCATCTTTAGTATCACAAGGAAAATGACATACCATTATTTACATGTTATTATTTACAAATTAGGTAGAGATAAAATGCAGAATTGAGGCAGCAAGAGCTACGTTTAATAAAATGAAATCACTCTTCTGCATTGATAACATAAACTTGAAACTCCGCCAGAGAATGATCAAATGCTATGTGTGGTCTGTTTTATTGTATAGATGTGAAACGTGAACCTTAAAAGTCAACTCAATAAACAGACTGGAAGCATTCGAAATGTGGCTCCATCGCCGAATGCTTAGATTTCCCTGGACAGACATGGTTACCAATACCGCAGTCCTGAGGCGAGCTAGAATTGACAGGGAACTGTTATCAACTATCAAGATTCGGAAGATTTCACATCTGGGTCATATACTGCGTGGGGAAAAGTACCACCTTCCCTAACTGATATCGGAGGGGAAAATTGAGGGATATGGAGGGTCCGGTAGGAGATAGATGTCTTGGCTGCGAAACGTGAGGGAGTGGACCGGCATCCGAATTGTTTAGGAGCTGTTCTGAGCGGCGCAGAACAGGGACAGGTTCGTCGAGGTGATCGGCAACGTTGGGGGGACCCGACAGGGCACTTGAAGAAAAAGAATTTACAAATTCCACCAACAACATGCATAGTAAAGGGTAAGATCGAAGAAATAAGAGGATTGGGATGTAGAAAAATGTCATGGCTGGAAAATATGGGAGGAGCGGACTGCCGATCGTGGAGAGCTTCATACACTTTTCGATGGACAAGAATAAAATGGAGCAAGTGGTCGAAAGATCCATTAATGGATATGCAGCGAGATAAGAAAAGAAATGTACAACAAACAGTTACACTTGGATTTGAATCTTCTTGTATTGTGAATTTTTCTCTTGGAAATGTGATTTGGTGGTTGGTTTATATGTGTGGCCCGGAGTAGTTCTCTGAAAGAGGACATGTGAGGATTTACATATATCGCACTCTTATAACTTAAAATGTGCACTAATAATTCATAATATTTTATTATTATACTAACAAAGTGAATGGAGCATTAAAAAAGGTTATTGAAAACAACTTTGTTTATTAATTTTAGATATACTCGTACTTAAGGCGTTAACACTGTCGAATTCCAGAATGACGATTTTTTTATGAATTAAAGCACTGTTTTTTCCACTTTTGAGTTTGTTTTTCTAGACATGTTTCGAAGGTTTTTACACCTTCATCATCGGGAGAACGATATAAATTATATATTCGAAAAATGTCGAGAAAAATACCTCAAAAGTGGAAAAAACAGTGTTTTAATTCATAAAAATTTCGTCAACTTTGTTTATTAATAGATATACAAAGTTGTCAAATAGCATTCTAAATAACCCTGTAGAAATGGAAATATTACGCAAATAACTAAATTGGCTATCCAAATAAATCAATTTGAGGGTTGTCAAGATGTAACATCATCTTGACATGAGAGATGAACTTACTTCAGGCTGTGGCGTCCCAATGAGTTGTGTGGTGGAGGAGCAGAAGTGTCTGTCGGGGCTGGCCGGTGACATGGGGTACTTGGTATCCTCAGGACTCTGGCTGTAATCAATCTGCAAATAAAAACATCAAGAATCAGCCACTGGTACAGTGGTAACCAAGATGATGATGTTGATTTTTAAAGTGCCATTTTCGTGGGAGATTCACTTCAAGAGCGCTCTTCGTCCGGAAAGCTTATCTTAAAATAGAAAGTTTTAAAAGAGCTTCTAAATACTCTTTTAAGTCATGATTTCAGATATTGTAGGGCAGCCTGTTCTTCACTGCTGGTCCCATCTGCATTTTTATAAAAATGTAACCAATCTCTTTACTGATAAACTTAATGTAATAACATATTGTTTATGTGCAAGTTTTCAGTGAGCAAAGTGAGTAGCATTTTTTTTTATAAACAACAGATCGTTTGAACCCAATTTTTTTTGTTGCTGGAGAGGGTTCAGAAAAAGAGGGAGAATGGTAGTTATTCGTGGCACTATCATAGAATTTTGGGGACCAACTCTCTGCAGCTTCAAAGAGATGGGTTCCTCATAACCCATTTCTTTAGAATAATAAGGGGATATTTCAATAACTGGAGGGTGTTGATCTTTTTGCTCCAGATAGATATCTCCGACAGCGCCAGCATAAACTGTTATACCTACCTGCGGCCAGAATCAACCTGTCTCTGGTGACACCCGTGGGAAGAGCATTCGGACTTCTGAAAATTATCTCCTCGGAGATCGACATCATTGATATTGCAAAGTGTCATGTCTTCCTAAAGTCAAACCATACATGTATTATGTATTATATTTGACCTGTTCCCGATAAAAACAATTGAACTCTTAATTTTGTTTGTAATGTCTATTGATATTTATTGACGCCCTTTGTGGCAGAGTGGCAACAGCTAAGACTGCCACGCCGAAGGTCCCGGGTTTGATTCCCGGCGGTGCGTGAAAGAATAATATAATAATTCTCACGCTGCCTTTGGAATAGTGAGATAATTCACGTGAGAATAAAAATGGCGATAAACTAGCTACTCATCACATTGTATACAGTAATCGGGTTCAAATAAACTTTTGTATACAAAAATGTAGAAAAAAACCCAAGTGACATCCCACATTACTGCAAAACCAATCCCTAGGATTGAAACAAGAGAAAAACAAAACAAAAAAGGACAATTTAACTTAATTTGAATTTCGAATTTGAAAATATTAGGAGCCTCTGATTTAAATTTATGATGCTAGTCTTTAAAAAATAGAAAATGTGGACTTGCACAGATCGGGTGTTGAAAGATGAAAACATTCAGTATTTCGAGTGGATTACCTCATGCAGGACGGTGGCCCCCGGGGAGTACATGTTGGTGGACGGCGAGCAGGCCTCCGCCTCCTGCTTCACGCGGTGCAGCACCAGCACCCCATCCGCGCCCTCGCCCGCCGGGGCGCCCCCCGCCGCGGCGGCCCCGCCCCCGGCACCGCCCCCCGCACCCGTCCCGCCGCCCGCCACGGCGCCCGACATCATGGACACCACCTGGAGACAAAATAAAACAACTTTATTAAATATTACTTCTTCATGAAATTTTCGGTATTCAACCTCTCGAATAGTAAGATATTAATGACATTTACGAACATTTTTTTCAGTTTGTAAAACGTGTAATTTTAAGAAACGTACACTGGAAAACCAAAATCACCCTGTGTAAAACAATCATCCGAACAGTAGTGACCTATGGGTGTGAGGCGTGGACAATGACAGCGAAATCTGCAGAGCGACTGGATACTTTTGAGAGAAGGGTGCTGCGCAGAATTCTGGGGCCTGTGAATGACGGTGAAGGCTGGAGAGTGCGGCATAATGACGAGCTGTACAATATTTACAAAGCTCCCAGTCTCTCCACACAGGTCAGATTGAATAGACTGAGATGGGCCGGTGCAGAGGATGCCGTCATCGCGAACCCCAAAAAGATTGCTGGAGTGGCACCCAGGTGGTAGAAGACCAATTGGACGACCAAGGCTGCGATGGAAGGATGAAGTTGGGAGAGATGGAACAAGATTGTTAAGAGTGTCAGATTGGAGGGTCGAAGCGGAGGACAGGAGGAGTTGGAGGCGAAGAATACTGGAGGCTAAGGCTCGATATGGGCTGTAGGGCCATCGAAGAAGAAAACGTGTAATTAAAAGCCGTGCCACAATGTTTTAAACAAGCTCTCCACATCGGTCTCCACCGGCGGTTTAAAACTGTGTAGACACTTGTTTGAAACCAAAATTCGTTTGACCTTCAACAACCTTTGTGGACGGACGCGCATAGTATGCGTGTTGTAAACCGTTGTAAACACGCATTCCACATGTGGGGCTCAATATTCCACCGAGGTCACCCTTGTGGAGAGCTTGTTTCAAACAGTGTGGCACGGCCTTAACAGATAAAATATTTAATTCTGTATACACCAATAGATGTCGCCAGTAGTCCACATTTTGAAAAATTCTAGGAATATTCGAGAAATTATAAATGAGTCCCGAGCATGGGGCCATACGCTATATGACTCATTTTTCAAGGTCTCACGGTTGGGACGGTACGCAAAGAGAGGTTAAAAAATTAAACGATATATATTTTAACCAATGGAACGGAATGCAAATATATAGAAAAACATAGAGTAAGATGAGAGTTTATTTACTTGAAATAGTACACATCGCACCGTGAGTATAAAACCGACGTAAGTGCAAATATACAGTTTGGGGATATGGGAGTTTAAATATTTCATATTGCTTGGAAAAACTGTTTTTTTTTTAAATAAACCAATGATTTTCGGTTTATAGTAATATACCTATAAATCGAAAATCGTTGGTTTATTTAAAAAAAAAAACATTAATTCTTTCTTCATTCATTCTTTCCATATGTCCAAACCATCTTAATGATCCTTTCATTATTTTGTTCGTGACACCATCATTCGCACCGCATTCACTTCTTATATTTTCATTCGACACTCTATCATACACGGAGTATCCACAGATTCGTCTAAGAGATCTCATTTCTACTGCATTTATTCTACTTTCATTCTTATTTTGCCAGTTCCATGCTAGATTGAACTAAAATATGTGAAATGTTTCTCAACCTAGTAGCATATATACATCTTTCAAAAAATAATTGTCAGACGTGGTGGTCGTAAGAATGGGGAATGTTGTATTACATAAAGCGATCGCTTAACCCAACCAATGCCAGCTCATAAGTCCTGTAAACGCTTCGACCACCATATTGTTTCCAAATAATTTACATCTTCGTCTCTATTGAGATAAAATTGATTCTTATTATTTTGAATTTGGAATAATCAAGTGCACAAGAAGTCCCACGGAATCCGGGTCCCCTCGGCACCTGATTACGCCTATGTCCGCGGGTCCCCCCTCCAGCCCTCCGCGGCCGACAAACGGCGCGATAATTTATGATAAAAAATTCCAGCAGACAAGCGAGTGACCCTGAACTTGAACACAAATAACACCGATGCGAAAAATTCGCACCAACACTTGCACCGCGGCCGTGTGCGAGCGGGAAGTATGCAAAAAAAAATCGGTTTCGTCTGTGTTCGTGAATGCACCGATGTAAGTTGGGCCCGAACACAGGCGTGAGGGACCCGCTTTGTATTCGGCCAACTACAGCATGTTCGTGACTACACTTGTAATATTCCATTTTTCAAATATAAAAAAAGCAACACAATGAAACAGTTCGAGTACAAGGTACAAGATTTTCTTAGATACATTTTTTTTATATAAATGCGTAAAACTTCGTTACATGATTTACAAATTATTTTATAGGATTTCTTAATGATGTAGAATTATCAATTATGTATATATTTTAATGTGGCTCAAGGGGGCATATATTATTTTATGCCCCAAATTGCCGCACAGAGGCCCTTCGAGGTTCTCCTGTATTGAAAGCGATTCGTCTTTAAAATGAGGTTGCAAAAGAGATAGACCTCTTTGGATGCAATTATGGCGAATTCGTAAATGCCCTTACGATAAAGGCAGCAAGCAAATAACTGTATTTTCCTATTCATAAGGTTCTATGTATATTTCCATTGATATTCTTTTTTTCACCCTTTACATCGATTTGGCTCGCGCTGTAATGACGTAAGGAGTTTTTTCAACAAAATAATAATTAACGACGTCTTGAATTAAAATAAATATACTTCATCGATCATATTAAAAATAATGTGTAAAATAACGTTAATTATTTTAGCGACAGATAGTTTCTGAGGATGGGTGGGGTGAAGTGGCGATGGGCTGGCCATATCTGTCGGAGAACCGACGGCCGATGGGGGAGACGGGTTCTGGAGTTGGACGTCCCCCTGCCCGCTGGACCGGCGATCTGAAGAGGATTGCTGGACATGGATGGATGGGAGCGGCAATGGATAGGGGGCAGTGGCGTGCTTTGGGAGAGGCCTACATTCGGCAGTGGATGACGGCTGATGATGATGATGATGATATAGTTTCTGGTTAATTCCGAAACCGGTGATGATAGTTAACTAGAACGGCTGGACCGATTTTTATGATCTTTGATTTGTAGGATTTGTCTCTGCCTCGAATAGCAGAATAACTATTAAAACATCGAAAAAATTATGATAAAATTCATTTTCTAATACATTTTGTATGAATCGCCTTTTTTGATTATATCACGAGAACCGATTGACTGATTTCGACGAATTTTATTAAAAATACTTTTCATTGTGATTTTTGCACATTTATTGAACTTAATTCAATTTGAGTATTAATTTTAACTTAATAAATAACTGATTTTAATTCGGCTAATAAGTTAACACAACATTTATTGATTCTGAGGTGGTACGAAGCTCGCCGGGTCAGCTAGTATTAAAATATAATACAATGTTGACCGATTATTTTGCGAAGGGCGGATAACCAAGTGGGGTAACGATGTAAGGCGGTAGAGCAAGCCCGCCCTCGCTAGACACCCTTACTCTCTCCCTCGCTGTCTGGACCTAGAATGGAATCCCAACCCACTACATAACATTGTATTCCCCATATCCTAATCTACTACGTATGTACGTAAACTTGTGTTTCTCTGGATATGGTGTGCAAAGAATTGATTTCAAGTAAAAGAAAATAAGGCTCTGGGAAAATATTCTATCAACTATTGTAATTATATAAACGTATGTATCTTTAGTGTATTAGAAAGTAGATCTGTGATGCTTCTCATATGTATAAATAAATAAACGAAGTACGAGCGAAAATACGTATTTTTAACATTGATATTATCATTTGTTTATCAAAAAATAGTATTACTGCTAAAATTTATCACACTTATACTAATATCACAATTTATTTTGATTCACAAGTGTCGCGACAGCTGTTTCGCCAACCGGTGTTGGCATCATCAGGTGTTGTAATAAACTGAGTATATTGTAACACCTGATGTTGCCAACATCGGTTGGCGAAACAGCGGTCGCGACACTCTCAGTGAATAAAAATAAATTGTGATATTATAACTGTGTTATAAATTTTAACAGTAATAATTTTGAAGTATTGTAGTGTTTTGGGCAAAATAATGGACTATTTAAAAGAATATGTTTGAGTGTAAGATAATTAAGGATTAAACATGAGATGCATGACGTCATTAATATCCTAAAAAACAAACACATTCCTCAATGCAGACAAAACAAAATCATAAAATGACGTACACAAAATTAAGGTAAAACGTAATTATTTCGCCAAGATCGTGTGACGTCATCATTGGTGTGATTCCACCACAGTGGTAAGAGAAGAAGAATATTATTTATGGTTTCCTGAACAATGATGCAAAAATCCATATTTAATATTAATAACAACATACATTTTCTAGAAGTTTTATTTTATTTTATGTTAGTGACGTGTTCCGCCTTGCTAAGGCATTATCAAACGACATTTGATTTATTGTTTCTTGAACAATGATATAAAATTCCATATTAAATAATTGATACGAATGAAAACTTCAGTTTTCTAGAAGTTTTTTTGTGATTTTATTGAAATGACATGTTTCGCCTTGTTAAAACGCTATCAAATGTTTCAATGTATCAATGTGAAACATGTCACTCCCATAAAATATAATAAAATTTCTAGAAAACAAACGTTCTCATGAATATCAAGTAAATAAAAAGGCGACATTTAATAACAAAAATTCGAATAAAAAATCAAGTTTTATTTTTCTAACTAAGTAAACATATAAAAGCTCGGTATATTTTCACTATAAAATACACACATGTTAACCCTTAACGTACCGTGTTCAAAACAAAACGCTCGCTCCCATGTGGTAAGTTCAGTTTACCGCTAACTTTATCTAAATATCAAGCATATGACTAGATGAATCAAAATTTAATTTATGTCATCTTGTAGGGAATTTCATTAGGAATAGATCGATATCTATAACATACATGGATTATTTGAAAAACACATCATTATTAATTTTTTTCTGGAACCATGCGATTTCTGATATGTAATGCGTCACAGCATACGGGCGACTGGACATCGGGTCGGGACTTGTCTGCGCGCCGCGGCCGGCGGGGCGAGGATAAAGGCACCTAGGCAAAATGTATAGTACGTTCAAGACAACGAGTACGTATTAATATTTGTCCCTTTTGGTAAAGTGTTAATATTTTCACAGTTCTGATATTATTAAGTTACGTGCTGCGTTTTCATCCAGTCGGTATTATTACGTACCTATTGAAAAGGTCAAAGATATAATTTATAATACGTTCAAAACAGCGAGTAAGTATTTGTCACTTTTGATAAAGTTGTAAATATTAGCAAAACAAATTCTACCTTAACACGAATGAAGGTGAGGGCAGTCTTAGAAAATATTTTTTTTTGGGATGAAGGAAGTAATTTTTTGCTTTTTTTTTATTACGAAATATTGAGAACACTTCAATGGAGGATTACAATTTTTTTTATAATATTAGGGTCCATAGGTTTTAAGAAAATCAACTTTAAATTGGCAGTGGAAACTCAATTGACCACATGGCAACGCGACGGTTAATACGTATTTCTGATAAGGGTAAAACAGAGGTTATGATTAAATTAATTTTAAACTGTTAAATTAAATAACTTTGTTTTATGTATCACAATTGTATTTTATTTTACGCGACAGCTGTTTCGTCAACCTATGTTGACTTCTTCAGGTGTTACAGTAAATGTTAAGGTATCATAGTGTTTCGGCCAAAACAATGGACTATTTAATTAAATTAATTGTTAATCAAATACAACGACCTTCATGGCAGATGGAAAGAGCTATGACTCGATCTGGAATTATATGTCTGTAATGTTTGTATTTTTTATTAAAATAAATGAAAATTGAAATGTAACGACTTCCACACCGAAAGTCCCGGGTTCGATTCCCGGCGATGGCAGTGTGATTGTCCCAAATTGTGTCGGCAGAGAGTGGAGTAGGCACCCATAGTTGCGTTGGCGCGACGACATCCGGAAGAGTACGGGAAATGCTTGGATGCAGACCGATCAAGATCGAACAGAATGGAAATTGGGAGAAAAGGTCCGCGTCCAGGGGTAGACAGCAATAAAATACTGAAGAAGAAAAAGGAGAAAAAACTAACTAACTAACTAACCATCACGGCGTCTCCCCGGAGGGGTAGACAGAAAGAATGGAACGCCACACTGTTCTGTCCTGACATACTTCTCTCGTTTCCTCTACATTCATACATCTTGTCATGCACGCACGTCGATTTCTCCGACTCCTCACGTGACCGACATTCAATATTTGATTGATTTGATCGTGCCACGTTTTCCTCGGCCTTCCTCTATTTCTAGCTCCGTTCACGCCGTTTACATATACCTTCTTTACCATTATGTCTTCACTCATTCTTTCCATGTGTCCAAACCATCTTAATGACCCTTCCTTATTTTGTTCATAACACTTTCATTCGCACCACATTCACTTCTTATACTTGCATTTGTCACTCTATCATATACAGATTTGTCACACATTCGTCTTAGAGATCTCATTTCTACTGCATTTATTCTACTTTCATCATTTTTTTGCTTTATTTTCTATTCCATACATAAGGGTCGGAGTATTCAATATCCGAAAGTATCTTGTCTTCCTAATGTCGAACCATCTCTAATGCGTTCCTGGTATTATGGTGTATTTTTATAATATTTTACCTGTACTTAAAATATGCCTTAAACATCTCTACTGCATTTATTCTGCTCTCATCCTTCTTTTGCCAGTTATATGCTTGACTTCCATACATAAGGGTCGGCACAAGAACACCATTATATACTGCCATCTGCCATCAAGGGGAAAAAGAGTGGAAAATAGTATAAAAGGTAATGAAAAGATGGCTGACAAACATGAAGAAGTAAGTCGAGAAATTCGGTGTTTCCTGCGTCGGCCTGTTGAGTCGAACACAACAGAAGAAAATTCGGCGTGACCAAAATAATCAAACAAACCAATCGCGCATTGTTGTTATGTTAATTGGTGGAAAACTTGTTTTGCGAATATTTTATTTAAAAACGACTCGGTCGGCAGATGGTACGCTAACAGAGCCGTGCGGCACACCTGCCATGGATCCAAAACCGCCTACAGCCAATAATTAGGGGCACGCGACTGACGACGGAATATAAGCCAACATAAAAACGGCACGACACACAAATATTACCTAAAACTCAACGCGATACATTAAAAAATAACTAACTAATGCAGGGAGTAAGGGGGATCCTATTGACTCTTCGAGCGGTGCATGGCCACGCTGGAGGATTTATCTGATTCCAAGTACCTATCCACACCTCCTTGACTTTGGGCTTCCCTTGGAAACTATGGAAAATGTTAGAGATCGAGTGTGAATAATATTGATGCAAAGGCTAACACGGAAGGACACCTCGCCAACCCGCGTGGCGATGTAATGCCAACCACCCCCCGTATGACATGTCATACATGGAGAAGAATGGGGGAGGCCTATGTCCAGCAGCAACGGCTGTTAAAGAAGAAGAAGAATGAAGGGAACCTTAAAAAACGGAAAATACCGATCAAACTTAAAC
The DNA here is from genome assembly GCA_022606425.2 of Lepidostoma basale. Taxonomy (NCBI): domain Eukaryota; kingdom Metazoa; phylum Arthropoda; class Insecta; order Trichoptera; family Lepidostomatidae; genus Lepidostoma; species Lepidostoma basale. The sequence continues at coordinate 584,457 of JAHDVF020000035.1, read as the reverse complement.
GAAAAGTCTATGAAGCTTGCGTTCTGCCAGTTGGTACTTATGGTCTTGAAACTGTAACATTGTCCAAACAAAGTGCCGAGAAACTACGAGTGACCCAAAGAGCCATGTCAGGAATAAGCCTAAGAGACAGAGTCAGAAACGATACGGTGAGAGAAAAAACAAAGTTCACTGACATCATCCACCGGGTGGCGACTCTAAAATGGCAATGGACGGGTCACGTAGCCAGAAGCTCGGATGAAAAATGGACAAGAATTCATTCATTCTTTCCATATGTCCAAACCATCTTAATGATCCTATCATTATTTTGTTCATAACACCATCATTCGCACCGCATTCACTTCTTATATTTTCATTCGACACTCTATCATACACAGAGTAACACACATTCGTCTAAGAGAACTCATTTCTACTCCATTTATTCTACTTTCATCTTTCTTTTGCCAGTTCCATGCTTCGCTTCCATACATAAGTGTAGAATAACAAGAACACCATTGTGCACTGCCATCAAAGCTTTTTTGGATAGGTTTTTGTTTGCGATGACAACTTTAAGTGCACCATTCACATTGTTGCCTGCCCCAACCCTTCTTTCAATATCCCTCCCCACTCGCCCATCTCTTGTAAACATACTATCTAAATCCACGAACTAATCTACTTGCTCCAAATTTTCACCATTCACGCTAATGTTTCAGACTGTCATGATTTCTTCTTTTACAAAAATCCTTTACCTTGGACTTATTGACATTCATCATCAGATCATTTCGCATGCATACCCCATACATACTCGTATTATTCACCGGGACTTGTAGTTCATGCTATATATAACAGTAGATTATCTTAAAAATGAAATTTAGAATGTTTTATACGGGTTGGAGAGTTCTGGTTGTGTTCACCCTGCCGCGTGACGACCTCTGTAATTTTACGTGCTATAACCATGACCTTCGCAAGTAAAAATTATTTGGTCGCCCCGAAAGCCCAACACACGCCAGACACATAAAGATGAAATACGGAATATTATTATCCGATCTGGCAACGATATCCGACACGAACTTTGACGAACGAACATCGTCAAATTATATTAAAATGAAATTACGTTTTCAATATCACAGATATTCAATTTCCTATTTAATAATTAGGAAAATTACCGTTTTCTGAATGTTCAGTTAATATTTTAAGAAAGCGTCAAATTTAAAAAGACAGTAAAACCTCGACATAACGGACTAATTGAGGGGAGGGGGTGTGAGGGGGGGTGTGGAATAAAAATAGGTTTAAAATAAAACAAAAAACTTTTTTTGAAAATATGTACACTGTATAAAGTGCCTATCCGAAAGATATAAACGGAGACTAGAGGCTTTTGAGATGTGGTCCTATAGAATACTATTAGGAATTTCCTGGAGAGACCACATTACAAATGAGGATGTTCTCCAAAGAATTGAAAGAGGAAGGCAACTTCTCAGGACCTTGTCCGAAAGGCGTGCAAGATGGATCGGCCATGTAATACGTCAAGAAGGCCTCTTGCATGCCATAATGGAGGTTATGACCGAGGGGACAAACTCTAGGGGACGCCCACGCCGAGAGTACCTGGAGGACCTGTTAGTGGACGTGCGCTGCTCATCATATGCAGAATTCAAAAGAGCCGCACAAGACAGAGAAGAATGGAAGAGAAGAATAGAGGAAATTGCTGCAAACCTATCCCAGGATTGAAACCAGAGAGAGAGAGATAAAGACAAACAATACAAAACACAAACAAAAATCTATTTATTGTCTTCGGACACTCGTGAAGTGACATTGCTGTTTGATATTGACGCGCTTGCTTTCGGTAATCCTGCTAAAAGGAATCAAGTTATATTTGCACTTTTGAAGTTTGCTGTTTTTTTTATAATCAACTATCTAAAATTACAAAAATGCGTATAATATAGTTGAACATCGTTATCTGAAGAATAGTCAATAATTGTTTAACTTATTAATATTATTATTATTAAACAAACAAACAAACAAACCATAACGCCGTTTCCTCGCAGGGGTAGGCAGAGAGAATGGACCGCCACACTACTCTATCCTGGCAAACCTCTCTAGATTCCTCCACATTCATACAACGAGTCATACACGCAAGTCGATTCCTCCGACTTCTAACATGACCAACCTTTAAAATTTGATTAATTTGGTCATGCCATGTTTTCCTCGGTCTGCCTCAACTTATTGATAACAATATTATTAACTTATTAATATTGTTACCAATAAGAAAATCCATGTGACATAAAAACTTTTGATTAGACATATTTGAAAAGACTTAAATAATCAATTATAATATATTTTTGGTATTATCGAACTAACAGCAGAAACAAAAATAGCACACTTAATAAAACGGGTGACGTGCGTCTGTGACATTAAAGGTTTACCCACAATAAGTCGATATGTAAACACTAATACCGACGGAACATAACTTACTAAAACATGTTCTTATTATGTGAAATTTTATTTTAAACACAAATCGAATAATAATGAATAAATAAATAATATGTTTCTGGCAAAAACAAGGATGTAAATTCAAATTAAACTTTTCTTTTTTTATATATACTTTGTATACAAAACTCAAATTATACAAATTAAAATTAAATATCAAACATATTTCGGACTACCCAGCCCTTCCTCAGTGATATTATATAGATATTTGAAATATTATAAAATTGTTAACAAATATAATCAGTTTTGACAGATGTTATAAATGGAACTAGAAATAGAGGAAGACCGAGGAAAACGTGGCACGATCAAATGAATCAAATCAAATTTCTCTAACTCCTCACGTGGCCGACATTCAATATTTGATTTATTTGATCGTGCCACGTTTTCCTGGGTCTTCCTCTATTTCTAGTTCCATTTACATCGTTAACATATTTTTTTACCATTATTTCCATGTGTCCAAACCATCTTAATGATCCTTTCATTATTTTATTCGTAACACATCATAACCAATCAATCGCACAGCATTCACTTCGTATATTTTCATTCGACACTCTATCATACATAGAGTGTCCACACATGCGTCTAAGAGATTAAATATATAATATATACTCTTATATAAATAATATATATTAAATATATAAATTAATATTAATGAGTAGAGCTAAAAAAAAATTTCGAATAAAGATTAATATTTTAATTAAAACAAAACAAAGGGATTAGAAATAAATTTGGATTATTTAATGGAAGGCAGCGCCCCTCGTGTTGTGGATATAACGTGACTGTGCGTAAGTAAGAACCGTTTTAGTTATAAAGTAATGATTAAAACGGCTGATAAATTACACCGTTTGCCGACCTTAACCATCAACGCGATCGCCCACAAATCAATCGTTAAATTTTCCATTGCATTTCGAATAAATGAGCCATCATATTAGCGCCCCTGGCGGGGCTCTAGCACAACTCGAAGCGTCGTCATTTTTCGGCGTTCGAAAATCAAAACGATCATGGAACATTATCTTTTAGGTTCCAAATTTGGAAAATCTCTCGATTTCGAAATCATAATTGAATCTATTGGGTTCTAAATAAAAATATTATTTCTTGGGTTCAGAGTCATTAATAAATCTCTGGATAATCATGGAATATGTTGGGTTCCAAATTATCTCTTGATTAGGAAACTATAATTGAATCGATTGGATTTCAAACGAAAATGTTGAAATAATTTCTATGAAATTGTCGCGACAGCTATTTCGGTAACCAATGTTAGCAATGTTAGCATCAAAATATTATTACTTGGGATCGAAGTTATTAATGAATTTTTATTCTCTTTGTTTTGAAATATTCTGGAAACTTTAGGGTTCCAAATTTGGTTAAAACTCTTCATTTCAAAACAATAATTTAATCGATTGGGTTCCATAACCAAATATTCTATTAGATTCGAAGTAATTAATTAATATTTAATCTTACTGTTTTGGATTATTTTGGAATCTTTAGGGTTCCAAATTTGGATAAATATATTGATTTCGAAATCATAATCGAATCGATTAGGTTCCAAATCAATACAAATTAAAACGTATGTTTTCTAGAAGTTTTATTATAATTTATGGGAATGACATGTTTCGCCTTTCTATGGCATTATCAAATGCCTTAGAAAGGCGAAACATGTCATTCCCATATATTAAAACTTCTAAAAGAAACAGACTTTCGTAGACATTTTGTATTAGATATTTTGGAATTTGTTTGAACATTGTGGAATATTCGGGGTTCTTATTTTGGTTAAATATATTGATTTCGAACGGTGCGAAACTTCGTAAGTTAGGACATAGGACATAGAGGATTTCCACCGCTTATCCAAAGCTGTTATAGACAAACGGCGCTTTTCGGCAGTTTCACTCATTCAATCCCCAACATACCAAAGAAACAAACAAATAAACTTCAATCTGTTTTCAATGCGGCAGCACGACTTGTAAAAGGTGTTCCAAAAAACTCGCATATTTCACAACATCTAAAAGATCTTCACTGGCTCAAGTGTCCTGAAAGAATCCAGTATAAACTATGCTGGATGGTTTTTAAAGCGCTTTACGGAATGGCACCAGCCTACATATCTGAACTTTGTGTTGCTGATAGCCCTAACTTGCGGCAATCTACGCTTCGATCAGCAAACTCCTCGGCAATAGGCAGATTAGTTGAGGCAAAGCGCAACCCCCGGACAAATTTCGGAGATCGGGCTTTCGCAGTGGCAGGTCCGTCCGCCTGGAATATGCTTCCTGCACGCCTCAGATACATTGACAATCCGAAAGATTTTAAATCTCACCTAAAAACCCACCTTTTCAAAATATCGCACAAAATGTAAACAACGGTTATCTGATTGCTGGTGTCACATGCAGCTCTCATGACTGAAAAATTGTCAAAGCGCCCTTGAGGCGAGCTATTCACGAAAACGGCGCTTTATAAATTAGCCTAATTATTATTATTATTTTTTATTTATTAGATAATTTGTTTTTTAAAAAACCCAATTGGGTTATATGGTTACATTTTTAGATCTTACTATTAATTATGTATTGTTTCAGATATTTTTTATATTGAGTTGTAGTGCGATTCCTTGTGTCTTTAGGTAGTTCATTGTAAAGTTTCAGTCCATTGTTCAATATCCTTGATTGTCCTGTCTTAGTTCGTGCGATCGGTAAGTGATATCTGTCACAGTTCCTGGTCCAGTGTCTGTGTATGTCTGAATTTTTAGTTAATTTGTAGCTGCTGTCTGTTGTCTTTTCCATGGTCACTCTGTGTACAATTTTTAAGGTCTCATATTTGGTAAGATCTGATATGTCCATTTGTTTTGTTTGTCTGTAAACTTGTATGGTTGTTATTATAATCCCTAGGCCCGTCCCACGTCCTTGCGGAACGTCGTGAATTGACGCCACTTGCCGGTGTGCTCGGGCCCCGGTTTCCTTCGGCGAAATTGCACTCAGCACTTTCGTTCTGGGTACATAAATAACCCGCCAGTTGTTCGGCAACCGTTGACCCCACGGTTGCTATTTCCGATCGAGAGCCGCCCTGAATCACGCGCCACACGGCCAAAGGGGTAATGCCAAAAAATTTCACAGTTTTCACAGATTTAATGCGCTGCGAGAAAACGTATTACTAAAGATGCACGACGTTAAAAACCGCGGTAAAAATGTTGATACAAACATGCAACAGAACGAATCCAGTGCCAAGAAAATATTTTATGATCTAGTACAGCGCTTCCCAAACGCTGATCCGCGGGGATTTCCTGAGGGTTGGTGCCTGTTTTTAAATTCTTACACCAAAAATTAAAAGAAAAACTTCATTAGCCAAATTATGGCCTAGGCGACAGAACACTTGGTTTCTGATTCAGGGGACTTGGGTTCAATTGATCAATCAATCAAGATATAAATAATAGAGTTCTAGTGCCACCCCTCGAGTATGGAAGTGAAGCTTGGAGCAGGTAAAAGAAAAATGAAATTAGGATTAATGCCGTAGAAATGAGATCACTGGAAGAAGAATGTGTGCGAAAAAACAAAATACGAAATAAGGATGAAATGAAAGGCAGACGATTGCATAAGTAAAATTAAAAAAAATTATCCTTGAGATGTTTTGGACACATGGAACGAATGAATGAGAGAAGAAAAAAGATTAAAATGTTGCATACAAGCACGCTCCATGCTTCTATACATTTCTATGGACTGCTTCTATGAAGCGCCAAAATTTAATTGATCACTTCCCAGTACCTACATCCGACACAGATATCTCTCCTAAAAAATCAAAAAACTTCTTGGCGTCCATCTAGAGACTGATCTTTCATGGAAAATTCAAATCAATAAAAATGTCAGCAGTAGCTTCTTTCATCTAAGACAATTAAGATCCATAAAAATAAATATTCCCGATGACAGTTTTAAAACATGAATCAATTCCTTCGTCGTATCACGACTAGATTACTGCAATGGAATCTACGCCAACATCCCCAAACAGCAAACTAATAAACTCCAGTCTGCATTCAACGCAGCAGCAAGACTGATAAGAGGTGTGCCGAAGAGTTGTCACATAACACAGCATCTTGAGGAATTCCACTGGCTAAAATGTCCAGAAAGGATACAATACAAGCTCTGCTGGACGGTCTTCAAGGCGTTGCATGGTATGGCAGCAGCTATTATATCTAAACTCTGCATCAACGAGAACCTGAATGCCAGATAGTCTACATTGCGATCAGCTAAGACTTCTGCAATCGGAAGATTGACTGTGCCAAAACGCTGTCCTAGCACAAACTTTGGCGACAGAGCCTTCGCGGTAGTCGGCCCTTCAACCTGGAACAATCTTCCAGCAGACTTTAAGTGCATTGAGAATCAGTCAGAGTTTAGATCGAGACTCAAAACGCACATTTTCAAATTATCCTTTCCTAATAAGAAGGGTTGATCGACTGCGTTGGGTGCAGCCCTCATTCTAAATATGTTTTTTAGTTCATAAAACGTAGCGTTATTTACAGCACCCTTGAGATGAATAATTCATGAAAATGGCGCTCTATAAATTATCCAAACAAACAAACCATCACGCCGTTTCCCCGCAGGGGTAGGCAGAGAGAATGGACCGCCACGCTACTCTATCCTGGCAAACCTCTCTAGCTTCCTCCACATTCATACAACGAATCATACACGCACGTCGATTACTCCGACTTCTAACATGACCAACGTTTAAAATTTGATTAATTTGGTCATGCCATGTTTTCCTCGGTCTGCCTCGACTTCGTACCCCATTTACATCATTAACGTATACTTTCTTAACCATTCTTTCTCCATCCATGCGTTCCATATGTCCGAACCAACGCAGCGATCCTTTCATAATTTTGTTCATAATACCTTCTTCCGCCTTACATTCCTTTCTTATATCAGCATTTGAGATTCTGTCGTATATCGTTCTCCCACACATACGTCTTAGGGACCTCATCTCTACCGCATTTATTCTACTCTCATCCTTCTTCTGCCAGTTCCATGCTTCGCTTCCATACATTAGGGTTGGGACCATAACTCCATTGTGAACGGCCGTTTTCGCTTTCATTGATAAATTCTTGTTTCCAATAACTATTTTTAAAACTCCATTCACTTTGTTACCCGCACCAACCCTTCTTTCGACGTCACTATCCGTTCGGCCATCTGCTGTGAATATGCTACCTAAATACACAAATTGCCTCACCTGTTCCATGTTCTCTTCGTTCACACTTATATTGCAAACTGTCATTTGCTCTTTTTACTATTATTATTATGCTTTCCGGAGACGACCAAGGAAAGCAAAACACGTGCTTGTATGTATAAGATCTACATTTCGGATTGTACCATATAAGATATACATAAATACATAAATGTTGAAGTATTAAGATTTATGCGAGTCGTAAAGTCCAGTTGAAGCCATCGGCAATCAATGCAAGGTCACGGATACCACAGTTAACGTGGCAATAATCCCGGCAGATCCTCCCGAAATGGCGGTGCAGTGCTAGTTAGGCCCGAACCAAGACCAAAAGATGCAGCGGGCGGGCAGACTTAATGATTATCATTCCGAGAATAATATTGACTGAACGCCGGATAAAAAATGCATACGAACCGGTTGGCACGGAGAAAAAGGTAAAATAAAACGAGAGGAGTGCAGTCAGACATGATTCAAAGCCAAGGCCACATGAGCCCAGTGTACATTCGGCAGTGATCTCATTTTGTCTACTGCGACAACTAAATATTCAACTGCTTAGGACAACACAATGTATGGGTATTTTTATTTTTATTGATTTGACACACCTCCGATTATAAAACCTTTTTTTATATACAATAATATAAACTGAATATAAAATGGATATTTAAAAAAATATCGATTATGTTCAAATTATCTCAACAGACATTACAAACAGTCTCTCCACACAGTTCAGACTGAATAGACTGAGATGGGCCGGTCACGTGCAGAGGATGCCGTCATCGCGAACCCCAAAAAGATTGCTGGAGTGGCACCCAGGTGGTAGAAGACCAATTGGACGACCAAGGCCGCGATGGGAGGATGAAGTTGGGAGAGATGGAGCAAGATTGTTAAGAGTATCAGATTGGAGGGTCGAAGCGGAGGACAGGAGGAGTTGGAGGCGAAGAATACTGGAGGCTAAGGCTCGATATGGGCTGTAGGGTCATCGGAGAAGAAGAAGAAGAAATTACAAAACAGCATAAATGTTTAAGACATCTATCGCTTACAAAAAAAATATTACAGATATAACATACAACATAATACCAGGAATGCATGAGAAATGTTTATCGCTTGGTGCGCCTTCGTGGACCAGGATCACACAACTGCACCTAGAATCGGGAATTCCGATGATAGATGAATTCATTCTGTAACTTGCCGAACGTTTTTACAAAGGACTCCCTTCACATCCTAACCCCACAATAAAAGACCTCTCAAATTACGACCCAAACACCTCCAGCCGCCACAAGCGCCCAAAATCGATCCTCCTTCAGAGGAACACTCCGGGCCAACCAAATCATGCCCCCCAATAAACTAACAACCCACCAAATCACCTTCCAACAATGTTCCCATCAGACGTAAGAGGAATAGCCACATGAGCTGAACCTCTGTAAGCCAGAAGATCCAAGGTTCGACATTAGGAAGACAAGATACTCTCTAAAGTCAAGAGTATTTGTCTTCTGAACGTACTTTCACTAATATGAAAGACGTTGATCTCCGAGTAGACTGCGTTCAGCAGACTAACTGCTTTTTCCACCAGTGTCACCGGAGACAGATTGGTTCTGTTGCTATCAGGGACAAAAAGACCAACACCCTCTAGCACGGCCAATTCTCGAAATATCCACTGATTAATCTAAAGATATGGGTTATGAGATGCCCATCTCTTCGAAGTTGTAAAGAGTTGGTCCCGAACATTCCCAAAAGAAATGCCGTGGAATAGAGCCACGAATAACTACCATACTCTCTCATAACTCAGATTTTTTTTCTAAACCCTCTCTAGCATAACGGAATATCTCGCCTCGTGAGGACTCCATATCACAGAACCACTTTCGAGTTAGCTCCGAACCAATGAGTTGTATTGGGATCTCTGAAAACTCTTCCGGTCCGAACGATGAAGCCCAACATCCTCAGTGCAATGTTAACACATAATCTGCGGGAAACGTATTAATACCCGTTTACTGGACTGGTGGTGGCATATGAGAAAAGTATAAATACCCTTTTCGTCAAACTGAAAGAATCATTAAAACGGTTTGGATTGTCCAAACCATATTAACGATTATTTCATTATTTTGTTCATAGCACCATCATTCGCACCGCATTGACTTCTTATATTTTCATTCGACACTCTATCATGCACAGAGTATCCACACATTCGTCTAAGAGATCTCATTTCTACTGCATTTATTCTACTTTCATCCTTCTTTTGCCAGTTCCATGCTTCGCTTCCATACATAACGGTCGGTAGAAGAACACCATTGCGCACTGCCATCCTAGTTTTTTTGGATAGGTTTTTGTTTGCGATGACAACTTTAAGTGCAACATTCACTTTGTCGCCTGCCCCAACCCTTCTTTCAATATCCCTCTCCACTCGCCCATCTCTTATAAACATACTACCTAAATACACAAACTCATCTACTTGCTCCAAATTTTCACCATTCACGCTAATGTTGCTGACTGTCATGATTTCTTCTTTTTCAAAATTCATTACTTGGCCTTATTAACATTCATCATCAGATCATTTCGCATGCATACCTCATACATACAATTCACTCCAAGGATTAATTGTATCTCAATAGAGACGAAGATGCAAATTGGAAACAGAATATGGTGATCGAGGTGTTTACAGGACTTATGACCTGTCATTGGTTGGGTTAAGCCCACGCTTTATGTAATACAACATTCCCTGACAAATTTTCATGTCTGACAAATTTTTGGAAGAGATATATATAGGTTGATATGTAACACCAAACTTCACATGTTAGTTTCAATCTACAAACTAGCGCCATCTATGAAGATTGCATTTAAGCATTAAGCAGAAGATTTTTTTATTAATGCAATTTGAAAGGCTACCGCCACTAACTTATTGCTAGATAACGCCTGGAGATGTCACTCCAATTTATATGCTATAACTTGGACCAGTTTTTGTTTTTACAACATTTTGAATGTATACAAATACTTGTAGACGAATACTGGATTTTAACCAATGACAGGTCATAAGTCCTGTAAACACCTCGATCACCATATTATGTTTCCAATTCTGTTTCCAATTTGCATCTTCGTCTCTAACTAACTAACTAACTAACTTACCATCACGCCGTCTCCCCGGAGGGGTAGGCAGAAAGAATGGAACGCCACACTGTTCTGTCCTGACATGCTTCTCTCGATTCCTCTACATTCATACATCTTGCCATGCACGCACGTCGATTTCTCCGACTCCTCACGTGACCGACATTCAATATTTGATTGATTTGATCGCCTCTATTGAGATACAATTAATCCTTGAATTGAACCCGCAATGGGTAAAATCCAGTATTCGTCTACAAGTATTTGTATACATTCAAAATGTTGTAAATACAATTCACTATTTATTAAACACTATCTTAGAAAAATTCGTTTTCCTCTGGATTAATTACGAAAGATTTATTTTTATTCGGAGGTAGGGATGTTTAACAACCGGATAAGTGGCCGCATCTCGTGTGAAGTTATTAGCGGAACAAAGATATAATTAAGTTTAGCGTTTATATATAATAGTTGTCTGTACACGTAACACAAGATAATGCTCGTGTGCGACCTTCGTTTTGAAAATGTTGCAAAAACCCGGTTTTCAAGGATGGCAAAGTTTATGTACGTATTAGAATAACTGGTTAATAAATTCTATTTTTATTCCTGGATTTGCTGAAATTTCTCACAACAAAGTCGCGATTCTAAGTAGCGACAACTATATAAATAACATGAAGGTTAAGTGCGATCGTTTTGATTTTTAAGTTATGTTTAAGATCGATATAAAATAAAATCTCGCTCATTGGCAATTTATATTATATTTATTGTGATACGTAAATGGCAAGATTATCATCTTATTTTGGAATGCTTATAAAATTTTATATTTTTACCTTATTGATTTGATTCGCGTGTTATATGACTCGTGCAATATCTGACACGATTAAAATATAATACTGTGATTTAAAAAATAACGTAAATTTTAAATAATCTGATAATAATTAAATAAAACAATGTTTTTTAATTACTTTCACTTTTGTCTTTATTTCGACAGCGATCTATTTCGCCAGGCGACGCCAAGCTAATGGACCAAGATATATATTCGTATTCTTCTTCTTCTTCTTCTTTTGATAGATCTGACGATCTGTGACACAAAAATCATATCTCGTCGGATGATGAGATCCAGCTGTCCCTCCATCTCTTAGGCGGTCTTCCAGGTGGGCGGTGTCCGGAAGGGATTTCATAGGCGGCTGTATACGCGAGTCTGTCACCATTCATTCGGGCTACATGGTCCCTCCAGTATCTTCTTTTGGATCTACTCCACTGAACGATATCCTCTATTTCGCAGGTTTTCCTTATGTCTGCGTTGCGGACACGATCTCGGAGGGTTTTTCCAGTAATTGATCTTAGGACCTTCATCTCCGATGTTCTAAGTAGTCCCTTGGTTCGCACAGTGTCAGCCCGCGTCTCTACAGCGTACGTCATGATGGGTCGCACGTTCGTATTACATATTATATTTAATTTCAGTAACAATAAAAACATAAGTACCAAGTTGTATTACATAAAGCGTGCGCTTAACCCAACAAATGACAAGTCATAAGTCCTGTAAACACCTCGACTACCATAGACTGTTCCCAATTTGCATATTCGTCTCTATTGAGATACAATTAATCCTTGAAATGATAACCCGCAATGGGTAAAATCCAGTATTCGTCTACAAGTATTTGTATATATTCAAAATGTTGTAAAAATATATATTGAATACGAATCCTCTTAAATAAATTTAATACCTGATCTGTATAAAGGACTCAGTTTGCAGTAGTGTCACCATTCTGTCGATGCCAGCGAACCGGAAGTAGTTAAAAAAACATCGTTTTATTTAATTATTATTAAAAATGAACTTCCATAAAAAAAATTCAGTAAAATCATTTGATTATATAATATTAAAATAAAACGATGATTAAAAAAAAACTACTTCCACTGTTTGCCTTTATTTCTATTTAATCCTCTGAAGATTAAATGAAAAATTCACAATTCATTATACGAATGAAAATATCTGTTTTCTAGGAGATTTATTATAATTTACGGGAATGACATGTTTCTCCTGTTGATATTATAAAATGTTCTCAAATTATTGTTTTATTTAATATTATTATTCACAGTAGAACATATTAAGAATATGAATCAATAAAAATATATGAATTAAATAAAATATATAAATAAATTACGTGTGTAGAACAAAAAAAAACAAAAAAAAACAACAATACACATAATTATTAAAAAAAGGATTATTTTCTTCTATACAAAAACATTCCGTACAAATATCTGCCAAATTGACACGAAAAATGATAATACACAAGAAACCTTCAAAGAAGACCTTCGTGGCAGAGTGGTAAGAGCTCTGACTTCCATACCGAAGGTCCCGGGTTCGATTCCCGGCGATGGCAGTGTGATTGTCACGCTGCCTTTAGCCTGGTGTAGAATTCACGTGACAATAAAATGGCGATAGATTGGCTATCAAACGTATGTATGTAAATGTAAAAAACCTATCAAATGTCATGAGAATCAATATAATAGCTAAATTAAATTGTACAAAGTAATTGGGTTTAAGCGACCTGTTGTATACAAGGAAAAAAATATTATTTCAGAGAATGTAAATGAAACATACAGCTCATTAAAAAAACGGTGGTTACGTGTAATATAAATTAAATAAACACAAAAGTCCGGATCGTCCATGTCAACATGTGCAACATCGGAAAAACATTATGTGCTAAATTTAAAAAAAAAACGGTGGATTCGTGGAACATAAATTAAATAGACAAATTTGCACCATCTAAAATAGCATTTTGTATTAAATTATTTTTATTTTGTTATTTTATTTTATATCATTGAATTTTATATAGTTTGTTTTAGATTTATTTTGTGGATGTTGGAAGATCGAAGTGTGCGCGGGAGATGCCTATTGGTGGCGATGAGGTTCGCAACCCATCACACCGCGTCTCCCGCGGGGCGAAAAGAGAAGGATGGAGTGCCGCATCGGTTAAAGTGTGACAGTCCATTCATTCTGCCTACCCTTTCGGGGAGACGGCGTGATGGTTAGTTAGTTATGTAAATGAATATTCAGCAAGAATAAAAAAGGGAAAATGGTAGTTTTTTTTTATAAAGTCGAACTTGGTTATTACAAGGATGATGGGACCAAGTAAATTTCCTGGTTATATCGTAAAATATGACATGAAGAATCCGATTCCTTGTTACACCAGAGATCTCGCTTTTTCGGTTATCGTAATAACCGAATTCGGCTTTATACGAGTAGTATTGGTGCTATCCCGCCGGTCGTTTGAATACATGTATACCCCCTTCTCCCTATCACAGCAGTATTCAAAACGCCTGTGTGAGTTTAGCCTGGCTGATAAAGTAACCACCACAACCTTGGCGAGTGTTACAACAAAGCGCCTATTCACTATTCAGTAACTGTGAAAAAAATCGTGTGGATACAGAAAAAAAAGCAATATCCGCCGAAGCGAGAGCGGATTTGGTTCTGAGCCGAACTGACCTAGACTAACTCGGGTCATGTTGTTTATTTTACAGTATAGACCAGACACCGACTCCAACGTACGTTAATCTTAATGTGGTGAGACGTACCGCAGAGATTTTTATAGCCCATATCCAAACATCCTTATTACAATACATACACATTAGCAAGGAACTTTATATTCAAATTTCATATACAATTTATCGTATAAGACCTTATATATGGAAGCAAAGAATGGAACTGGCAAAATAAGGATGAAAGCAGAATAATTACAATAGAAATGAGATCTCTTAGACGAATGTGTGGATACTCTGTGTATGATCAGAGAATGAAAATATAAGAAGTGAACGCAGTGCGAATAATGGTGTTATGAACAAAATAATGAAAGGATCATTAAGATGGTTTGGACACATGGAACGATGTAAATGAAACTAGAAATAGAGAAAGGTCGAGGAAAACGTGGCACTATCAAATTAATCACATTTTGAATGTCGGCCACGTGAGGAGTCGGAGAAATCGACGCGCGTACATAACACAATGTATGAATGTTGAGGAAGCGAGAGAAATATGTCAGGAAAGTAAAGTGTGACAGACCATTCTTTCTGCGTACCCCTTCGGTGAGACGGCGTGATGGTTAGTTAGTTAGTTAGTTATCGTATACTATAAATTGTTTCTTGAAAAACGATGTAAAACTCCTTATTAAATAATTAATACAAATGAAAACGTATCTTTTCTAGAAGTTTTATTATAACTAACTAACCATCACGCCGTCTCACGAAAGCGTAGGCAGAAAAAATGGACTGCCACACTTTTAACTGATGCGGCACTCCATTTACATCGTTTATATACATGCTTTCTTAGTCATTATTTCTTCGTATATTCATTCGATTTCTTCAAACGATGTTAACGATACTATTTTTATTTTGTTCATAACAATTTCATTCGCACTGCATTCATTTCGTATATTTGTATTTGACACTCTAGCATATACACATTTACCATTGCTAAGATATCTCATTTCTCCTACATTTATTATACTCTCATCCTACTTTTGGCAGTGTCGGTACAAGAACACTATATTAGTTGTGTTTTCATTTTTTTTCATTTCATTTTTCATTTATTTTAATAAAAATTACAAACATTACAGAAATATTTCCAGATCGTTTGCAATTACATTATAAGAATTAAGAAAAGAGAAGCATAAAAACATATAAATAAATAAAAAAGTTTAAGAATTATAAATAATCATTACATTGATATTGCATCCCTGAGGCAACTCACACTATCACGAAATATGTCGACTCCGAGGCGAACCGATTGAGCAATAAGATTGCCCTACCCACAGGCATAACCATTGGCAGGTTGGTTCTGCAGCGTGGCAAATAAAACAATCTGTGCTGTCTTTGACGAAGGTAATTATCAGGGACAAATAGACCTACATCACTCAGGACATCCGAGTTCTGTATACGGCCGCCAATCAGCTGAAAGAAGTGAACTCCCAAGTGAATGTTCCTCCTTCTCTCCAATGATTGGTAGCTTAGCATACCTAGCAAGAATTCAGTCGGAAAGAGCCACGGGTAATAACCGCGCTCCCTGAGGTAAAGAAAGCGCAGAATTTTTTTCTGCACTCGATCCACCATAAGAGAATATCGGATCCCAGGTGGTGACCAAATAACGGAACTATATTCCAGCCGACTTCTTACCAGGAAATTATACAACACCCGAAGTACCTGTGTGTTAGAAAATATCTTGGCATTCCTAAAAACAAATCCAATAATGTTCTTTACTGTTTTATCTTTCAGCATGCAGAACCAACCTGCCTCTGGTGATGCCGGTGAGGAGATCGACGTCTTTCATATTAGTGAAAATACGTTCAGAGGACTAATACTCTTGACTTTGGAGAGTATATTGTATTCCTAATGTCGAATTATCTCTCATGCGTTCCTGGTATTAAAACTATAATTGTTGTTTGTAATATCTTTTGAGAAAATAAACTGATTTTGATTTGATTTGATATGCATCTATAGAGCCATTAATCCTACTCGAGCTTAATCGATGATTTACTGATGACATTTGAAGTAAAACCCGTTAAATCAATAAAGGAATATAATAATAACTTCGTATAAACAAACGCCTGTGTGGCTGAACTTGAAAACCTTTGCAGGATGTGAATTTACTCCCGCTAAAGGTTAAGGGTAGAAAGGTCGAAAGGACAAAGATTCGAACAAAATTAATTCCGTTTCCAGGCTTCAAGTACGCCCTATATAGATTACTTTTATATACATATGCAAACGCACAAATGAATATAAACGGTAATGAAATTTCATAGCAAGAATAAATATTTTGATCAACTTTTTCAAAAGAATCTTTTCATCTGGCATTTGTATATTGAGTAAATAGATATAAAAAAGACCTATTATTGTAAACTATTCCCTGAATAATGTTGTAAAACTCAAACTAACTAACTAACCATCACGCGGTCTCTTCAAAGGGGTAGGCGGAAATAATGAAGCACTCACTAACCGTTCACACTGTTCATTTATTTATTTATTAATTTTATTTATTTATTTAGTTACAAAAAAATTACATCTTTCTTACATACAGTATATAATTTTTTTAATACAATACTGTTATATAATAGTTAAATGTATAAAAAAAAGAAAATGAAAATTACAAGAAGGCAAAAGAAATTTACTATACATTTGTTGCGGAATTTGTAAAAATTTTCAGAGTCCCTTATGACTTGCGGCAAGCTATTAAAAATTTCAAACCCTTGTAAAAAAATCTATTTTCGGAACCCCTTGATAATGTTCTATTGATTCTAAAATTTGTATTGTTTTTTGTTGGGTACCCCATGTACTTCATAATTGTAAGCAACCTAGTCACACAAATATTTTGGTAAAAGACCACCCCTCAATCTGTAAGCTATACCTAACATACTTATCTCGCTTCCTCAACATTCGTATATCGTGTCATGCACGCACGTCGATTTCTCCAACTTGCCGACTTTTTTTTATTTATTGCTCTGAGAAAGTAATTCGAAATGCACACGATGCGCATACCTGAAAACGTTTATGGATTATTTAGATTATTGTTGTATAAACAACAAAAAAAGAAACTAAACGAAGTATTTGGTTTACTTCCGTGAATATTTAACGGGTTGCAACTTTTCATTTTAAAGACTAACACCAAAGATTAAACTAACTAACCATCACGTCGTCTCCCCGAAGGGGTAGGCAGAAAGAATGGACTGCCACACTTTAACCCAATGTTTTTTCGAACGATAACCTATCATATCGTTATAATAATAATATATAATAAATTGGATGATTTATAGAGTGCCATTTTTATGAATTAAGGGGGTTGACCCATGTGAAGGATTAAAAAAATCGATTTTTTTTTCTTTCATAAATTGCTTCCTTAATATGTCTAGAATACGGTGGTAAAGTGATGGTGTTTTTTAAAATTCCAAGTCGTTATAAAGATACAGCAGTTATAAGAAGCAACTGTTCGAAGCGCTGAGTTGGCAGTCGAAAGCTGGGCCTGTTGTGTACAGTCGGCTTAATTCCTGAGACCCTTCTGTACAAATATACGTTCATACAAGTATAGACAAGTTTGAACAGGTTTAAAAGCAAATTTCTACAGTTATTGAGTATTTTGTCGAACTTGTTTTAGTCATAGTTTAGCTTCGAAAAGCACAACAGCTTCAAATTATTTATTTTCGCAATGAGTGGTCGAAAAGGAAGTACGACTGGAAATATTCATCCTAGCCGAAGTGTGTGAAGTGTTTCTCAACATAGTAGCATATATACATCTTCCAAAAATAGTTGTCAGACGTGGTGTTCGTAAGGGCGGAATGGGGAATGTTGTATTACATAAAGCGATCGCTTAACCCAACCAATGCAGGTCATAAGTCCTCTAAACGCCTCGACCACCATATTATGTTTCCAAATAATTTAAATCTTCGTCTTTATTAAGATACAATTAATCTTTAGTGTTTTAAGTCATAAAAATTTCGTAATATAATTTTGATATAATATTTGCATCAGTTGGTTACGTTTAACGTGGTACCGTCCGTGACACAAGCGGCCGGCCGCCCTTGGGCGAGGAAAATGGAGGAAGAGAGGAGAGACGGAGACAAAATCGATTGCGTAACGCGGCGGATCCCCCGCTAAAGGTTATCTGTGTCTGTGTCTACTATGGTATACTGCGCGCTGTCTATAAACTGTACTAACCTAACCCAACCCGAATCGCCGCGAGTCTGCCTGGTGATAGCGGAGCGGCGTCTATTCAAATTGTATCCAAAAACAAATTTTGCCAAAAGATTTAAGAGATAAAATTGGTGCTATTTATGTGCTTATTTGAATTTGTGTCTGATGTATATATGTAGCTTGTATAATATCAAATCAAATCAAGTCAGGTTAATTTTTTCAAAAGATATTAACTTACTAACGGGAATCCCGATGAAAGATGAATTCATTCTGAAACTTGCCGAACGTTTTTACAAAGGACTCCCTTCACATCCTAACCCCACAATAAAAGACCTCTCAAATTACGACCCAAACACCTCCAGCCGCCACAAGCGCCCAAAATCGATCCTCCTTCAGAGGAACACTCCGGGCCATACAAATCATGCCCCCGCATAAACTAACAACTCACCAAATCACCTTCCAACAATGTTCCCATCAGACGTAAGAGGAATAACCACATGAGCTAAACCTCTGTAAGCCAGAAGATCCAAGACCAAGTCGAACTAACCATCACGCCGTCTCCCTGAAGGGGTAGGAAGAAATAATGGACTGCCACACATTTCTTTCCTGACATATTTCTATCGATTCCTCAACATTCATACATCATGTCATGCACGCGCGTCGATTCCTCTGACTCCTCAAGTGGCCGACATTCAAGTATGTCAAGACAGAACAAAGTGGCGGCCCATATTTTGTACCTACCCCTGCGGAAAGACGGCGTGATAGTTTGTTCGTCAGTTTAAATTTATTAACGGCTTTGATTACATAAGTAACAAGCAAAATAAAGTGGTGTAAAACAAAACATGATTCTGTTTTAATTTATTTCTAAAAATAACACATTATAAATTATGTGCTTCATACAAAAGTATATTAAACATTATTGTTCTAGTAACAATAAATATCTGTATTTTAGTTTTAACGGCTTGACATGTTTTGCTAATAAATTCGCCTTCACTTTATGATGTAAATCATATTTAAATATAATTAGAAATGTTTTTAATACAACACATTCATTATTTAAATTTAAAAACGTGTTTCGAATAAACCACATCCTTTTTCAGAGTAAAAAAGTCGCTAGGGAGTATGGTAAAACGCGTCACTTCCTTGGAGAAAAAAAAATAGACAAAATACTTGCTTTCCTGAATATTCGATAATTAATGTGAACTAAACTTTAACGATGGGTCGATGGCAGATATCACAATGTGCTCAGAGTCCTACACCAATGTTCGGAGCAGACTCGAAAGTGGTTCTGTGATATGGAGTCCTCACGAGGCGAGATATTCCGTTATGCTGAAGAGGGTTCAGAAAAAAATTCCGAGGTACTCTCTACATGAGGGAGTATGGTAGTTATCTGTGGCTCTATCCCACGGCATTTCTTTTGGGAATGCTCGGAACCAATTCTCTACAGCTTCAAAGAGATGGGCATCTCATAACCCATTCCTTTAGATCATAGGTTTCCTATCTTTTCTGGTCCACCGCCACCTTTACAAGAAAAACAAACGTTCAACGCCCCCTCCCATAAAAGTTATTCCAAATATTTAGAAACACATGGTTTAATTTTTAAATAATTTAAAATATTTTATGTATCTGAAAACGACATATGGTAGAATACCGAAAGAAGAAAAGAATGAAATGATTTTTTTTATTTTTAGACAATATTTTTTTAAATTCCTACGCTCTCTATTTTTTCTGTTTTTTTTCTGCCCCCCTGAAAGTCTCAAACGCCCACAAGGGGGCGTTATCGCCCAATTTGAGATCCTAGGCTTTAGATTAATCAGGGGATATTTCGAGAACTCGTCCGTGGTGAAGGGTGTTGGTATTTTTGTCCCTGATAGCGACAAATGGGTTGGGTTTATTTTCTTCGAGTTTATTCAAGTGACATCCTCATCGGGAGAACGATATCGTTCTCCTGATGATGTGCAGCCCTCATACTAAATATGTTTATATATATTTTTTATCATTATTATTATTATTATCTAGTTGATAAAACGGAGCATCTTCTACAGCGCCCTTGAGATGAGCAATTCATAAAAATGGCGCTTTATAAATTATCCAATTTATTATTATTATAAGGTAGCCTTCGAAACATGTCGAGAAAAATAACCTCAAAATTATAAAAATCAATGTTCAAATTCAGAACGTATTTTTTTTATTTTTTTATTAATTACAATGATCTTCTACCAAGAAATTACAATAAATAACATTAATGTTTAAAAACACTCCTGTTAAATAGCAACGGTGACTATATTTTATATTAATATAACTTTCATTTGTGTTTCTAAAGACGCCATACGGGTTGAAAGAGTAAATAAAACATATTTTTTAGAAAAAAAATCATTTTATAAGAACAATTTTCCGCAATGACAGGTGACAAAGTGAGCGAACATCTTCGCCAATGATCGAACCGCCACAAATAAATAATTCTAATGACACATTCTTTCAAATTCGGAATCAGCATACCAAATTTAAACTTCACCCAATGACATTGGGCAGACGCGAACAGGAATATTCAAATTAGGAACAGTTCCATCGACGAACATAACTTGATTAACTGAAGAAAAAAAATCTATAAATCTACATAACAAGCGAAATTAATATTAAAAAAATTATCATTATTGTAGAATCTGTAGACGTTCTGGCATCGAAAGAAAAAAACTAAATGTAAGCTTTAATAGCTGTAACTTATAATATAATTACTACCCTCATAATTTTTGCAACTAATTCGAAACTAAATTAGTCGGTCGAGTAAGGTTACACTACGATGTTCTGTATAAAGGTTTCATTTTACCTTTATTATGGAGCAGACGTGAACAAGTTTCGGGCTTTGGGGAATTGATG
This sequence comes from Lepidostoma basale, assembly GCA_022606425.2. Taxonomy (NCBI): domain Eukaryota; kingdom Metazoa; phylum Arthropoda; class Insecta; order Trichoptera; family Lepidostomatidae; genus Lepidostoma; species Lepidostoma basale. Next base: position 563,160 of record JAHDVF020000035.1, on the reverse strand, counting down.
TTTTAAACCTGTTCTCGTAATTACCGACAAAACATTCAAATTCGGACGAAATATCCTACCCCGCCCAAAGAAAAATGTTTGCGTCGGCCAGCAGCGGGGAGGGAGACAGTGAGATAATTTTACTTCATGGCCAAGGCATCTGGTCTCCTTTCTCGCTCGCACACACGATTTCAGCCAAATTCGAAGCCAGAAGGAAGGCTTTATTTCATAGCGAATTTTTAAATCCCCTTCAGACAGTCACAAAGAGTGCGAGAGCGGTAATATTTCACGGTCAAACCCCCGTTTCCCCCGAACTAGGCATATAAAAAACGGCACATTTTCTCGCACTCGTCGACACGCGCTTATCGCGAGTGCGAGCGGGACCGCGATAAGAATTTTCAATGTCAAGGTAACGCCATATCACCCGTCTCGCTCGCGCTTGGCTGCTGCCGGCGCATGCGCACGCGGGCGCGCCGTACTGACCTGGGCCAAGCGAGATCGCAGTCGGCTCGCCCGGGCGGCGAGTGCACGCGCACCGATATCGTAATGGCGGCTGGAGGCGGAGCGCGGGAAAAGCGGCCCACGCGTAACACTACATAGGAAAAACGATCTAAAATGGAGCGAAGAGGCGCTAGATTCAAACCGTTAGGCACCCCTCCTTCCCCGTCTGGCGCTAACTATACTGGGAGGCGGGAGGCTGGGAAAATCGAACTTCACAAAGACATCCTGCAGATTTATAGAGGACAAAGTTAGTTTTTTTTCTACCGAGAAGCCTCAGCCTAGCAACACCAGTAGAATGTTTCCAAAACTTTGTGTACGTTTTGCCATTATTCTGCGGCGACATACACTTGTAGACACAGCTGGGACTTAAGAGAAATGGATTTAATTTTGAATCTTACGAATTTACATGTTATAAACACGCAATGTAAATGTCTTAAGAATTATTGAGCTGTGCATTGTGTAATCAATTGTAGACGGATTAAACAAATGTTATTCGATTCAATATCATTTAAAAATAGAATGCAATAGGTACTCAAAGGCGTACATATAAAATAAATTTATCACATCGAGCGCTAGTCTGTGTAAAAATCAATATTATTCCCAATTAGTAAATGGAGATGTTACAGCCTGGTTTGATATCAATAAAGGTGTCAAACAGGGTTGCGTAATGTCCCCGTGGTTATTTAATCTGTATATGGACAAATGTATGAAAGAGCTGAAAGGGTTGGATGTAGGTGCCAAAATGAGCGGAGTGTCAGTAAGCTGTCTCTTGTATGCGGATGACGCTGTCCTTCTTGCAGACAACGAGCATGAACTACAAGTCCTGGTGAATTGTATGTATGAGGTATGCATGCGAAATGATCTGATGATGAATGTTAATAAGTCCAAGGTAATGATTTTTGAAAAGGAAGAAACCATGACAGTCTGCAACATTAGCGTGAATGGTGAAAATTTGAAGCAAGTAGTTGAGTTCGTGTATTTAGGTAGTATGTTTACAAGAGATGGGCGAGTGGAGAGGGATATTGAAAGAAGGGTTGGGGCAGGCAACAAAGTGAATGGTGCACTTAAAGTTGTCATCGCAAACAAAAACCTATCCAAAAAAGCTAGAATGGCAGTGCACAATGGTGTTCTTCTACCGACCCTTATGTATGGAAGCGAAGCATGGAACTGGAAAAAGAAGGATGAAAGTAGAATAAATGCAGTTGAAATGAAATCTCTTAGAAGAATGTGTGGATACTCTGTGTATGATAGAGTGCCAAATGAAAATATAAGAAGTGAATGCGGTGCGAATGATGGTGTCGTGAACAAAATAATGAAAGGATCATTAAGATGGTTTGGACATATTGAAAGAATGAATGAAGAATGAATGGTAAAAAATATATATGTTAATGATGTAAATGGAACCAGAAATAGAAGAAGACCGAGGAAAACGTGGCACGATCAAATAAATCGAATATTGAATGTCGGCCGTGTGAGGAGTCAGAGAAATCGACGCGCGTGCATGACACGATGTATGAATGTTGAGGAATCGAGAGAAATATCAGGAAAGAAAAGTGTGTCAGTCCATTCTTTCTGCCTACCCCTTCGGGGAGACGGCGTGATGGTTAGTTAGTTAGTTAGTATAAAGTACATTAAAAACTTTTCCCCTGTACAATCTTGCTAAAAAATAATAATACTACCTTCAACTTTTGTGACCTTTCCTATTAATGTAATCTATGTACTTCCTATCATTGTTTATCGTTTTAAATTTATTATGTTTCATCGTTTTTGACTCCATACTATGTGTAATTGTTCCTTCTAATTACTGTTATATATTTTTTTTTTATTATAATTCCACCTTTAATATTTTCTCCTATAAATAGTAACAAACCGTTCTTTTAATTAAAATATTTAGGTACCTAACTCATTTTCAGCAAGAACTTCAAAATTATATCAAAGAAATTTTACAAATTGACATAGAAACAAATACACATAAAGATTCGAAAAATCACGAAAATTTGACATTTGATATATTATTGTAACACCTTATGATGTCAACATTGGTTGATGAAACAGCTGTCGCGTAAAATAAAATACAAAACTAACTAACTACCTAACCATCACGCCGTCTCCCCGAAGGGAAATGGACTGCCACACTTTTCTTTCCTGACATATTTCTCTTGATTCCTCAACATTCATACATCGTGTCATGCACGCGCGTCGATTTCTCTGACTCCACACATGACCGACATTCAATATTTGATTTATTTTATCGTGCCACGTTTTCCTCGGTCTTCCTCTATTTCTGGTTCCATTCACATCGTTAACGTATATTTTTTTTACCATTCTTTCTTCATTCATTCTTTCCATATGTCCAAACCATCTTAATAGTCCTTTCATTATTTAATAATACAATACAATTGTGATATAAAATACAATACAATTATAAATTATAAAATAAAATACAATTATAAAATAAAATACAATTGTGATATAAAAAACAAAGTTTATTCATTAACAGTTTCAAAATCAATATATACATAAAAAAAATAAGTATTGATTTTTAAACATACATAAATAAATCCATTAACGCTTAGCGTGCCTACACTAAATTAAAACAAACAACAACGCCCATAAATATAAGTAAAAAAAACTAAACAATTTAATAAAAATGGACGTTTAATTATAACAAGAATTTGAGTTATGTATTACGTTATCTGGTTTGCTAATGGAATACATAGAGAAAAAAACAAAATTACATCATAATAATAGCGGTGACGTCATGCCCTTGATAGAGAAGCTAAACCTTCATGTACGTTGTTGATTACTATGCAATTATAAATGATACATTATATCCGTAATATAATAATATGATATTCATCAACAGATGTGTGTAAGAAAATGGACGTATTGAAAATACTAGACAGCTTCTTCTTCTACGTAAACTGACCGATAATGGTTTGGGTCTTAACTGAGTTCACATAAGACAGAGGCTTGTGTTGGACTTGGACTTGGACTTGGATCTTCTGGCTTACAGAGGTTCAGCTCTAATGGCTATTCCTCTTACGTCTGTAGGAAACATTGTTGGAATGCGATTTGGTAGTTGTTTTATGATGGGGCTAAATGTATGGCCCGGAGTGTCCCTCCGAAAGAGGGCGAGAGGGGATTTAGGGTTTATGATAAAGTTTTACATTATTGTCAAGGAACAATCTGTACTGTCTTTGACGAAGGTAATTATCAGGGACAAATAGACCTACATCACCCAGGACATCCGATTTTTGTATACAGCCGCCAATCAGCTGAAAGAAGTGAACTCCTATGTGGATATTCGTCCTTCTCTCCGATAATTGGTAGATTAGCATACCTAGCAAGAATTCAGTCGGAAAGAGCCACGGGTAATTACCTATTATATTGATTCTCATGACATAAAATAGTTAGCTAATCTATCGCCATTTTATTGTCACTAGAATTCCACGCCAGATTAAAGATAATGTGACAATCAAATTTCGTCTCCGGGAATCGAACCCGGGACCTTCGATATGGCAGTCAGAGCTCTTGCCACTCATGTCGTCGTATTTTTTTATTGTTGTCGCGTTACAGATTGAATACAATTAAAGGGTTTATCAAACATAGTGTGAATCATATAAATACATATTGTTGGTTAATCACGACCGGTTCTCTCCAACGATTAGTACTCGTAGCTTAGCATACCTAGCAAGAATTCAGTCGGAAAGAGACACTCTTTGGAGAAACGGCGTGATGGTATATTGTTTTTGTTGTAATAATAATAATATGAGCCTGCGGCCCGCTGGTTGGTTAAGCCTGCATTGAAAAAAGAAACGTTTTTATTTTTGAAAATACCATAAACGAGAGTCTGACAAACAACAGGAGAGAACTCAGTAATTATAATAATTGTGGTAAAATGTTAACATTCCAGAAATTCCATTAAATTTTATTATGCCATTTTTTTTGGAGTCAGGCAAAATAGCCGCCCCCGCCCACAAAGGGCTGCTTCAACCATGGCGGGGATAGAGCCGCACATTCCTGCAGTCCAGCGGAAATTCCATGTTCCATCGGCAACACGACAAAATGGTTGTCTTTGTTTCAATTGTGTAACTGTCTTCACTGTGATACCTAGATTAAGTTCACTAAATATTAGCTATAAGAAACATAGTGTAAGTTTACATGTGTAAGTAAGCGGGACATAGAAGGAGGGGAAAAATATTAGATTAAATGCGGTCTGGCATTCCCTTGCGATTGATATATATTAAAAGTAAATCCCGAATGGCCTAGGACGTGCATTAGCGAGGCTGACGAAAGGGCGACGCTGTTTTGTATGATGAATGTGAAAAACCTTCAAAACATGTCGAGGAGATTGGAGTGACATCTCCAGGCGGTTTCTAGCAATGCGATAAAGGGCGGTTGCCTTTCACATTGCGTTAAAAAGATCTTCTGCTTAGTGCTTAAAAATACAATCTTCATAGATGGCGTTAGTGTGTAGATTGAATAAACTACCACGCAAAGGGTGGTGTTGAAGATTAACATATATACAACTTCCAAAAATTTGTCAGACATGGTGGTCATAAGAAAATAAGGTGGAATGGGGAATGTTGTATTACATAAAGCGTGCGCTTAACCCAACCAATGACAGGTCATAAGTCCTGTAAACACCTTGATCAACCATATTCTGTTTCCAATTTGCATATTCGTCTCTATTGAGATACAATTGATTCGAGGAGAATAGTCAAACATTAAATATCATGCAACCATCACGAATTTCGTTTCATTCCGTAAGGAATAACATATAAAAACGAGCTTGCAAAGTACCAATATATCTTAAGAATCAATACGTTTTTATGCATTTTGGGTATTAGCCGACATTAGCGGCATTCGAGTTGAAAAACGAGATGAAAGGAAAAGCTTCCATTGGGCAATTTCCATTATGAGTTTTTCATTCCACGGCTCGCCCCGAATGGCGGGAGATTTGTTGCGCTAGGCGGGAAAAAAAACCCCGCAGGAGCGGTGTTGCCAAGTATGCAAAATAAAAAGTAAAGCTTATTCGATTCGAGTCGTAAATCAAATCCGTTGGCTAATGGTGCAGCATAAATTCTTTAAAAAAAAAAAACTTTTTCGCTGCGCGCTTTTGGGTTATATTAAGACTGAATTGCGTCGGTTTGATGGGATAATGTTCCAAGGTAATGACCGCTACAATTATATACAAAACAAGTGAATCATCATCATCAGCCTTTAGTCGTCCAGTGCTGAACATAGGCCTCCATTCCCGACCTCCACAATTCTCTATCTCTCGACGCTCTGTGCCATTGACCTTCTGCCACTCTCTTGATATCATCAGACCATCTGGCTTGTGGTCTGCCTGGATTTCTATGGCCGGATTTCGGTTGCCACTCCAGGGTGCGTTTTGTCCACTGATCATCCGCTGTCCTCGCTACATGGTCGGTTCAATTCCACTTCGGCCAAAATCGGTTGTCATTCCGAGTAACATCGATGCTGTGCGCAACATGATTCAAGAAGATCGGCATGTGACTTACAGACAGATAGAGTCGTCTCTTGGGACATCGCAGACTGCAATACAATCGATTTTGCATGAGCATTTAGGTGTGAGAAAGATTTGTTCCGGATGGATTCCGCATAATTTGACCGAAACGAAAAAAATGCTCGTGTTGATGGGTGTCACGAAATGTTGAAAAAATTCGACCAAGGAAGGTTCAAAATCTGTATACAACATTGTTACAGGACACGAAACTTGGATATATTCGTATGAACCTGAAAGCAATCCACAGTCTACTGTTAAGGTGTTTGACGATGAACCCAATCCCACTTAAGTTGTTCGTTCACGGAGCACTTCCAAGAAAATGATCGCTTGTTTCTTTGGTTGTACTGGACATTTCGTAACCCTTCCTTTAGAGGATTGAAGAACTGTTAATGCCGAATGGTATACAACAATTTGTTTGTCAACGGTCTTCGATGAACTAAGGAAAAACATCAAAAACGTCGCATCATTCTTCATCACGACAATGCCAGCTCCCATAAACCACGTCAAACAACTGAATATTTGAAGGAGAAAAACATCGAATTAATGTATCATTTCCCGTATTCACCTGATTTATCGCCTAATGACTTTTTCTTGTTCCCTACTGTCAAATAAAAGATGCGTGGACAGCGATTTTCATCACCTCAAGAAGCTGTTGAAGACTTTCAAAACCACGTTTCTACAATATCAGCTTCAGAGTGGAGAAAATGTTTCCAGAATTGGTTTGAACGTATGCAAAAATGTATAGACCTAAAAGGCAAATATTTCGAAAAGCAATAAAACACTTTGTTTCAAACTTGCTTGTTTCTGTTTCATTTTTTGTAAAAACTTAAAAGGCAGCCCTCGTATATGGCCGCCAATCAGCTTAAAGAAGTGAACTCCCAAGTGGATATTCCTCCTTCTCTCCAAAGATTGGTAGCTTAGCATACCTGCAAGAATTCAGTCGGAAAGAGCCACGGGTAATAACCTATTATATTGATTCTCATGACGTGTAATAGGTAGCTAATCTATCGCCATTTAATTGTCACAAGAATTCAACACCAGACCAAAGACAGTGTGACCATCACACTGCCATCTCCGGGAATCGAACCCGGGACATTCGATATGGCAGTCAGAGCTCTTGCCACTCTGTCACGATGATCGTCGTATTTTTTAATTGTTGTCACGTTGCAGATTGAATAAAATTAAAGCGTTTATTAAACATAGTGTGGCTATTCCTATCCACTCCTGGACAAAGGCCTCCTCCATTCGCTTCCATGTCACTCTGTCTTGTGCAGACTGCATCCAGGTTATTCCGACGTGTCTGTTCAGATCATCCTTCCACCATAGTTGCGGTCGCCCTGCACTTCTCTTTGCCGTCCACGGTCTCCAAGTCAGCAGTCTTCTTGACCATTTTTCATCTGAGCTTCTGGCTACGTGACCTGCCCATTGCCATTTTAAAGTCGCCACCCGGTGGATGATGTCAGTGACCTTTGTTTTTTCTCTCACCGTCTCGTTTCTGACTCTGTCTCTTAGGCTTATTCCTAGCATGGCTTTTTCCATGGCTCTTTGGGTCACTCGTAGTTTCTCAGCACTTTGTTTGGACAATGTTACAGTTTCAAGACCGTAAGTACCAACTGGCAAAACGCAGGTTTCATAGACTTTTCGTTTCAGGTTGATCGGTATTTTCCGTTTTTTAAGGATGTAACCCATGTTTCCGAAAGCTGCCCAGCTTAGTCCAATTATAAAAATATATTGTTGGTTAATCACGACCGGTACATGGAAATAGCCATCACCATCTTTCGGTACAGGGCCTGACCTGGACAGGGGTCCGGCGTTTGAATTCTCCCCTTATCGTTGTCCCGGTCAGTGCTCTGCAGTCAACAGGTTAAACAACGTAAATATATAGAAAACAAAGTATAGGTATAAGGTGTTTTTTTAAGGGGTTTGGTTTTTAAACTGGCAACATTGTTTCTACAGACTGTCAATATGACAGATGACAGTTGATTTGTAGTCAGACTGACGTCAGAACAGCGCTTGCAAACTGTGCAAATTTATTTTGAAAATCCTGGTTCGGTTCGCCAAACTTATCGTGCACTACGTCCATTTTACGGTCGACATAATCGTCCATCCGAGCAAGTTATTCGGGAGACCATGAATCGTTTTCGCACCACGTACACTCTAGTGGATAATATGCATCCACAAACACCACAATTCGCACGCTTAATAGTAAACTGACCGATTATGGTTTAGGTCATAATTGAGTTAACATTAGACAGAGGCTTGTGTTAACGCTATCCATCGTTTCGCGTTAAAATTAAGTCAAAATTCCGCCAATCGACCTCCATTACACTATATCGGTATTTTTCATTCGTACGTGTTTTTCGACTGTTTTTGTTAAAACACCGACTCATGTCAGATTGAGCAAAACTAGCTTTTTTGAGTTAAGTCAGTGTTCTATTAAGCGTGCGAATTGTCAAAAATCGGACTTCACGATTGCGCTTCACTCGAGCTAGCCGTGGCGGTCAAATTCCCGAAATCATATTTAAACAATAATGGCATAAAATTATCTATTAAATAAAGCCAATATCATAGACAATAACATTATTGTAATGTGTTTTTTTTTCATTTTGAATATGTATTGTATACCTCTAAAAAAACACCCTATATTAAGATGATTGTATTAATAATAACAAAAAGGAAACTCAATTAAGAATGTGTGCTACGGTGATTACAACGGGTGAAAAACAGAAGAAAAAAACATTTTCAGACGATGGCCGGAGCCATTGGAGGACGAAAGGTGACCTATGAAATTACATACCGCGCACAAAAAACATGAAAAGGTTTGTTATTGTGTGCTTTTGTAAATGACATTCTCGAGCGTCCCTTCACTATTTAAATAAAGAAAAAATATTGTATTCGTTTAAAAATAATGCTTAAGAGTAAAACATTTCAAATGTATCGACAGTATAAAACTATCAAACAATGAATATGAAAATATTGAGTTTTTTAAATAATTGCATCTTGTTTGAAAACGAGTTACATTTTTCGATAGGATATTATCATATAACATGTTTCGAAACGATATTTTTATATGACATGTTTCGAAAGGACATTATCAAATGACATGTTTCGATATGATATTTTCGTTGACGTGTTTCGATACGACATTATCATATGACATGTTTCGATATAATATTTTCGTTGATGTGTTTCGATACGACATTATCGTATGACATGTTTCGATATAATATTTTCGTTGATGTGCTTCGATACGACATTATCATATGACATGTTTCGATAGCACATTATGATATGACATGTTTCGATAGGATATTTTCATATGACGTGTTTCGATACGACATTATCATATAACATGTTTCGATAGGACATTATCATATAACATGTTTCGATAGGACATTAACATATGACATGTTCCGATAGGATATTTTCATTTGACGTGTTTCGATACGATATTATTGTATAACATATTTCGATAGGACATTATCATACGACATGTTTCGATAGGAAATTTTCGTGACATGTTTCGATAGGATATTTTCATATGACGTGTTTCGATACTACATTATTATAAAACATGTTTCGATATGACATTATCATACGACATGTTTCTATAGGACATTTTCGTGACATGTTTCGATAGGACATTTTCATGACATGTATCGATAGGATATGTTATGTATGTATGACGTGTTTCGATAGGACATTATCATATAACATCTAAAATGTTAGAAACACAACATATGTAGACATTTAGAAGTACACCTATAAAAAATCTAAATATGATTCCATTCAATCGTTCGAGATATTAATCGGAAAATTCAAAATTCTTTTTAGTTTGCAAAAAAATAATTAACACGATTTGTATGCTTTGAATGAAGTATTACCAAAAATAATATATTTTATTAAAATAGTTAATGAGTCGATGTCATTTGATTTATTGCATGTATATATTTAAAAAATATTTTTAATTAACGACACAAAATCAAGTCCAATAACAATAAAATAAAAAGTTATGAAACTTCCACGAACCAACAGCGTGCCAAGTCCTTCTGAAGATGTATCACATTACACGTCAAGTATCACAAGTATAATGGAACAACCAAACAAAAGCCTAACGCTGGCGTCATAATAACTATATGCATCATGTTGTGAAATTAAATTGTTTTTCAGAATTTGTTCAAATGTATATCCACACACTCTGAGACGGAACGCAGCCTGCATCGCTCAGGGTGCACTAGACTGGTTCCCTATGGGGGTAAGAGGAAGCGAGGTAGACCTGGAGCCACATGGAGAAGAGCCCTGCAGGGCGAGGTTAAAGCAGCATGCCTCACTTGGGATGATGTAAGGCATTAGTCATGTGATAGAGTCGGGTGGAGAAGGTTCCTTGAGGCCCTATGCACCATGGAGGTGTGACAGGACAAAAAGAAGATATCCACAATACAAAGTGACAAATATTAATTAAATAAAACGATGTTTTTTAACTACTTCCACTTTTGTCTTTATTTAGACAGCGACCGGTTTCGCCAGGCTCGCTGGCATCGACAGACTGGCGAAACCGGTCGCTGTCTAAATAAAGACAAAAGTGGAAGTAGTTAAAAAACATCGTTTTATTTAATTAATATTTAAAATGAACTTCCATCAAGAGATTTCAGTAAAATCATTTGATTATCTTAACAAAGTGACAAGTTGCAATCCATGAAATATCCACGAAAGTTAATACTTTCTACCCTTTAAAACCTTGGTTTCAAACTTAATACAATCGTAATCAGTTATAAGTTTTAATTTTTAATATAAATATTTTTTCACACACGTTAAAATTTCACATAACAATACCAAATGTCCTCCTTTTGTTTTCTACACTTCTGTCATACAACAACAATCAGAACAAAAATAAAATTAGATTAGATTTAATCCTCACGTGATCGACATATAATAGTTGATTGATTTTAGCGTGTAGTGTTTTCCTCAGTCTTCCTCTATTTCTAGTTCCGTTAACATTATTAACATAATATATTTTATAATTCTTTCTTTCCATGCGTACAAACCATTTTAATGATCTTTCATTATTTTGTTCATAACATTAATTTTTATGTACACAACAGGTCTTTTGGACCCAATTACTGTATACAATTATTATTTTTTAGCTATTATATTGATTCTCGTGACATGTGATAGGTAGCCAATCTATCTCCATTTTATTGTCACGTGAATTCTACACCAGACCAAAGACAGTGTAAAAATCACACTGCCATCGCCGGGAATCGAACCCAGGACCTTCGGCATGGAAGTCAGAGCTATTACCACTCTGCCACGAAGGTCAGGTTCATTCGCACAGCATTCACTTATTATATTTGCATACAAACCATCATATGTGTACAAACCAACTTAATGACCATCATTATTTTTTTTTATTTTTTATACAATAGGTCCATTGAACTCAATTACCGTTTACAATTTGTTTTTAGCTATTATATTGATTTTCATGACATGTGAGAGGAAGCTAATCTATTGACATTTAATTGTCACGAATATTCTACACCAGACCAAAGAAAGCTTGACAATCATACTGCCATCGCCGCGAATCGAACCCAGGACCTCCGGTATGGTAGTCAAAGCTATTATCACTCTGCTTGGAAGGTCGTAAAATTTTGTTCGTAGCACTTCCATTCACACATTCGTATCACATACAGATTAACCACATATTCATCGAAGAGATCTCATTTCTACTGCCTTTAATCTACTATCACCCTTCTTTTGTCAGTTCCATGTTTCACATTTAAAAATTACATGCTTGGCATTTAAATACATGAAAGTCGGTATAAGAACACCATTGTGCATATTTTACGTAATATTTATAATGCAAGAATACGTTGATTTTTAAAGACCTTGAAATAATTTTAAAATGCTTATTATATTTTGCAACTGGGATTTCGCGTATCGGTCTGTATTTTTCCTGTATCTCAAAAGATACGAGCAGCATTTACAGACAGCGGCCTACTCATATCTCAAACACACATGACCTATGGCAATATGTTCTCCGTTGTTTTGTATATAATGTCTTTAGGAATAAATCCGATACGACTGCTCAAAATACGAATGCTAGATAATTTATCGTAAATATAATAAAAATAGTACCGATTTTTTATTATTTAAATTACGTATTTTGACTAATAAAACTTCCGAAATGAAAACACTGAGGACGATAGTTTGTGACTTGGACTTGGATCTTCTGGCTTACAGAGATTCAGCTCTAATGGCTTTTCCTCTTACATCTGTAGGAAACATTGTTGGAATGCGATTTGGTAGTTGTTTTATGATGGGGCTAAATGTATGGCCCGGAGTGTCTCTCCGAAAGAGGGCAAGGGGGGATTTAGGGTTTATGATAAAGTCTTACATTATTGTCAAGGAATGGAAGACCAGTTAGGGTTGGGATTGTATTTATAAAAATTAGTCTGTTTCCGAGGGGAAGTTAAGAGGAGCAGTGCCTGGATGGAGTTGGGGTAGGAGATAGCATCCTGCGTGAGACCATTTTGTTTGGCGGAGTACGTAGTGGGCTATCGCGGAGGAGGCAAGACACTTTATATTAAAATTTTACATGGATAACTAAATAACTAACCGACACGCCGTTTATAGGAGGGGTAGGCAAAGAAGATGGACCGCCATACCGTGCATTCCTGACATACCTCTCAAGCTTCCTCCACATTCATATTTTGCAATATGCACGTTTGTCGATTATTCTGACTTCGAATGTGGCCGCCTTTTGTATTTGATAAATTTGGTCATGCCGTGCTTTCCTTGCTTTTTCCACTCATTGCTTGAATACAGCATTTTAACCATTCTTCTCTCATCCATTCGTTCCATATGTCCAAACCATCTAGGGATCATTTTTTTAATTTTACTTATGATGCAACCATCTGCCTAACATTACTTCCTTATTTCGTCATTCGGTATTCTATCATGTATCATTTTCCCGTACATTATTCTCGGTGATCTCATTTCTAAGGCATTTATCCTACTTTTATATAGATGCATGGAAAAAATATATCTTCACATTTAGTTATCCTTTATGAGAAAATAATGAAACTGTGTGCTTCATCTTATATATGAGAATTCTAAATATTATATTATTAAAAAGTTTGTTTTCTGTAAAGAAAAATATTATTATTTAAATTTACACTTGCATAAATTCATTGTTGTCGATACACTTTTAGTCCCTATTATATACTTTATCAAATAAATAAGAGAACTTTGATCTTTTTTTAAGGATTAATTGTATCTCAATAGAGACGAAGATGTAAATTGTTTTTTGGAAACAGAATATGGTGGTCGAGGCGTTTACTGGACTTATGACCTGTCATTGGTTGGGTTAAGCGATCGCTTTATGTTAACAACATTCCCCATTTCGCCCTTCTTACGACCACCACGTCTGACAAATTTTTGAAAGATGTATATATGCTACTATGTTGAGACACACTTCACATTTTATTAGGTCAATCTAACACTAATGCCATCCATTAAGAATATATGTAAGTATAAAGCAAGAAAATCTTTATTAATGCAATGTGAAAGGTTACGCATTGAGATACAATTAATCCTTAAAAATGATTAACCCGCAATGGATAAAATCCATGGATAAAATATGAAACGTGGATCTTAAAAGTCAACTCAATGAACAGACTGGAAGCATTTGAAATGTGGCTCTATCGCCAAATGGTCAGAATTCCTTAGACAGCCATGGTTACCAATATCGAAGTCCTGAGGCGAGCTAGAGTTGACAGGGAGCTGTTGTCAACTATCAAGGTAAGGAAAATTTCACATCTGGGTCATGTACTACATGGAGAAAAGTAGCACCTTCTCCAACTGATATTGGATGGCAAAATTGAGGGGCGCCGAGGGCCCGTTAGGACACAGATGTCCTGGCTGCGAAACATAAGGGAGTGGACCGGCATCTGAAGTATCGGGGAGATGTTCCGAGCGGCGCAGGACAGGGACAGGTTCGCCGAGGTGATCGCCAACATTGGGAGGACCCCACAAGGCCCTTGAATAAGAAGAAGAAGCGTCACGTTTTCCTCGACCTTCCTCTATTTCTAGCTCCGTTCACGTCGTTTACATGTACCTAATTCACCATTTTGTTTTCACTCATTCATTCCATGTGTCCAAACCATCTTAATCTTTCATTATTTTTTTCATTACACTTTCATTCGCACCGCGTTCACTTTTTACATTTGCATTTGAAACTCTATCATATGCAGATTTATTCTAATTTCATCCGTCTTTTGTCAGTTAATAACAAAATCACATAAAAATACATCCAAATGCGTGTATAATTTTATGTGTGAGTATGAAAATTAAAAAACTAATAGATAAAATAATCAATATTAATTCCGATATCTCGCGGATTAAATGTCACTATCAGTATGCATAGCGTGACCATTTATTTTTTCCCCCAAATAATAAAAACAAATTTGGACAACTCATATAGCGCTGTTTAAGGTAAAATTGCCAAAACTGCCATTTTTAAAGCTAAGGGTTCACTCACAATACATTTCAATCATTTCAACTCTGTAAACGTCAGATCAAAGAGCAAAGAGAATATTTTCTCTTCAGATATATTTTTATCTATGGTTAGATTTATGCGCAATCGCAATGAAAATACTATATTATTTAACTGCGCATGCCCACGTCTTTATCTACTAGTACTAGATTCTACCGCCAGGATTGTTCTTTGCGCGTTTTTTTTATATTTTTTAAAATTCTAAAGCGAGTTTCTTTCTTTTCGAAAACGGGACATTTTGGCGTCCCGAATCTGTTTTCGGGGACACCGGGATACGCTGCCTGAAAAAGGGAGGTCTGGTCACATTAAATATGCATGATGCATTATTGCACTTTGCATAAAAATAATTGAATATTGATTTTCAGTGGGATTAAGGTACAGAAAGATACTGAGCTGATTATTTTATCTATAATACGATTGTGGTCACTTCACCTGCATTACGGAGGCTATGGCTATCTATATGCTACAGCGTGATTGTAAAATACATTTCATTTTTATCAGCTGATAATGAACCGGGTTAATGTGCCGGAGCTGTATAACGTGTTTCTATCAATCTAAGGTCATATTCATACTAAAAATATAACCAGCTGAGTTATTTTTACCCCTGCTTTAGTGCACAAAATAAACATATTAGAACCATTATTATTTTTGTTTTTGCCTAAAAATCTAGGGCAGTGTTAACCAACCTTTTTCCACGAAAAAAATATCGCAACAAAAACAAACACACCTCTCTAGATTCCTCCACATTCATACAACGAGTCATACACGCACGTCGATTCTTCCGACTTCTAACATGACCATCTTTTAAAATTTGATTAATTTGATCA
Organism: Lepidostoma basale; assembly: GCA_022606425.2. NCBI lineage: Eukaryota > Metazoa > Arthropoda > Insecta > Trichoptera > Lepidostomatidae > Lepidostoma > Lepidostoma basale. The sequence continues at coordinate 547,766 of JAHDVF020000035.1, read as the reverse complement.
TGCCATGTTTTCCTCGGTCTGCCTCGACTCCGTACTCCATTTACATCATTAACGTATATCAAATCAAACCAAATCAGTTTATTAAATTAATAGACATTACAAACAGGAAAATGTTTAAGGCATCTATTAAGTACAGGTAAAATATCATAAAAATATTACAACAAAGTACCAGGAACGCATTAGAGATGGTTCGACATTAGGAAGACAAGATACTTTCTAAAGTCAATAGTATTTGCCCCCTGAACGTACTTTCACTAACATGAAAGACGTCGATCTCCGAGGAGACCGCGTTCAGCAGACTAATTGCTCTTCCCACCGGTGTCACCAGAGGGAGATTGGTTCTGGCGGCCGGTAGGTAAAACAATCTGTGCTATCGCTGTCGGAGATATCTATCGGGGACAAAAAGACCAACATCCTCCAGTACGGCCGAGTTCTCGAAGTATCCCCTAATTAATCTGAAGAAATGGGTTATTAGATGTCCATCTCTTCGAAGCTGTAAAGAATTGGTTCCGACCATTCCCAGAAGAAATGCCGTGGGATAGAGCCACGGATAGCTACCATACTCCCTCATGTAGAGATACCTCAGAATTTTTTTCTGAACCCTCTCCAGCATAACGGAATATCTCGCCTCGTGAGGACTCCATATCACAGAACCACTTTCGAGCCTGCTCCGAACCAATGCGTTGTATAGGACTCTGAGCACATTGGGATCCCTGAAAACCCCTCCGGTCCGGACGATGAACCCCAACATCCTCAGTGCAATGCCACAAATCCTCTCGATATGTGCACCATTAAAAACCATTAACCATTAAAAAAATCGCGGACTCCCGTGGAGAGGAGAGATATTATGCTTATTGTTAAATTAAAAATACCTATATAGCTTTGTACTCGTATTATAAATGTCGGCTATTCGAGGAATCGGAGAAATCAACGTGCGTGTATGACACGATGCTTGAATGATGAAGAAGTGATAGAAAATTGTCAAGAAAGAAAAGTGTAGCGATCCATTATTTCTGCCTGACCCTTCGGAGAGACTGTAATTTTTAGTTAGTTAGTAGCTTTGTTTCTCTATCGACGCTTCACTTGAAGCGAAACCGGTCGGTTGTTTTTAAGAAATATAATATTTAATTTATGAATGGTGCACTTAAAGTTGTCACCGCAAACAAAAACCTATCCAAAAAAGCTAGAATGGCAGTGCACAATGGTGTTCTTCTACCGACCCTTGTGTATGGCAGCGAAGAATGGAACTGGTAAAAGAAGGATGAAAGTAGAATAAATACAGTAGAAATAAGATCTCTTAAGACGAATGTGTGGATACTATGTATATGATGAGTGTCTAATGAGTATATAAGAAGTGAATGCGGTGCGAATAATGGTGTTATGAACAAAATAATGAAAGGATCATTAAGATGGTTTCGACATATGGAAACAATGGTAAAAAATATATATGTTAATATTGTAAATGGAACCAGAAATAGAGGAAGACCGAGGAAAACGTGGCACGATCAAATAAATCAAATATTGAATGTCGGCCACGTGACGAGTCAGAGAAATCGACGGGCGTGCATGACACGATGTATGAATGTTGATGAAGCGAGAGAAATATGTCAAGGAAAGAAAAGTGTGGCAGTCCATTCTTTCTGCCTACCCCTTCGGGCCTTCGGGGAGACGGCGTGATGGTTAGTTAATTATATTTAATTTATAACTTGGATTAACATAGCGCAAAAAAAAACTTGAATACTACGAATTGTGAAATGTTAAATACCCAGTGAGTTATCTACTCGAAATGTATTTTAAAAACGTTCCTAAATTACCAAATATAAAAAAACTGAGTATTACAGGTATTATCATAAGTATGTATATACATACATATATTCGTTTCTTCTCGAGGAACTGGAAGTGGCCATCCAGGCAATCAACAGACTTCGCAATAAAAGTTCTTATTTATTTTCAAATCAGAGTACCTGCTTGTATTCCTAGAATAAGAAAAAAAAAAAACATTAAAGTTAAATTCAGATTCCCTTTTTTGTTGTGAATAAAGTACAAATTCAAGTACAAATTCATATTGTTTATTTTACAAATATGAATATTTAAAGAGTAAATTTGTAATATCACATCGCACAAAAAAGACTATGACACTTTAACGCCAAAGAAACAGTAACTTTATAGTGAGAATATTTGAAATTCTAACTAACTAACCATCACGCCGTCTCCCCGAAAGGGTAGGCAGAAAGAATGGACTGTCACACTTTTACTGATGCGGCACTCCATCCTTCTCTTTTCGCCCCGCGGGAGACGCGGTGTGATGGGTTGCGAACCTCTGGAAAATTGTTTATCTCAATGAAAAACTTCGATTTTCAAGTTCATTATTTACAACAGTTTAAACCCTCTCCCCACTGGCATCACGAGATACGAATTTGGTTTCAGACGTAAAATCGTAACAAAATTATTTCTTTTATTTTATTATTATCATTTATTTATTTTATCTATATTGAATATTATACAACAGGTCCTTTGAACCCAATAACTTCATACGATCTCATGACTTATGACATGTGATAGGTAGTTAATCTATCGCCATCTTATTGTCTCGTGAATTCTACACCAGACCAATGACAGTGTGACAATTACACTGCCACTTATATTTACTGTATATTGAAGAATTATGTAAAATTATTTAATATTGTATACATATATTTTTTAATTTTAACCCTATTTTCTACATTAATGTTTAAAAAATTTCAACGAGTTTCGAAGTCTTCTACACCGGGAGAACCATACAGTTATCACGTTGATGAAAGTATAAAACTCTCGAAACTGTCGATAAAAATAAATTCAAAAGTTTGAAGATAGGTGTTTAAAATAGTCAAAAAATCGTTGGAATTCCACAGTGTTATACCTTAAGTTTATCAAGCAATATTTAATATTGAGTAATTTGAGCTTTATTAAAGCAAGATGTTGGCAAAGACAAAGAGAAACCGGTCGGAATTGATTCAATGTTCTAAAAAAACTAGTATATTTAACATGAAAATAAACTTTCTCTTTATTTAGTTTTATTATATTTTATGTGAGTGACATGTTTCGCCTTGCAAAGGCATTAACAAATATTATTAAACAAAATATATATGATAAAGCCCTAGTACGACGAAACTTGTTACTCCCATAGAATATTACAAAAAAATTTACAAGAATTTGTATACATTCAAAATGTTGTATAAAATAACTGGTCCAAGTAGGCATAAAATTGGAGATACATCTCCAGGCGTAGTCTAGTACTGTATGATTTGCAGAGACTATCACAGTACATTAATAAAGATTTTCTGCTTAATGCTTTCCAATCTTAATAGATGACGCTAGCGTAGAGTAAACTTAAATATGTAAAGATAGGCGTGGAATCCTACCATATATACAAGTTCCAAATATTTGTCAGACGTGGTGGTCATAAGAAAAAAAAATGCGGAACGGGGAATGTTGTTAAACATAAAGCGATCGCTCAACCCAACCAATGACAGGTCATAAGTCCTGTAAGCGCCTCGGCGACCACATTCTGTTCCCAGACAGCTTCATCTCTATTGAGATACAATTAATCCTTATAAAACAAAAAAATTCTATAAAAATAACGTTTCGCAACAAAATAAACACATTATTAATTACTTTTAAAAAAGGTTTTGCAGCAGAGAGAAATAAAAGAAGAAAATAAAAGCCATTCGAAAATAATTACTTGCAACAGTTCAAGGGCACATTACAAAACCGAAATCAAAAATAGTTACAATCTAAATAATGCATCCATCAACGTGAAAAATAAATTTGAATATCGAATTTGGATGATTTTCGCGTGTTGGCGCTTTTATCGTGCATCACGTATCACGATGTGTTATTATAACAACATTTGGGGCGAGTAGCAACGGAACAGAGCCGAGCCGCGAGGTGAAATGAAATGCAGATTCGAGCCTGATAATAACCAGACGAGAGTGAAGTTCGTGCAAGACTATAAGACGTTAATGTTGTTCTTAAAGAAAATTTTAAACTAATCCAAATTAACACATTGAACGCTAAGGCATTAACACTGTGCAATTCCATAGTATTATACCTAGGAAATTGAAAAACTTTGAGTTAAAAAGATGTTCTGCTTAATGCTTAATAAACATAAATCTCCATAGATGGCGTTAGTATGTAGATTATATAAAGAGTAATCTTAGAGATTAACATTTATAATCAAAATCTTCATAGATGGCGCATTGAAACTGACATGTGAAATCTGGTGTAGGACTTTAACATATATACAACTTCCAAAAATTTGTCAGACATGGTCATAAGAAAGGTGGAATGGGGAATGTTGTAATTACATAAAGCGTGCGCTTAACCCAACCAATGACAGGTCATAAGTCCTGTAAACACCTTGATCAACCATATTCAGTTTCCAATTTGCATCTTCGTCTGTATTGAGATACAATTAAGTCATGAAAAACTTTGTTTAATCCACTATTTAATAAAAAAATATTTAAAAACACGACATGTTTCGGAGGATACCTCCATCTTCAGGTGTAAAAATATAATGACAAAAACAAGCTTTCACCAAACATACTGTTTTTTTCTGAGGTGGCTAACCAATGTATTGAATTTGACCATAGTTTCGATAAAAATGACACACAATTGACTTGTTCATTGCCAACCCGGTCAGACAACAAGCAAGATGGTCTGATGAAATTAAAGAGTGGCATGAGTGGCGAGAGATAGAGAGTTGTGGATGTCGTGAAGGTGGGCCTACTTTGAAATAAATATATATATTCATATGGGCGAGAGAATTGCATATTATGTACTGCTTAATTATGCCAATTAAGCTCAATTCAATTAATTAATCAATAACAATAATTAAATGTAACATAATATACAAACGTTTGATTTTACTTTTTTATTTCAATTGTGTTAATATGTTGAACACGCTTACAGCAAAGAGAATACAGCCTCGGACAAAGGATTTCTCTTGGATAGGAAGACTTGTGTGCGACCCATCATGACATATGGGATCGAGTGAAAGGCGGACACCACAATCACAAAAAACGCACTCAGAGTGTCCAGAAATGAAGACGCTCAGAAATATATCTGGCAAGACACTGCAAGAGAGGATAAGGAATACACGGATAAGGGAGATATGCGAGGTCGAGGATGTCGTTAAGTAGGGAAGGCAAAGGATAAGATACTGGTATGCAAACGTGAGGAGAATGGATCCATCCAGACTCCCTTTCATTGTATTACACGGTCAGCCCCATGGTAGACGACCCCCGGGCAGACCACCAAAGAGATGGATCGACAGCTGGGAGTCGACTTCACAGGAGGCCAATTCCTCTTAAAAAATAGGCCACTAGGCCTACACTAAGAATAATAAGAAGAAGATGCTGAACACAATTTCAACTCCCGAGTTAGAATACAGTCGATTTTTTCACAACCATTTTGCTGTATTATATATTATATTTATTTATTCAATAAAGTACTGCGGAGCATACAAGTAGGATGGAGTAGATTAAATGTGGTCTGGCACCCCCTTGTTGTTGCCGTCTTAAAATGTAAGTCCCGGATGGACCGGGAACAGGCCCAGGGAGTGTACGAGTGAGGCTGATAAAAGGGCGCCGCTACGCCCTATAACAGCCTCGGGTATGTGGCGGGAACTTCTATGTTCCTTTAAAATAAAATAAAAACATTTTGCTAGATAAAGGATGGTTACATAATCCAATCCTGACCTAATTCACCACATTTATACAGCATGCTGAGGAGAATATAGATAAGGTATTAATTAACGTCATACGTGGTAAATGAAATGAAGAATAAGAGAAGGGAAAAAAATAAAAAGCGCTCGGAGGCTTTTGAAGCAAAACACGGCAAAATTAATTATGTAACATATGTCCATTAGTGGGGCAATCGTCGCCTATAGCGCGTTCTGTCCTCGAAGCGCTATGCGATATTAGGTGAACGGAATATTCTGCTAAGGAAAATCTCCTGACCACTAGAAATAAGACACGATTTATATACTGAGTAATGATCTAAGAATATACTTGTTTATGCAGCAAGCTATGGTTACTTTGCTATGTTTATGTCATATATTCACGTAAGGCGTAATGTTTTGTAGAAAAAATATAATTAAATTAAATATATCGCACTAGTATTTCTAAAGTGACACAAGTTACTATCTAGTTTTCGGTTACTATCTAGTTTTCGACAAGTATCACTTTAGAAATACTAATCTTCGTCTTCTTATCAGAGGTTGGACGATATCATGGCTAATTTTACTTAAAGGCCGTGCCACACTGTTTGAAACAAGCTCTGCATAGGGGTGACCTTGGTGGAGAGCTGTGGAGCCCACGATCGGTGTAGCGTCCACATACTGTTGTAAACAAGCTCTCCACATGTGGAATGCGTGTTTAAACGGTGGATCCACACGCATACTATGCGCGTCCGTCCACAAAATTTGTTGAAGGTCAAACGAATTTTGGTTTCAAACAAGTGTCTACACAGTTTTAAGCCGCCGGTGGAGACCGATGTGGAGAGCTTGTTTAAAACAGTGTGGCACGGCTTTAAGATACAGCTGTAAACAATAATGTTGGGCTGCCGAATAATGAATATAAAACAATTCAATAAAATATTAATTTATAATATGTATTATGATTAACTCCACTCACTTTTATTGCTTTGACCGGTTTCGGCAGATCGCCATCACCAGAAGATGGCAGCAGGTTGCCGAAACCGGTCGAAGTCATAAAAGCATGTGGAATAATACTAAATATAATATATTTTCAATTAATTTTTTAAATTTAAAAAAATGTGAAGTTATTTAACATAGTAGCATATATACAAGTTCCAAAAAATTGTCAGACGTGGTGGTCGTAAGAAAGGCGGACTGGGAAATGTTAACATAAAGTGAGCGCTTAACCCAACCAATGACAGGGCATAAGTCCTGTAAACGCCTCGACTACCATATTCTGTTGCCAAAAAAAAATTACATCTTCGTCTCTATTGAGATACAACTAATCCTTAAAAAATGATTAACCCGCAATGGGTAAAATCCAGTATTTGTCTACAAGTATTTGTATACATTCAAAATTGCAAAAAGTTATTTTCAATTTCGTAAGTGTAAAAAATAAGTGTTAATGCAGAAACTTTGTTTTATATCAGAATTGTATTTATTTTAACATTAACATTTTGTATTAACAGTTATAAAATGTTAAAACATCATAGTGTTTCGGCCAAAACAATGGATTATTTAAAAAAATAAGTATTTAAGTAAATCGCTTTGTGTTAAAAAGATGTTCTGCTTAATGCTTAATAAAACATAAATCTCCATAGATGGCGTTAGTATGTAGATTATATATAGAGTAATCTTAAAAAAATATTAACATATGTAATCAAAATCTTCATAGATGGCACATTGAAACTGACATGTGAAATCTGGTGTAGGACTTTAACATACGAGTATATACGATTTCCAAAATTTGTCAGACATGGTCATAATAAAGGTGGAATGGGGAATGTTGTAATTACATAAAGCGTGCGCTTAACCCAACCAATGACAGGTCATAAGTCCTGTAAACACCTTGATCAACCATATTCTGTTTCCAATTTGCATCTTCGTCTCTATTGAGATACAATTAAATCATGAATTGATAACCCGCAATGGGTGAAATCCAGTATTCGTATACAAGTATAAGTATACATTCACAAAAAATATTATAAAATTACTTTTAACTATTTTTTAAAAATGGAAATCCTCCTCCGTGGAAGTGAGTTCATTTGAGATGTTTTATAATAAAATAGTGTATAAAGTGGTTCGTATTTGAGTGAAAAATCAAAATCTTGTGTAAACACGCCAAGCGTCGCGTCGCAGACAACCCTGTATACAGCCGCTTATGTACCGTACAATGCAATAGCCGTGTGTGTGTGCGAATTTTCACGTTGCTTCTGTGTGTGCGCGGCCGGGACTAGTTCATTGTCAAGGCCACGATCCGTGTACGTACACGTCTGGCCGCGCCTGTGTGCGTGAGCACGGATACTGTAATAGGGGTCCACCAATACGCGCGCGGAGCCGTACGGATAACGAGCCAAATACAGACGTAACGCACACACACGTACGAAAACTCTCGATTTTAAGGCAGGGGTATTTAAAATGTAAAATTATTTACAAACTAAAATATACAAAAAAAATATTTACTGATTTATCAAAAATATCACACAAAAAACGTATACTTTAAATATGGAACAAATGGATGGAAATATTAAATCAAAATATCTAAACAAACCATCAAGCCATTTCTCCGAATGAAAAGGCAGAGATGATGGACCGCCACACTAAAAAAAATAACTAATAACCATCACACCGTCACCAGAGGTAGGCAGAAAGAATAGACCGCAACACATTTCTTTTCTGACATACTTCTCTCGCTTACTCAACATTCATACATAGTGTCATGAACGCGCGTCGATTTCTTCGACTTCTCACGTGGCCGACATTCAATATTTGATTATTTAATCGTGCCACGTTTTCCTCGATCTTCCTCTATTTCTAGTTCCATTTACATCGTTAACATATACTTTTTTTCCATTATTTCTACATTCATTCTTTCCATAGGTATGTCGAAACCATCTTAAAGTTCTTTTCATTATTTTGTTCATAACATTTTCATTCGCATCGCATTCATTTCTTATATTTTCATTCGACACTCTATCCGATTTTCCACATATTTGTCTAAGAGATCCTATTTCTACTGCATTTATTCTACTTTCATCCTTCTTTTGACAGTTCAATACTTCGTTTTCACACAAATATTTATTCTATAAATATATTATTAGGTTCCTCTGCTTGTGAGTGTACTTTTTTATATTAGGTCCTTACATATGAAATCGGCGTTTTGCCGTACTGGCAACTTGGATCTCAAATATCTTCTCTTTGGTTAGGAATTCCAAATTCAAATTTATACAGCTATTTACTCAAGTATTTGTGTTTTGAAAATTATAATTCATTTGTTTTTTCCACAATTGTTTTTTTTCTTTGCGTCACTCAGTTTACAAAATGGAAAACTTGAAATATCGCGTTATTTACGAGTACGAGTTCCACCGTGGCACCAGTGCTGCAGAAACGGCTCGAAGGATTAATGATGTGTATGGCGACGGTGCTGCAAAAGAAAACACAGTGCGTTTTTGGTTCCAACGTTTTCGTTTAGGAAATTTCGACCTGCAGAACAAGCCCCGTGAACGGCCGGAGACCAAAGTTGATAATGAAGAATTGAAGGCTATTGTGGAAGCGGATCCATCGCAAACCATGTCCGAGTTAGCTGCAGGCTGCGGTGCTAGTGATAAAACTGTTTCAATCCACTTGAAGCAAATTGGGAAGGTGAAAAAGCTTGAAAGGTGGGTACCTCACGAATTGAGTGAAGCAAATCAACAAACGCGCGTTGACTGCTGCGTTGCATTACTCAACCGGCACAATAATGAAGGGATTTTGAATCGAATCATTACTTGTGATGAAAAGTGGATCCTGTATGATAATCGGAAGCGCTCATCGCAATGGCTGAACCCTGCCGAACCAGCCAAACCATGCCCCAAGCGAAAATTGACTCCAAAAAAGTTACTTGTGAGCGTTTAGTGGGCTAGTGCTGGTGTCGTTCACTACAGCTTTCTTAAATCTGACCAGACGATTACGGCAGATGTCTATTGTCAGCAACTGCAAACCATGATGGAAAAGCTAGCTGCTAAACAACCGAGGCTGGTTAATCGCTCTAGGCCACTGCTGCTTCATGATAACGCTAGACCACACACTGCACAACAGACGGCTACCGAATTAGAAGAGCTTCAATTGGAATGTCTAAGACATCCACCGTACTCTCCGGACCTTGCCCCAACAGATTACTATTTTTTTCGAAATTTGGATAACTTCTTGCAAGGGAAAAAATTCAACTCCGATGGGGCAGTCCAAATCGACTTCAAAGATTTTATTGATTCCCGTCCGAATGGTTTTTTTAGTAAAGGGATCGATGAACTACCTATGAGATGGCAAAAGTGCATAGATAGCAATGGTACATACTTTGATTAAATAAATATATCATATTTAAAAAAAATCAACTTTATATTCCTCCCATACAAAACGCCAATTTCATATGTAAGGACCTAATATATAAATATGGCGTCATATAAGAGAACAATTGCGAAAAACAAATTGAAAACATAACGATTGAAGGAAGATAAAATATATTCACAAGAAATTCAACGATTCGGCCTACCGTACTTCTGTGTTATATATAACATGGCATAATTTTAACATAAATGATGTAAACACATTAAATTATAATGGGAAGAAAATATAATCTGTTTACTTTACTGGGCAAAATACATATCAGGAGAAACTCTTAATTTTAATTGTATCTCAATAGAGACGAAGACGTAAACTGGAAACTGAACATGGATGATCAAGGTGTTTACAGGACTTATGACCTGTCATTGGTTGGGTTAAGCGCACGCTGTAATTACAACATTCCCCATTCCACCTTTGTTATTTGTGATCATGCATGACAAATTTTTGGAAGATGTATATATACTTCAAAATCCATATTTATCTTCACGTGGCAGTTTCAGTCAGCCATCTATGTAGATTTGGTTGCACTAGTGAATTTTTTCAAGAATTAACCTATACAACCGACCCACTAACGCCATCTATGGAGAATGATTTTCGGCATTTAGCAAACTACCTTATTAACACAATGTGAAGGCTGTTGACCAACATATTGTTAGAAGCCGCTAGGAGTATTATTCCATTCTATATGCCAAAGAAAACTCTATATGCTATAAAACTCTATATTCTATATGCCAAAGGAAACTCTTAATGGTTGTGTCAAAATACTTCATATTCTGATTCGTAAGGAGTCTGAGAAATCGATGCGAGTGCATAACACGATGTATGAAAGTTGAAGACACGAAAGAAGTTATTAAATATTAACATTTTCACGTTGCAACAAGAATTTTTAATTGTTTATTAAATTAATATTTATATAATCCATTGGATGAAAGTAGAATAAATGCAGTAGAAATGAGATCTCTTAGACGAATGTGTAGATACTCTGTGTATGATAGAGTGTCGAATGAAAATATAAGAAGTGAATGCGGTGCGAATGATGGTGTCATGAACAAAATAATGAAAGGATCATTAAGATGGTTTGGACATATGGAAAGAATGAATGAAGAAAGAATGGTAAAAAAAATGATGTAAATGGAACCATAAATAGAGGAAGACCGAGGAAAACATGGCACGATCAAATAAATCAAATATTGAATGTCGGCCATGTGAGGAGTCAGAGAAATCGACGCGCGTGCATGACGCGATGTATGAATGTTGAGGAAGCGAGAGAAATATGTCAGGAAAGAAAAGTGTGGCAGTCCATTATTTCTGCCTAACCCTTCGGGGAGACGGCGTGATGGTTAGTTAGTTAGTTATAATCCATTGTTTTGGCGGAAACACTTTGATATTTCAACCAGTGGCGGTGCTACCATAGAAGCCCAGAAGCCCGGCTTGCGTAAGAAATTTTTCATCAAAACCTCAAAATCTAAGAAATCGTGCCCCCGCATAAACCAACAAATTAATCAATTAATATTTATATTTTAATTGATATAAATAGTAACTAGCATAATACTTACACAATTAAGATTAACTAACTAATCATCACGCTGTTTCACCGGATGGATAGGCAGAGAGGATGGACCGCCACACTGTTCTATTCTGACATAAATCTCGCGCATTTTATACATTTAAAATTCGTGACAAGCACGCTCGTCGATTGTTCCGACTTCGAACATGGCTGTTTTTTTTTCTCTATAAAACGCTGATTAGACCAGTTCTAACATATGCCTCGGAGACTTGGTCGCTCACTAAACGGAATGAAAACAAAATAAACTGCTTCGAAAGGAAGATCCTCCGGACCTATTAAGGATGGTCAGACGTGGAGGAGATACAACACAGAGATCTACGATCTATACCAGGACGTCAGCGTGGTCAAGTTTATAAAGATTAACAGACTGCGCTGGTTAGGGCACTTGTTGTATGACAAACCAGTAGGGCGAAGAAGCATCGGTAGGCCGAAGAAGTATCGGTAGGCCGAGACTGCGATGGCTAGATAGTGCCGTGGCAGATTGTCGGGTCCTGGAGCAGCAAGACTGGGAGGTGGCGGCCAGAGACAGGACGGGGTGGAGACGTTTCTTGGAGGAGGCCAAGACCCACCAAGGGTTGTAGCGCCAGAGAAGAAGAAGAAGAAGTATCCTTCTTCTGGCAACTCCAAGTTGCACTTAGATATAAAAGGGTTGGCACGAGAACCCCAGAAATAATTAACTTGAAGCGCAATACATAACCATTATGGAATTTCAAAGCTTTAGTTTACACGAAAAAAAGAATTTTATATTTAAAGTATGAAAATTAAAATTAACGAAAACAAATTTAAAGTATAAATATGAACCAGGTGAAGTGTGAAGGAAGTTTGAGATTATTATTACAAAACTAAAAATAAAAAGATGGGGTTTTGTAGCAGTTTTAGAAGACTATTTTAGTATAAACTGGTATATTGAATTAAGCTGGTCTCTTCGATATGTGCCGAGTTGATTTATTATGTGGGAAAATGTACCGTTTTATTAAACATAATAAAAAATAGTATATACATATTTGAAATACACACGATTTTCCAATAGAACTTTCCGGAAGGCGATAAATATGTAAAACGTTTTAGGATTTTACGAGATTTCTATACAGGATCGATTTCAAATTTTATTACATTAAATAGTTTATAGTTTTGACAATAAAATTACAATATATTACAACTATCACACGATTTCGAAATAAAAGTCAAAAATATTTTTTAAGTGAGTAAAAACACTAAAATAAAAATAAAAACGATGATATAAAAAACGAGATGATTACTTCTTTGCGTATTTGTATATTATATTTATAAAACAATTGCTTAATGTAAAATTAAAATAAATAAATAATTAATTTTAGGTAATATCTCAAAAATAGCGTTATCCAACAAACTATAAAATTAGTTGAAATAATCGAGGTACATGTATCACTCGCTGTATGAATGTTGAAGGTACTAGATAAGTGAGTCAGAATAGAGAAGTGTGGCGTTCCATTCCCTCCGCCTACCCTTTTGAGGAAACGGCGTGATGGTTTGATATTGTATATAAAATATATACTCGTAAGTCACTAGCGGACCCGATAGATGCTGTCCTGCCTAAACGAAAATATATGTTTTTTTCATAGAACTCGAACATAGCGCCACCTACCGGGTCCAGTTAATTTAAACCATCCAGAGAACCACTCGAACACACACAAAAAATTTCATCAAAATTGGTCCAGCCGTTTAGGAGGAGTTGAAGATAAAAAATCTGGAGATGCCTATTGGTGGCGATGAGGTTGGCAACCCATTACACCCAAGGTATATAGAATAAATATGGTAAGATATTCCGCGTTTTATTTTTGACATCTACTGCGCAGCTACGTCACGTGGAGACCCAAGCATTAGGTTGTGTAGTATGAGTTGAGTATATATTTATACATTGGGTATGGAATTTTTCTTTGTTTATTTATTACGTCTAATTAAAAGAAGTTTTTGTAATTGTATTAAATAAATTATGACAAATCGTTTTCTTTATTTAAGTTATTGTTTTTTTTATTTTTCTTTTTTTAGAGTTAGCATCTTCAATGAGCTTTAAGTTCATTGTTCTTATTTTGAAAAACATTTTACATCGATAAAAAAGATTTTTAACTGGATATGGCAAATCAACTCCATTTGATTTAGCTTGTTTATAGTTATTTAGGTTTGTTTATAGTTTCGTTTCGATTTCGAGTTCACCACATGACGTCACTTGACAGCAAATTATTAGAAAGGGATAGCATGCTACGTGCGCAATATCTTACCATATTATTCTATATACCTTGCATTACACCGCACTCCTGCGGGTGCGAAAAGTAAAGGATGGAGTGTCGCATCGGTTAAAGTGTGGCAGTCCATTATTTTTGCCTACCCCTTCGGGGAGACGGCGTGATGGTTAGTTCGTTAGTTAAGATAACAAAAAAATATTCATTATTAAAACATTATGTTAGATTTGATATTAATTACGTTGAACGAAAATGTAGGTTTTTCTATATAATTATATTGACGTCAATGCTAAAAAAATCGATTAAGTTTTTTTTAACGTAATGTAGGGTTAGGCTAGGTTAGGTGAAGTTGTGTTAGGTCAGCGTTATCCTAGTATCGCTGATTTCAGACACATTGAATACAATACTTTTTTATCAACGCGCAGATGACGTTTGTAATTCGCAAAAAAATTCCAAGAACTTGGTGATGAAAAAAAAAAGTGCTTTGGTATGAGTACCTGGCGGTTGCATATTGTCAAAAGGAAACAAAATATTACGCAGTATTAGTACGATAAACAAATAGGCGAGTTTAATGCTCTCCGCTGTAGGTCAAACATGAAGGTCAGATAACAGATTCTCAATCTTTTTTCCTCGCCCGACCCCTCATAGACTCCCGTACACAATCGCTGCAGATACCCATCTGATACCAAAATAGAAATCTTTTTAAGCGGCGAAAATTTACTTCGCTATTCATATACTTTTTAATCTATTGATAGTATTAAACTTTTAATGCCAACATTTATTATTTGCTGAATGTCAAATTTTCAGTTTAAATATTGATGAAAACGTAACAATAAATTATAGAATATTTGTTGTATTCAACAACAACAACAAAAACACATTTCGCATTACTTTACCATTTAATATCCAATAATTATGAACGTGTTCTTCTATAACACGTAATATGGAGTTTTACAACAATAAATTATCAAATTAAAGTTATTACATAAAACTTTTTGTAATCAAATAATTTTACTGAAATCTATTGATGGAAGTTCATTTAAAATGATAATTAAATAAAACCATGTTTTTTTAACTACTTCCACTTTTGTCTTTATTTAGACAGCGACCGGTTTCGCCAGGCTCGCTGGCATCGACAGACTGGTCTACTGACTGCCATTTTATATATACATATATTTATATGTTATAAATAATGTAGACTAGCAATATTGGCTTTTAAAACAGCTTTCATAAATTGATGAATAATTAAAATGCAATTTAAAAATAATTAAACAGTTTTTTTTTATGTATTTGGTACACAACCATATTTTTGAGAATGAGGGCCTACCGGTTTCGCTCTATGCGAGCTTCCTCAAGGCTTTATACATACTAAAAATTAATAGCTTATATATACATCCCTCTCTCTCCCCTCCCCCTCTCTTTCGAAATTAGTCACATCTACTTAATGTTATTTGTTTCAGGATGTTTAATTTTTAGCCCTGAGGAAGCTCGCATAGAGCGAAACCGGTAGGGCCTCATTCTCAAAAATAATGTGGTTGTACACTAAATACATAATAAACATTCTTGTATATACACCATACTTTATTTCTCTTTTTCTTTTTTACACACTTTGTATAAACAACACTTATATTTAAAAATATATAAAATTACATGGACATGTTTCGGACAAACAGTCCTTCTTCAGTAAAGATATATTTTTTTTAAATATTATAAAAATGTTTACATGATCTGACAGATGTTATAAAGATTTATTTTGGAACGTTTATGCTTTTGTAAAAAACAAATAAAAACAATATTTATAACATCTGTCAGATCATGTAAACAATTTAATAATATATTTTTTTAAATGTATCTTTACTGAAGAAGGAATGTTTGTCCGAAACATGTCTATGTAATTTTATATTTTTTAAATATAAGTGTTGTATATACTAAGTGTATAAAAAAGAAAAAGAGAAATAAAACATAATACATTGTTTCATTAATTTTTAAATATGTCCAAACAACAAAAAATAGCTTCTTATCAAAGTTTAAAATTCAATTACTCTTCATTGTAAAGAGATCCATGCCAATTTTTTTTCCCTCCCTGCATACATTTTGAATGTGAAGTGTTTTCTAGTACATATAAATGTTAAACCATCTCCGATCTCCCGTCTCGCATCCGGGCTATATTCATCTCGATGTTAATGCTTGTTTATTTTTTAAAGACTGCATTTCGTGGGTCATTTTCTGAATAGGATAAAAATACACGGCTCCGAATTTGCAACAGACGTTGATGAATGCGAAATGTCTGCGAATAAACGATAGGAATATTTTTATAGATTTTTTAATAAACTTAATAAGTTTGTATATTTTCTTAACAATTATGTAAAATACTAATAAAAAGGCCTGTTCATCTTTAAATTTTATAATATTTTAGGGCAATGACATGTTTCCCCCTGCTTATAATAAAAATAATAATAATTAGGCTAATTTTTATAGCGCCGTTTTCGTGAATAGCTCACCTCAAGGGCGCTTTGACAGTGTTTTTAGTCATGAAAGCTGCATGTGACACCAGCAATCAGATAACCGTTGTTTACATTTTTATGTGATATTTTGAAAAAGTGGGTTTTTAGGTGAGATTTAAAATCTGTCGGATTGTCAATGCATATGAGGCGTGCAGGAAGCATATTCCAGTCGGACGGACCTGCCACTGCGAAAGCCCGATCTCCGAAATTTGCCGATCGCCGAAGCCTCAGCAGGGCAAGATGAAAGACTGATAATTATCTTACCCTGATGAAGCGAATAAAGAAGCTCCGGCGGGAGCGAAACAGGTTGGTGTTAACAAAAAAAGTGGTTTAGATACAAATATTACAAGTGTATTATTATTTTATTTAAATTAATCATATACTGAAAGGCGGCCACGTTCAAAGTACGAACAATGGACGAGCGTGCGTGTCACGATGTGTGAATGTGGAAGATGCGCGAGAGTTATTTCAGGATGGAATAGTGTGGAGGTCCAATCTATCTGCCAACCCCTCCGGGGAAACGAGTTGATGGTTAGTTAGTTAATTATGTTATAAATATATCTTAAGTGCACAATGGTGTTCTTCTACCGACACTACTGTATGGAGGCGAAGCATGAAACTGGCAAAATAAGGATAAAAGTAGAATAAATGCAGTAAAAATGAGATCTCTTAGACGAATGTGTGAATAACTCTGTGTCGAATGAAAATATAAGAAGTGAATGCGGTGCGAATGATGATGTTATGAACAAAATTATGCAAGGATCATAAGATGGTTTGGACATATGGAAAGAATGAATGAAGAAAGAATGGTAAAAAAAGTATATGTAAACGATGTAAATGGAACCAGAAATAGAGGAAGACCGAGGAAAACGTGACACGATAAAATAAATCAAATATTGAATGTCGGCCATGTGAGGAGTCAGAGAAATCGACGCGCGTGCATGACACGATGTATGAATGTTGATGAAGCGAGGGAAATCCTACCCCTTCGGAGAGACGGCGTGATGGTTAGTTAGTTAGTTGAATATATCTTTAGATTTGAGAATTACATTTAATGTTGTGGAGTACAATAATGAAATATTTCTCTCCAAGTAATTAATACTCTTGAGCTAAAAAACACATTCTACTGTTTCTAGACACTGAATAACCTTGAATGGGAAATAGTCATACTGCACCAGCGTGCATTTATGAACACACTCATAACTGCTGCGCGCTTGTATGAGTCGAGAAAAATAATCATTACGACACATACACACGACCATTTGCGAAAATGTGCATTATTTAACATGAATGTGTTTACCATCTGATAAAAAATACAGTCTGCAGAAGTTTTTCCTGTCTGCCAAAGGCGGCACGTATCATTTTCAAATGAAAAAATTAGCTCGAAAAAAATTAAGGTAATTAAGCAAATAATTCAATTCAATGCCAAATCACGATTTAATTAATCTGATAATTATATATTGGCATACAATAAAACATAACTAACTAATTATCACGGCGTCTCCCCGAAGTGGTAGGCAGAAATAATGAACCGTCACAGATCTTTCCTGACAGACTTATATTTTATTCATCGTCGACGACCTTCGTGGCCGAGTTGTTAGTGCTTTGATTGCCACCCCGAAGGTTTCGAGTTCGATTCCCAGCGATGGTAGTGTAATTGTCACTTGATCTGGTGCAGAATTCACGTGACAATAAAATGGCTATAGATTAGCTTACCTATCACATGTCACGAGAATCAATATGATAGCTATTATACCCTTTACATCGATTTGGCTCATGCTGTGATGATGTAAAGAGCGATTGAACAAAATAATAATAAAATAATACATCGTGTCATCCATGCACGTTAATTTCTCTACGACACATCACGTGGCCGACTTTACAAAATAATATTGATTTGATCGTCCCATGTTTCCCTCGATATTTCTAAATCTCTTGTACCATTTACATCGTTAATATAAACATTCACTATCAATCATTCGTTGCATGTGTTCAAACCATTTTAATAACCCTTCCATCATTTTGTTCATAACACTTTCATTCGCACTGAATTCACTTCTTATATTTGTATTTATTTATTTACTTGAAATAGTACACATGTACACAACACATGTTCTAATAAAAACAATTAAACATTCAATTTTAATAATAAGGTTACAATATAAGGTTACATTTTGTTTAAATATTTATTTAATTCCATTTAAAAAAAATTATGCTCTGCACACTTTTGACATCTACCGGTATATCTACATAAATTTTAAATGCTTTATACATAAGAGAAATCTGAGATTTGTTTTTTTTCTGAATGAGAGCCTTAGTTTATTTTTCTTTCTTGTTTCATATTGACGTTCATGTTGGTTATTTTTAATCTTCCTTAAAAATTGTTGGGAGGTGTGCCCATTAACAATTTTGGGAATAAGTTATAAAACGTTTAATGTAAATTTTTTTTTAAATGGCGTAATTTTTAGCTCTTTAAGCATCACTTTAATCCTGGCATATCTGCTTCTTCTCAAAATTATTCTCATTGCCTTATTCTGGAGTATAATTAATCTTCTCATATCTTCTTCATTTGCTAAAAATAGTATGCTGCTACAGTAATTTATATAAGGGAGAATGATAGCGTTATAAACAGTCTTGCATGTTTCTGCGCTAATGTATCGTCTAATCCTGCCCAGAAGTGATATTTTTTTACCCATCTTCTTAGTAATATATTTTGTGTTTTGTGAAAAAGTGAGTCTGTTATTTGACACTAGCATAATACAGATTTATCACACATTCGTCCAAGAGATCTCATTTCTACTGCATTTATTCTACATTCACCAAACTTTTGCCAGTTCCATGTTTCACTTCAATGCACGTTTAGTATAGAAAAAATAAATATATCGTATAGGAGAAATACTGTAATTGAAAAAACTGGTTTTGTGATATTATAATAACATATCACGCAAATAAAATATAAGACACACCTATTAATTATGGTTTCGGATAAAGAATAATTGATTGATTGGACCGACAAAGAAACACTAATTGGAAATTTTGTTGTTTTATTTATGTTTTAAAACTGCGATGGAATAGATTCAAGTATTGTTTTGCATATATTTAACATATAATGATATAATATTAAATAATTAATGTTTTTAATTGCAATTTCATGGTAGAAGTTCATTTTAAATATAATGAAAACAAAAAAAAATTCAAAACAAAATTTCTTTATTATTATGTATTTAGTGTGCTTCCACTTGTGTTTATGTTCGACCGGTTTCGGCAGCTTGCTGCCATCTTCTGATACCTACATCAAAAATTATTTGGTTTATATAATAAATGATAGTGGTGGGGGTTAAACTTTTTTTCCCCCTGATTCTAAATAATGTATTACGGTTATTAAGTTGTAGTTGAAATGATTCTATATAACAAACAAGCTAACCCAAAATTTACATTTTAAGAATCATTTCAACTACAACTTAATAACAATAATACATTATTTAGAATCAGGGGGGGGGGGATGTTTAATCTCCACCACTATCATTTAAGTCTATAAGTCACCTATGGCCTGGAATCCATTACGCTAACTGCCAATACGGTACATAAACTAAAATGTGCGCAAAGGTCCATGGAGAGACAAATGTTAGGCGTATGTCTAAAAGACAAAATAAGAAATAAGACGCCGAACAAAAGTCATAGACATAATGGACCTTGTCGATAAGGAAAAATGTCGCCAGACAGGGAACAGAGCGATGGGCACCCAGAGTCCTCACATGGAGACCATGGGATAGAAAAAGAAGAATGGGCCGACCCCGAAAAAGATGGGCCGACGACATTATCCCTGTCGGGTAAAATGTGGCAAAGAAAAGCCCAAGATAGAGTGGAGTGGAAGAAAATGGAGGAGGGCTATATCCAAGAACGGAGAAATGACTGAGGAAGAAGAAGATTATGTTAAAAGAAATATAACAAACTATAAAAGTTTCATTGATAATGTTAATAAATGGATACTGCTCCAAACATTCGGTGTCTTAACAAAGAAAGAGATCGATGGTTGCTAATTCAGTCATGCACAGACAAAATTTTGGTATAAACCATGAGTTTGGAATAAAGGCACAAACATACTATTAACACGCGACGTGGCGTGTTTACTCCCACCACCGGCAACACGTCGATCTAGCTCGTCTGGATCGGGTGGCGTGTGCGCGCATGGCGTCGCATCGGGTGTTCATAGTGTGATTCTGTCCATAGAAAACAATACAATTTGATTCGACTCAACACGCATCACGTGGCATCGGGTGGCGTGGCGTGTTAATAGTATGTTTCTGCCTTAAGACTGTCTTGAAACAAGTGAACGAAATTCAGTTTGAATTCTAGAATAGCCTAGGCTAGACTCGACTGTGTAGGATAGAAGATAAGTATAACCGTAATACCGCGCGGCTCGAGCGTGTATTGTCTTTTCCCGCCCACGAGAGAGTGACGTCACCGTCCTCCCGCCGAAAGCCAACATGGCGGCTTGCGCAACGCATTATTCATGTGCCATGGTCAGGGACAAACATCGGGCGGAAAACAGAACGATTTCAGCCGAATCCGGCGCGGCCCGCGCTTCTCTTGTTTGGCGATAAATTTAGAATACGAAGACCAATATGTATATAAAGTATCCATTTGAATAAACCATAAACATATGGAAATTTTCAATTCATTTTTAACAACAAAATAAATTTTAAAAATGAATTAACCACCCTACGTAATTGAACGTACGTGATACGTTCACTGTGACTGAACCATTCTGAGAAAAAGTAATGTACCTAAAATGTACAAACTATTAGGGATACGCGGGTGTGCCAACAACACTCGAGTACAAGTCTTCATAAATATGATAGTTTTACATGGGGCAAGCGAAGTGTGCGGCCGAATATTTGACGTTTCGTAATTTAAAAAGATAAAATTAATATATAATTAAATTTTATTAATAAAAAACCTGCTTTTTTTGCACGTTTCTCAGAAAATAACCCAAAAGGTAGGGCGGTTAAACACTTTTCTAAAAACACTTTGTATTAACCACTTTAGTTTGAGTAAGAAGGGCCAATCGGTTTCACTCTGTAACGAGCTTCATTAGGGATTTTTTTTTAAACTTACTAACTAACTAACCATCACGCCATTTCCCCGGAGGGGTAGGCAGAGAGGATGGATCGCCACAATGCTCTGTCCTGGCATACCTCTCGGGATTCCTGTACATTCATACATCATATCATGCACGCACGTCGATTATTCCGACTTCGAATGTGACCGCCTTTTAGTAATTGATTAATTTGGTCATGCCATGTTTTCCTCGGTCGTCCTCGACTTCTTTTTCGACTCACGCTGCTTGTGTACAACTTTTTGACCATTCTTCTTTCATCCATTCGTTCTATATGTCCACAAACCATCTCAGGGATCCTTTTTTTAATTTTATCCAGGATGCAGGCATCTGCCTTACAATTCTCTCTTATTTCATCGTTCGTTATTCTATCATACTACGTTTTCCCCGCTCATTTTTCTTATGATCTCATTTCTACGGCGTTTATCCTGCTTTCATCCTATTTTTGACAGCTCCAAGCTTCACTTCCATACATGAGGGTTGGCACTAGAATTCCATTGTGTACTGCCATCTTTGCTTCTGTGGATATATTTCTTGATAGTGCTTTTTTCTTAAATTATAACAATAAATATTTTCATAAACTTGAGACGTTAACTGTGGTACTGTGGAATTCCATTATGACAATTATTGAATGTGTAATCAATTGTTTTGGCGGAAACACTTTGATATTTCAACATTATTAACTGTTTAAACAAAAACTCTGTTATAAATATCACAATTGATCATATTTTGTCGCGACAGCTGTTTCGCTAACCAATGTTAGAATCGTCAGGTCTAACAATGAACTAAAAAAGATGAATTAAAATACTGTTATTTCCACTTTTGAGTTTACTTTTTAGACATGTTTCTAAGGCTTTATACCTTCATTATCGGGAGAAAGATATAAAATATAAAATTATATCTAAATTTACTCAAAAGTGAAAAAATTTATATCCAAAAGTTAATCAACAATTAATAAATAATAATAATAATAAAAAAACAGAACAAGTTTAAAATGGAAATAATAAAAAAATAAAGTACAATTAGAAAACAAGAAACAAAAATAGCAATTTAATAATACATAATTCACTTTAAAATTGACAATTCTGAACTTCTCAGCAAATTATCACTCAATACCCCCATGTCTCGCACGAGACAAACCGCGAGCCAAGTTTTCCATCTTCCTGTTTATCGCACTAACTACGCTCAGAGCGCGGCATTGTATCGAATCTGTGATAACTACAACAAGCATTTTGGAGATATTGACGTCTTTCATTTGAACGAGCGAAATTTTAAGAAAATAATCGGAGCAACATTTCGGCGTAGATGTGACCACGATGTTACATGATATTATAATACTCGTATATTACTTTTTTTTTATTTTAACTCTTAAATATTATGTTTACCTTATTTTGTCTTAGTTTAACTTCAATCTTGTTTTACACTATCATTTGGTAATTGTTAATATGTTTTATATTTGTGGTAGCGTGTAATTGGCCTTATTTTAATTATTCTAAATGTTTTTTTATACATATGTTATTGATATCGCTGTATGTTACCCTTAATAAATAAAACAAATATGAGATGGGTGAGGGTAGCCTCACTATCATGAAAAATGTCCACATCCGAAGAGCTGCCCACAGGCATTACCTTAGGTAGATGGGTTCTACACGGTGGCAGGAGAAATAATCTATGTTGCTGTTGTCGCAGATAACTGTACGGGACAATTAAAGTCAGGGGTTCAGAAAAAAATTCTGAGGTATCTCTACATGAGGGAGTATGGTAATTATCCGTGGCTCTATCCCACGCCATTTCATTTAGGAATGGTTGGAACCAATTCTTTACAGCTTCGAAGAGATGGGCGTCTCATTACCCATTTCTTTAAATTAATCAGGGATATTTCGAGAACTCGGCCGTGCTAGAGGGTGTTGGTCTTTTTGTCCCTGATAGATTTCTCCGGCAGCAACAGCGCAGATTGTTTTACCTACCGGCCACCAGAACCAATCTGCCGCTGGTGACACCGGTGGGAAGAGCAATTAGTCTGCTGAACGCGATCTCCTCGAAGATCGACGTCTTTCATATTAGTGAAGGTACGTTCAGGAGACAAATACTCTAGACTTTAGAAAGTATATTGTCTTCCTAATGTCGAAACATCTCTAATGCGTTCCTGGTATTATTATATGTTGTGTTTTTATAATATTTTACCTGTACTCAATAGATGTCTTCAACATTGTCCTGTTTGTAATGTGTTTTAAATTAATAACTGATTTGATTTGAAAGTCATTCAAAATATCGGAAATGTATTAGAGCACAAATAAGTTGAAAAAAATTAACATCCGAATGGATAGTTCGTCTAATTTCCAATGATTCGTACTCAGGAGTCAAATAAATAAATTTGAATAAGTTTTTTTTTAAATGCGGTCATAAATATGATAGTGGACGTTAATGGATTATGAAAATTAACCTTCAGACAAAATATAATGATTTTTAATTATATCTCAATAGAGACGAAGAAACAAACTGGAAACTGACTATGGATGATCAAGGTGTTTACAGGACTTATGACCTGTCATTGGTTGGGTTAAGCGCACGCTTTATGTAATTACAACATTCCCCATTCCACCATTGTTATGATCATGTATGATACATTTTTTGGAAGTTGTATATATACTCCAAATCCATACTTATTTTCACGTGGCAGTTCCAGTTAGCCATCTATGTAGATTTGATTGTACTAATTAATTTTTTAGATCAATTTAACACAATCCATCCACTAACGCCATCTATGAAGAATGATTGTTTAGCATTTTAGCAAACTACTTTATTAACACAATGCGAAGAGGCTACCGCCTCCTATCGCTCTGTTAGAAGTCGCCTGGAGTATCCACTCCTATTTTATACGCCAAATAATTGACCAGAATATTTACAAATATTTGTGAAATGTATACTTATATCTGTATACGAATCCTGGATTTTCACCTGTGGGTGGTTAATTTAAATTTTTAATTATATCTCAATAGAGACGAAGAAACAAACTGGAAACTGACTATGGATGATCAAGGTGTTTACAGGACTTATGACCTGTCATTGGTTGGGTTAAGCGCACGCTTTATGTAATTACAACATTCCCCATTCCACCATTGTTATGATCATGTATGATACATTTTTTTGGAAGTTGTATATATACTCCAAATCCATACTTATTTTCACGTGGCAGTTCCAGTTAGCCATCTATGTAGATTTGATTGTACTAATTAATTTTTTAGATTAATCTATACAATCCATCCACTAACGCCATCTATGAAGAATGATTGTTTAGCATTTTAGCAAACTACTTTATTAACACAATGCGAAGAGGCTACCGCCTCCTATCGCTCTGTTAGAAGTCGCCTGGAGTATCCACTCCTATTTTATACGCCAAATAATTGACCAGAATATTTACAAATATTTGTGAAATGTATACTTATATCTGTATACGAATCCTGGATTTTCACCTGTGGGTGGTTAATTTAAATTTTTAATTATATCTCAATAGAGACGAAGAAACAAACTGGAAACTGACTATGGATGATCAAGGTGTTTACAGGACTTATGACCTGTCATTGGTTGGGTTAAGCGCACGCTTTATGTAATTACAACATTCCCCATTCCACCATTGTTATGATCATGTATGATACATTTTTGGAAGTTGTATATATACTCCAAATCCATACTTATTTTCACGTGGCAGTTCCAGTTAGCCATCTATGTAGATTTGATTGTACTAATTAATTTTTTAGATCAATTTAACACAATCCATCCACTAACGCCATCTATGAAGAATGATTGTTTAGCATTTTAGCAAACTACTTTATTAACACAATGCGAAGAGGCTACCGCCTCCTACCGCCTCCTATCGCTCGGGAATGTTGTAATTACATAAAGCGTGCGCTTAACCCAACCAATGACAGGTCATAAGTCCTGTAAACACCTTGATCATCCATAGTCAGTTTCCAGTTTGTTTCTTCGTCTCTATTGAGATATAATTAAAAATTTAAATTAACCACCCACAGGTGAAAATCCAGGATTCGTATACAGATATAAGTATACATTTCACAAAAATATAATGAGTTCAATTGTGTTAGCAATAATCGATATATCAATATCGGGGTTGCGTGTTTTATTAATTTGCGTCTTAAGAATAATTGTTGAAGATAATTTCACTAAAATATCTGAATCCTTGACCTGACACAACACAATAACAATTGTGGTAAAATAGTTACCGCATGCATCTTATTTTATGTACTCGTTTATAAAAATATATGCGGGTATCTGAAAAAGACACAAGTTTATTTAATTTTATTTTGGTATAATATATACACATTTATTGATAATATCTAAATATCTATAGGAGTATATATTAGGTCCTTACATATGAAATTGGCGTTTTGCCGTACTGGCAACTTTGATCTCAAATATCTTCTCTTTGGTTAGGAATTCCAAATTCAAATTTATAAAGCTATTTACTCAAGTATTTGTGTTTCGAAAATAATAATTCATTTGTTTTTTCCTCATTTTTTTTTTCTTTGCGTCACTCAGTTTACAAAATGGAAAACTTGAAATATCGCGTTATTTACGAGTACGAGTTCCACCGTGGCACCAGTGCTGCAGAAACGGCTCGAAGGATTAATGATGTGTATGGCGACGGTGCCGCAAAAGAAAACACTGTGCGTTTTTGGTTCCAACGTTTTCGTTCTAGAAATTTCGACCTGCAGAACAAGCCCCGTGGACGGCCGGAGACCAAAGTTGATAATGAAGAATTGAAGGCTATTGTGGAAGCGGATCCATTGCAAACCACGTCCGAGTTAGCTGCAGGCTGCGGTGTTAGTGATAAAACTGTTTTAATCCACTTGAAGCAAATTGGGAAGGTGAAAAAGCTTGAAAGGTGGGTACCTCACGAATTGAGTGAAGCAAATCAACAAACGCGCGTTGACTGCTGCGTTGCATTACTCAACCGGCACAATAATGAAGGGATTTTTAATCGAATCATTACCTGTGATGAAAAGTGGATCCTGTATGATAATCGGAAGCGCTCATCGCAATGGCTGAACCCTGCCGAACCAGCCAAACCATGCCCCAAGCGAAAATTGACTCCAAAAAAGTTACTTGTGAGCGTTTGGTGGACTAGTGCTGGTGTCGTTCACTACAGCTTTCTTAAATCTGGCCAGACGATTACGGCAGATGTCTATTGTCAGCAACTGCAAACCATGATGGAAAAGCTAGCTGCTAAACAACCGAGGCTGGTTAATCGCTCTAGGCCACTGCTGCTTCATGATAACGCTAGACCACACACTGCACAACAGACGGCTACCAAATTAGAAGAGCTTCAATTGGAATGTCTAAGACATCCACCGTACTCTTTGAACTCTCTCGTACTAATTTGGATAACTTCTTGCAAGGGAAAAAAATCAACTCCGATGGGGCAGTCCAAACCGACTTTATTGATTCCCGTCCGAATGTTTTTTTTAGTGAAGGGATCGATGAACTACCTATGAGATGGCAAAAGTGCATAGATAGCAATGGTACATACTTTGATTAAATAAATATTTTATATTTAAAAAAAAATCAACTTTATGTTCCTCCCACACAAAACGCCAATTTCATATGTAAGGACCTAATATTTATATAAATCGATATAATACAAAGGAAGTCTTCAAGATCAAGATCAAGATCAAAATCTTCATAGATGGCACAATGAAACTGACATGTGAAATCTGACATAGGACTTTAACATATATACAACTTCCAAAAATTTGTCATACATGGTCATAAACAAAGGTGGAATGGGGAATGTTGTAATTACATAAAGCGTGCGCTTAACCCAACCAATGACAGGTCATAAGTCCTGTAAACACCTTGATCAACCATATTCAGTATCCAATTTGCATCTTCGTCTCTATTGAGATACAATTAAAAATCATGAATTAATAACCCACGGTGGGTGAAATCCAGTATTCATATACAATTATAAGTATACATTCACAAAAAATACTTATATAAGTATTGTATATACGAAATATATAAAAAAGAAAAAGAAAAAGAGAATTAAAACAACATAACAACAAAAAGGATGGCGTATTTAGAAGAAAATATACGAATATATTTGGAATTTTTTATTATTATTAAACGATTAAATGTGATTAAAAATATTTGGATGTTAAAAGTAAGTTATTTCAGCATAATATTAATTACTCTTTTAGTGATAAAAAATTAATTGTAATTGAATCTTTATAAATAAGTAAATGAGCATATAAACAGTCGGCCATTTCATTATGCATTCGGTACAATTACTGTCTCGTAACACATGTCGTATCTAATAACACTAATTGAAATTCAGATTAAAAAATTATTATCGGTTGCATTCAACCGGTAAAACCAGCATATTTATACAATAAAAAATATTCAGCATTAAATAAAGCTTTATAAAAAGGAAAAATAACAATCATGAATATTCTCTCTATACAAAAAAATAATAATAATGTAGAAATAAAATTTCAAATTAATTACGCCTTGTTGCAAATTTAAACTTTTGTGTAGATTTAATTTTTTTACGTGATATATGTTATTTATTGTTTCGGCATTCACTTTGTGGTAGGACATGATTAAATTGTAAATAAAACACTTGTTTTTCACTACTTGAGTATTATATTATATTTTACACGACTAGTTTCGGAAGCTATTATATATTTCGATTTTACATTTCGATTTTATATTACTCATTTATATTTCGGAAGCTACAGATGCTTCCATCTACAGGTTTAAATATAGTTTATATTTAAACCTGTAGATGGAAGCATCTGTAGTTTCCGAAACTAGTCGTGTAAAATATAATACTCAAGTGGTGAAAAACAAGTGTTTTATTTACAATTAACGTGATATATTTTAGAATTTTTAACTTATAAATAACACTGTGGAATTGTATAATTGTTTAATTATGTGTGAATTAAAACGAGTTTATTTTTCTCGTCGTGTTTCGAAGGTTTTACAAGTTCATCATCAGGGGAACGATATAAAAAACACCATTCAATTGAAGGGAAAAAGTCATTCATAAAAAATATGAGCTTATGTTTGCCTGTTTGAAACTTTGTGTGATTAGGTTACGTTAGTGAGGTTAGGTTTTGTAACTTCTAGATAACTCTGTGGAATTGCATAATTGTGAATTTATGTGCAAATTAAAACGCTGATTTTTCCACTTTTGAGTATATTTTTCTCGACGTGTTTCGAAGATTTAACATCTTCATCATCAGGAGAACGATATAAAATACAACATTCAATTGAAGGGAAAAAGAAATTCCTAAAAAATATGAGCTTATGTTTGCCTGTCTCAAACTATGCGTTAGGTTACAATAATATAATCAAATTTGTATTTATAATAAACATGTCAAAATAAAAATAATAGAAATAAAGAAAATCATAATCATGATTTCTAGCAAATCGCTTTAGATGAAAAGAGTGATAAAATACCAGCAACGACTTGTTTTTAGTTTTAATGAGAGCATAATTAAAAATTAACATAAATAAATATAATAAGAATTTTGTTAGGATTATTTTATACACAGAACCGATAAAACGTGTTCATACATAACAATGTCACAATGTCCAACAGCGTACATTAAAACTTTCAAAAACCTCCGTTGTGCGGCTTACTTCATTTGCAGTAACAATAAAATGGTCTCGAACTGCGGTTGGGTACATTTACAGCTCACAGCTTATCCAAATTCATTATTTCAATTAATTCAATTTCAACGTATTTAAAAAAAAATCATAAACGTCACTGTATTATTACTAAATCGCTTATGACTATAGAATACAAAAAAAAACTATTTTAAACACACAAAAGATACAATCGTGAAATTCAAAAAATACAATATACAATATAAACAATACCCATTAACACAAAAATCACAAGATAATTTAAAATTTAACAATATTTTGGTAAACATAAACAATAAGAAGAACAAGAGAAGCAAATATCAATTATAAGAGATAGATGCTTTCTGAGGGTAGCCTCACTATCATGGAAGATGTCCACATCCGAAGAGATGCGGTTTTGAAGGATTATTGCCCTGCCCACGGGCATTGCCTTTGGTAGATTAGTTCTACACAGTGGCAGGTGAAATAATCTATGTTTCCTTTGTCGCAGATCATGATATTACGTACAATTTAACTAAAGTAATAAGCTTTATATTATAAGCTACATTTAAATACGAAATGAAACTCTTTTAAAAACTTAAATAAAAGTTATTTGTTTTTTGAATGTATACAAATACTTGTAGACAAATGCTGGATTTTTACCCATTGCGGGTTAATCATTTTTGAGGGATTAATTGTATCTCAATAGAGACGAATATGTAATTTTTTTTGGAAACAGGCGTTTACAGGACTTATAATCTGTCATTGGTTGGGTTAAGCGATCACTTTATGTTAACAATATTCCCCATTCCATTAAAATAGTAGCATATATTCAAGTTCTAAAAATTTGTCAGACGCGGTGGTCGTAAGAAGGGCCAACCCAACCAATGACAGGTCATAAGTCCTGTAAACGCCTCGACTACCATATTGTTTCCAAAAAAAAATTACATCTTCGTCTCTATTGAAATACAATTAATCCTTAAATAAAAGTCTTTACAGGTAATTTATCACGCCTTTTATCTACGTGGCATGATAAAATCATTGAATTATTAAATTTCAGTGAGTCGGAAAATCAACGTGTGTGCCGTTCTATCTACCCTTAAAGAGAGACAGCATGATGATTAGTTAATAAGTGAACTGCAATTGTGGTCTGCCGTAGTTTGAAACCTTTTTTTACTGCAAATATAGTCAGACGCACTATATAGGTTAAAAATATTAATTATTATACTATGTGTTAGTTTAAATATGAACTGCAATTAAAGTCTGACGTAGTTTGAAACCAATTTGGTTCGACTGTAAATGTATTCAGCTACACTGTAGAGGTTAAGGAGGCAAATTGTTCTGTAAACCAATGTAGACCTGGTGTGGAGGTAAATTTATATTTGTTAAAGTAAAATGGATTTATTTTGCGAGCAGAAAATACACGGAGTATGGAGGTACGAGCCCTAAGGCCAAATATGGGAAAACGTTAAGAAATACAATATTATACGAGCAATAGGTTATGTAAGCCCAATCAGCAAAAACGGTCCCAATAGCTGCCCTGAGGGTAATTGTGTTTCGATATAAGGAAAATTAATATTATTTTTTTCAAGCTAATAAAAATATACATAAAACATTTTTGGTTATTTTAACAACGGTGTGGTCACCTTAATATATAAATTAAGTACACGTTTGATAACACATTTTATTTCAATTTTACAGTTAAAAAAAATAAACGGGGATCATGAAAAAACGACGTGCGTGCATGATACTATATATGAATGTTGAGAAATCGAGAGAAAGGAGAGAACAGTGTGACGGTCCATTCTTTCTACCTACCCATTCAGGGAGACGGCGTGATGGTTAGTTAGTTAGACACTCTATCGTATACAGATTTGCCAAAAATTCGTCTAGAGATCTCATATAATTCAAATAGTTTTTTTAGTCAGCTTCTTCTTCTTCTTCCTCAGCCTATTCCCGTCCACTCCTGGACAAAGGCCTCCTCCATTCGCTTCCATGTCGCTCTGTCCTGTGCAGACTGCATCCAGGTTATTCCGACGTGTCTGTTCAGATCATCCTTCCACCGTAGTTGCGGTTGCCCCGCACTTCTCTTTGCCGTTCACGGTCTCCAAGTCAGCAGTCTTCTTGTCCATTTTTCATCTGAGGGTCTGGCTACGTGACCTGCCCATTGCCATTTTAGAGTCGCTATCCGGTGGATGATGTCAGTGACCTTTGTTTTTTTCTCTCACCGTATCGTTTCTGACTCTGTATCTTAGGCTTATTCCTAACATGGCTCTTTCCATGGCTCTTTGAGTCACTCGTAGTTTTTCGGCACTTTGTTTGGACAATGTAACAGTTTCTAGACCATAAGTACCAACTGGCAGAACGCAGGCTTCATAGACTTTTCGATTCAGGTTGATCGGTATTTTCCGGTTTATAAGGATGTAACTAATGTTTCCGAAAGCTGCCCAGCTTAGTCCAATTTTTCTTTTTAGTTCTGCGGTTTGGTTATCTCGGCCCAATCGAATATTGTGTCCCAGGTATGTATATTCTTGGACATTCTCAATTCTGTTGCCGTCCACGTTGATTTCAAGCCTTTCCGTGCCCATCACCTTGGTCTTTGCCAGGTTCATATTCAAACCTACAGATTTGGATACATCGTTTAGTTCTTTCAGCATTTCAGCTAGTTCCTTCAGAGTGTTGTTCACGAGTAAGATTTCGTCGGCAAAACGTAAATGGTTTAAATATTTTCCATCAACACGGATTCCTTCAGTTTTTTTAGTACGCCCTTGGAATGATTATTTTCTAGAAATAGCGCACTTTTTAAACAAGTTATCAGATAACATAAAATAAAAACTAGCAATATTATTTACCGTATCGATTTAGTCTAGATTGAAAGCAACTATAATATCACTTAGTAACAGAATGTATGTAATATTAAGTTTTCAAGTTCACCCCGTTAGCCCAATTCCAGTGCCATATAGTATTACAAGGGAACATTATTATTATGTATGAAGAAAGTTTCAAAGTTAAACGGATGATAAATCTTAACGAATAAGTACATGGCAAATATTATACAATACGCAAAGTGAAGTATGTAAAATAAATAATATTAATATCTGTTGTTTCGAAGCATTTCATTTGGCTAAAAATATTCTCGAGATAGACATTAGAATAACTTTTAGAAATAATTGTATTTTCAAAAAAAAAATTCCAACGAACCATTTTAATTACTTTGTAAACTACACTAACCTAATTGAAAATTAAAATACAGACATTGTTAGTTTTTGTATAGACAAAATAAATTTCAATCATGGTCGGTTTTGACAGATATTAGAATGAATTTTTCGAACGTTTATGCATTTGTTATAACAAACTAACTAGCCACCACGCCGTTTCTCTGGAGGGATACGCAGGGAGGATGGACCGCCATACTGTTTTGTCCTGACGTACTTTTCTCAATTCCTCCACATGCATACACCGTAACATGCATGCTCGTCGATTTGTCCGACTCCGAATGTGGCTGCCTTTCAAAATTTGATTAATTTGGTCTTGCCATGCTTGCCTTGCTTTTCCACTCACTGCTTGAATACAGCATTTTAACCATTCTTCCCTCTTCCATTTGTTCCATATGTCCAAACCATCTCAGAGATCCTTTTTAATTTTACTTATGATGCAATCATCTGCCTTACATTTCTTCTTTATTTCTTCGTTCGGTATTCTATCATATATCGATTTCCCGCTCATCTTTCTCACTTCCTCAATTCCTTACATAAAGGTTGGCACTAGAATTCCATTATGTTCTTCCATATTTGCCTTAGTAAAAATATTTATATTTGCAGTGATGAATTTGAGAATGCCATAACAAATATTTTGAATAAATCTAAAATAACATTATTTATTTCTTCTTTATTCGTTATAACTATGTGTTGCAGATGTTTAATGTTTATTTTTTTATATACTTCGTATACGAGACATACTTTATTTAAAAAAAAAAAAATTAAATATCAAACATGTTTCGGACACACAAATATATAAATATAAATATTAAAAATATGTTAAGTGATTTTCACAAATGTGGTCAGTTTTGTCAGATATAACTAACTAACTAACCATCACGCCGCGCCGTCTCCCCGAAGGGGTAGGCAGAAAGAATGGACTGCCACACTTTTCTTTCCTGACATATTTCTCTCGCTTCCTCAACATTCATACACTGTGTCATGCACGCGCGTCGATTTCTCCGACTCCTCACATGGCCGACATTCAATATTTGATTTATTTGATCGTGCCACGTTTTTCTCGATCTTCCTCTATTTCTGGTTCCATTTACATTTGTCAGATATTAAAATATTATTTTAATATCTATCAAAACTGACCACATTAGTGAAAAAATATATAATATTATTAATATTTATATTTATATAATATCACTGATGAAGGGCTTGTGTGTCCGAAACGTGTTTTGGTATTTAATTTTTATTTTTTTAATAAAGTGTGTTGTATACGGATTATATAAAAAATAAACATTTAATATTATTTAGTTTTTAGAGGCAGTTACGAGTGTCACAATAAATAAGTTATATAAACATTTCTAATTATAATATTGATGATAATTCAAACAATTTATTATTTTAATCACATATAAAATGTAACCGTAGAAATAGCCACAATACCCATGTTACTTTCCTGTATCGCAATTCGAAGGGGTGAAAGCTATAAAAAATATATGAAATAATGCATGACACAATATACCAAACACGAGCATAGAACAATGATATAAGTGTGTTTGCACATGCGAAGCAGTATGCGCGTGTATGGGTTAGCGTCGCGACGTTATAATAAATTGAAACTCGGGCGTCGGGACGCCGTGGAAAGGGAAGGGGCGGAGACGTCTGGCTGAAAGTGAAAGGGGAAATCCCCTAAGCTGAAACAACCAGCATGAGCAGAGCCTCCACTACGTACGTATAATATTTACTTACCTACGTGAATGGAAAGTAATGAAGTTAAGAGCTTTTGGATAAGCCTACGTTCTTTTTGGGATTTTTTTAAAGACAAAAAATGCAATCACTTTTTAAAAACTTCATTTGTACTAAAAGTATTGCGTGTTTAAGTGTTAAGGCGATTATTTAAAAAAGCTCTCTGGCTGGATTTATATTTACCATACATAACACTCTAATAATTTTATAAATAAACAAATACCCTTCTAAGGCATTATCAAATGTGACGAAACTTCAACTCGTTGCAGTTTATATACACTAGTAAATAGAGCAGAATATGGTAAAACTTCTAGAAAACTGACGTTTTCATTCGTATTAATTATTTAATATGGAGTTTTACATCATTGAATGGGAATGTATTTGCCATAAGATACAAATTGTCTCCTCTCTTTGAGGTAACTTACAAAGAAAGATACAAGGAGAAAAGAAAATATTATATAATAATTTGTTGTATTGAAATATTAGGTTTAAATACATACGATTTATTTAAAACTAATCATGACTTAGCAATCATAATACACAAAGTGGAAAAAATCTCATGATTCCATTACAAGATCAGGGTTTGGAAATAATACCAAAATGGTTCAATAAGGTGTCTTCAAACGTTATATTTTTTATGTGGAACCAACACGACAATACATACAAAAAATGGATCGTTCAAATGTATTGCAGGCCGCGGAGGCTGGTATGGGGAAATGTATATAATGAAAGCTTGGGAAGTGGGGAAACATTACCTCACCACGAGGGAAGATCCACCCTTATGTAATCATTAAATTTCTCCCAATTAAATGGGGATAGGACCGGCGAGGCATTTTAGAATGCGGTAAAAGTCAAATTAAAACAACTGAACAATCATTGAATAATGTTTATTTCGTGTAAACAAAACTTTATTAAAAAATAAATTAAATTAACACAAACATGTTTCGGACACCGAAGCACTTCATAACTGTACTTAATTATTATATATACAAGATAAATATAATATTTAAACATTTTTTTCATTAATGTGGTCAGTTTAGATAGATACAAAAATAAACGTTAAAAAAAATCATTTGCCAAAACTGTTAAAAGAAATATATAAAAGATAAACTGTCAAAACTGACTACATTCAAGAAAATTTTGTTCGAATATTTATTTTATATGTATAATAATTAACTACGCTAATAAAGGCTTCTGTGTACGAAACATGTTTGTGTTAATTAAATTTAAATTTTTAAGTAAACAATTATTTAGATTTTTAAATTAGGATTTGACAGTATAATAGAAATATCTGCAATTCATAAAGTATATATTTTTAATTTTAATTTTATCGACCAATAAGTGATATCGTCTTGTTCTTTTAAAAAAATACACAAAGCATTCGAAATGTCTCGCGATTTCAACAGTTCCTTCTACACATAAAAGTCGGTTGGAGAAAGTATATTAATAAAAAAAATCGTCATTATGGAATTCCACAGTGTTAACGCCTTTATTTCTCTTTTTCTTTTTTTATACACTTTGTTTATACAACACTTACATTTAAAAAAAATTAATTACATAGACATGTTTCGGACAACCAGTCCTTCTTCAGTGATACATATTATAAAGATACATACAGATTTTAAATATTATAAAATTGTTTACGTGTTCTGACATATGTTATATATTAATATTATAACATCTGTCAGATCAGGTAAACAATTTTATTATATTTTAAATCAGTATGTATCTATTATATATAATATGTATCACTGAAGAAGGACTGGTTGTCCGAAACATGTCATTTGATTTTTTTTTATGTAAGCAATTGCAAATTAGCTTATCTAAAATTAAAAAAAATCGTCAAAAACAATATAATTTATAGGATTGTAAAGAGTACAGAATAGTATCAAGTACTCTGTGACAAGTCCGCATCGTTCAATCGAAAGTATTTCACTGAATGCACAAACATGTAGGTATGTATGAAGTATTATATGAACAAGCAATCATTGCATTTTTATCATGTCCATAAACCGTGTATCTCATGACCTGCGATAACAAGCCATATTCATACAAGGCCCCCAAATGGAATTAAATTCATACTAACATGCCCCATACAGATACACACCCACCATCAAGATTATATAAAGACATTCGGGGGTATTTACAATCCAGGAACACTGAAAGAATCTGAATCTGATCTATACGTTCCCCACAGCTATAGAAGAGCAAATACAATAATAAATTGGATAATTCATAGAGCGCCATTTTTATGAATTACTCATCTCAAGGGCGCTTTAGAAAATGCTCCGTTTTATGAACTAGATAAAAAAAAAATGATAATAATAAACATGTTTAGTATGAGGGCTGCACCTGACGTAGTCGATCAGCCCTTCCAATCAGGAAATGATCATTTGAAAAAGTGCGTTTTGAGTCTCGATCTAAGGAATGGTAAAAAATTATATGCTTAAGGTCTGCTGGAAGATTGTTCCAGGCTGAAGGGCCGACTACCGCGAAGGCTCGGTCGCCAAAGTTTGTGCTAGGACAGCGTTTTGGCACAGTCAATCTACCGATCGCAGAAGACTTAGCTGATCGCAATGTAGACTGTCTGGCATTCAGGTTCTCGTTGATGCAGAGTTCAGATATATAGGCTGGTGCCATTCCATGCAACGCCTTATAGACCGCCCAGCAGAGTTTGCATTGTATGCTTTCTGGACATTTCAGCCAGTGGAGCTACTTAAGATGCAAGTTGCATATCTACTTTTACGCCCCAAATTGCCGCACAGGGGCACTTTGAAATTCTCCTGTATTTAAGACAGTTCATCTTCTAAACAAAGTGGCAACTGAGATAAGCCGCTCAAGACGTAATTATAGTGAATTCATGAATAACCTAACGATAAGAGTATCAAATAAGTAACTATGTATCATATTTCAATTCAAATGATTCTATGCATATTTCCAATATTATTTTTTTCATTCTTTACATCGTTCGTTCCAAATGTTTTTTTTTTTTTCATTCTTTAGGTCGATTTGGTTCGCGCTGTAATGATGTAAAGAACTATTCATCAAAATAATAATAATAAAGAAAATACATACAATATATTTCGTTAGACTCAATATTTATAAAAATTAAAAACAAAAAACTGCTGAATAAAATAATGAAAACAATTAAATTCAGATGTATTGAAAATACTGAAAATTTAATCCTGAGAGGTGTTGAAAAGGTAAATACAGTAGAAATTATAAAATAATTGTCTATGAATCAATAATAAAATAAATGTACTTTTGTCGAATGATTTGCTTGCTTCGTTGAAACAAAAAAATATTTATTCGTCGTTGATAGAAAAAAATGGTTAAGAAAGTATACATCAATGATGTAAATGGAGTACGAAATCGAAGCAGACCGAGGAAAACATGGCATGACCAAAATAATCCAATTTTAAAGGTTGGTCAAGTTAGAAGTCGTAAGAATCGACGTACGTGTATGACTCGCTGTATGAATGTGGAGGAAGCTAGAGAGGTGCCAGGATAGACTAGTGTGGCGGTCCATTATCTCTGCCTACCCCTGCGGGGAAACGGCGGAATATCGGTATTCTATCATTTATCGTTTTCCCGCACATTCTTCTCAGTGATCTTATTACTACGTCATATATCCTACTTTCATATTCTTCTTGCCGGCTCCAAGCTTCACTTCCATACAAAAGGGTTGGCACTAAAACTCCATTATGTGCCATCTTTGCTTTAATTGAAATATTTATATGTGCAGTGATGATTTGAGAGCGCCATTAACTTTGTTCCCAGCACCGACCCTTCTTTCGATATCCTTCTCCATCTTTCCATCTCTTGTAAACATGCTTCCCAGATAGATATATTCGGTAACTAGCTCCAGTGTCTGACCTTTCATAATAATAATAAACAATTCCATTACGTAATATAGTTTCGTAACATTATCAATCGTATAACGGATCGTCTGCGGTATCTCCGGCTCCAGCCGAGACCTTGGCCAAGTGGATACCTACTATAGTGTCAGGCAGAGCGGTTATATCGTGTGAGGAGCGAACTCGACTTAATCAATCTATTTAATTACGTCTTTAATAAGAATATTTTATAAACGAGAAACGAACTCATTAAAAAAATAATTCATATTAATTAAAAAATAATATAAATACACTTGTAAATTCGTATTTACACCACTTTATAACTAACTAACTAACTAACTAACTAACTAGCCATCACGCCATCTCCCCGAAGGGGTAGGCAGAAAGAATGGACTGCCACACTTTTCTTTCCTGACATATTTCTCTCGCTTCCTCAACACTCATACATCGTGTCATGCACGCGCGTCGATTTCTCTGACTCCTCACATGGCCGACATTCAATATTTGATTTATTTGATCGTGCCACGTTTTCCTCGGTCTTCCTCTATTTCTGGTTCCATTTACATCATTAACATATAATTTTTTTACCATTCTTTCTTCATTCATTCTTCCCATATGTCCAAACCATCTTAATGATCCTTTCATTATTTTGTTCATGACACCATCATTCGCACCGCATTCACTTCTTATATTTTCATTCGACACTCTATCATACACAGAGTATCACACATTCGTCTAAGAGATCTCATTTCTACTGCATTTATTCTACTTTCATCCTTCTTTTGCCAGTTCCATGCTTCGCTTCCATACATAAGGGTCGGTAGAAGAACACCATTGTGCACTGCCATTCTAGCTTTTTTGGATAGGTTTATTATTTTCAAAAAACAACCGGTTACAGTGTATTTCGTAACCCTGACAAAACTCCGGCGGGAACGAAACCGGTCGGTTGTTGAAAATAATAAAGTGGTGTTAATACAAATTAACAAGTGTATTAATATTATTTTTAGATAAAATTAAGGCGTTAACACCGTGGAATTCCATAATGACGAATTTTTATGAATTAAAACACTGTTTTTTCCATTGAACGTAGGTTATTCCTAATTATATGAAAACTTAGAATTTCTTGATTTAACCATGTGACACTCGCGGTTTTTAATACCTTTTTAGCTGAAATCGATTTATGTTTGATTGTGATTTTAATGTAATTCGGTGTGAGGTTGTTCTTCTTGCAGCACTGGTTGAAATATATTTTAAGAGATATGAGTCTCTCTTTAATTTTGATTGATTTATACAATTTTGCCTTATAAGCCGTACTGGCATTATTAATTTTAGATAAACTTAAGGCGTCAACACTGTGGAATTCCATAATGACGAATTTTTATGGATTAAACCACAGTTTTTTTCCATGAGCTTATATCGTTCTCCCGATGTTGAAGGTCGTCCTTCGAAACATGTCGAGAAAAATAAACTCAAAAGTAGAAAAAACAGTGTTTTAATTCATAAAAATTCGTTATTATTATAATATTATATTCAATAATTACACACCACAAATTAATTGCTTCATACAAAAGTAATAATATTAATTCTTTCCAACATTATATAATAATAACAAGCAAAATTCTATTGATTTTTTCCTTTTCTTTTTTTGATAAAGTGAAACATGATTGGGTTGATTTACAAGGTTGGCAGCAATGCGATTTTTTTTTTCTGAAATAAATATTTGACAATTTCCTAGTTCAGAATCTAGTCAAATAAATAATTCCAAAACACACGCAAAAATATATTTCAATATTTTATCCGATAAATAAATTAAAATATTATGTCTTCCAGCATAAAAAAATTATTAGTATCTGACAATGGAAAACGTTGACTGGTTTCGCTTTGTATGAGAAAATTTCTTGCTCTTACAAAACCCGGATACGTGTAAAACGTGTATACCCTAAACATTTAAAATAATAGAGAAAGACCAAGGAAAACGTGGCACGATCAAATCAATCAAATAATTAAAATCGGCGAGCGTGCATGAATTTTGAGAAAGCGAGAGAAGTATGTCAATAAATAGTGGTCCATTATTTCTGCCTACCCCTTCGCGGAGACGGCGTGATGATCAGTTGATTAGTTAGTTATAAATAAATAAAATACTTTAAGGCGCCATTCCATATTATTACGAATCAGTCAAAATTTTAGTAATTTTTATTTTAATACGTAAGGACAAAATTAAAGATTATAATTTTACAAATACATTTCACTGCGGTGGAAACATAAGGAAAACGTTGTGGAAAATTTCATATACATTAAACATGGTCTGAACAACTAGACTTCCTATCGAATAACAATAGGAAGCCGGTTTGACTGCTGGGAAGAGAACAGGTGTACAGAGGGTGAACTTGACACAGTTCCAGATACAATTTAGTATATTTATGAAGAAAAAAATACACTTAACCCTTTAACGCCCTTTGTACACGCTTGTGTACAGCTGTTTTTCCCAGTTCCAGTCCTAAATCACCAACTGTACACAACCGTGTACATCCCATTAATTTCTAAATAATGCAGATTCATCTCTATTATTAGTATTTCGTAATAATTCAATAAAATGTTTTTTAATATCTATTTCCACTTTTGTCTTTATTTCGACAGCGACCGGTTTCGGTTTGGCATCGACAGACTGGATCACTTTAATCACAACTGGAGTGGACCAATTTAATCAATATTTAAAATGTACGTCCTTCAAGAGATTTCAGCAAAATATTTAAATTATCTTAAAATATAATAATGTTCAAGTTGACTTTTATTTCGGGTTTTAATAGGTTGATGCAAAAGATGAGAAAATTTTTAAATAATTTTAAAACACTTGTGTTATTTCTTATTATAACTTTATTTTATTTCATATTTTTAGTTTTAAAGGTCGGCCATGATAGAAATCGGTAGGTCGACATCCGTGTATTACTCAAAAACATCAACAACAAACCATCACGCCGTTTTCCCGAAGTAGGCAGAGAGAATGGATCGCCATTCCACTCGATCGGCATACACGTATAATATCCTCAACCTCACATCTCTCTCTATTTCTAGTGTTCCTCACGCGATCTCTCAGTGTCTTGCCTGCTATCGTCCTCAGTGTCTTCATTTCGGAAGTCCTCAAAACTTGTTTGGTCCTTATCGTGTCTGCCTTGCTTCGACGCCATACGTTATTATTGGTCTTACGCATGCTTTATAGAGTCTAATCTTACTCTTAATGATATATAAAGTTATATAAATAAATATACAAGTGTTTTAAATTATGTTTAATATGCCACACCACAAATTAAGTGCTTCATACGAAAGTACAAAAGATAAGCGATACCAACATTCTAATAATTCAATATTTCAAGTTCGGACCTCGTAATAATACGCGACAAGAATATTTTATGTGTATTAAAGTAATCTTGATTAAACCGCAATGATTTATAGCAACACTTCTTTGTTTATTTATTTGGCTAAGCAGAAGATTCGCCGAGTTTCTGTTAGATATACTACATTGGCGCAACGTCGCATGGAATATCTCGTTAGCACATAACGCTTTAGTTAAAAATATCGAATGATGCAGTTTCCTTACGGAGATGAAGATCATTAACATACAATCATTATTGATGATTACAATTATTATAATTGTATAAAAAGGATTTGCTTATTAGGTGATGTTATATAATATGAACAATGATTTATAAACTAACTCACTAACTAACCATCACGCCGTCTCTCGGAAGGGGTAGGCAGAGAGAATGGACTGCCACACATTTCTTTCCTGACATATTTCTCTCGCTTCCTCAACATTCATACATCGAGTCATGCACGCGCGTCGATTTCTCTGACTCCTCACATGGCCGACATTCAATATTTGATTTATTTGATCTTGCCACGTTTTCTCGGTCTTCCTCTATTTCTGATTCCATTTACATCATTAACATATAATTTTTTTACCATTCCTTCTTCATTCATTCTTTCCATATGTCCAAACCATTTTAATGATCCTTTTTAAATGATTTATATAAATAATAATTAATGTTTTTAATTGAATTTTCTTGGTAGAAGTTCATTTCAAATAATGAAAACAAAAAAAAATTTACACAAAATTTCTTTATTATTATGTATTAGCGTGCTTCCACTTGTGTTTATGTTCGACCGGTTTCGGCAGATTGCTGCCATCTTCTGGTACCTACATCAACATTTATTTGGTTTATATAATAAATTATAGTGGTGGGGGTTAAACATTTTTTTTCCTGATTCTAAATAATGTATTACTTTTATTAAGTTGTAGTTGAAATGATTCTATAAAATGTAAATTTATTATGTTTTCTAATTAAATTAAACCGGTCGAACATAAACACAAGTGGAAGCATACTAAAAACATAATAATAAAGAAGTTTTGTAACAAATTTTATTTTGTTTTCATGATTAATATAAATAAATTAATATTGCTAAAAAAGTAATGTCTAATACACAAATAAATATATCGGGTATTTTCTGAAGTCAAATCTGAAGAAAGATGTATCTAAATCAATATAAAAAATAAGCCAATTCTAAATTCAAAATGATCCAGATCAAATAACGAGATCATTTACCATAACGTTAAGTCGAAAACAGATTTCGAAAAATCTCCCCTAATAACCCTTTCATTGTTTAACAATTTTAATAAATTATTTTTAAAAGTTTAGAGCATAGGTTTGCAATCTTTTCTGGGCCACCGTCCCCTTTAAATAAACGTTCAACACCCCCCTCCCATAAAAGTTATTCGAAATATGGGAAAATGATTACAATAACAAAATAAACCAATATTTAAGTATGTGTGGTAGAAAGACATACGACAGAATCTCAAATGCTGATATAAGAAAGGAATGTAGAGCGGAAGAAGGTATTATGAACAAAATTATGAAAGGATCGCCGCGTTGGTTCGGACATATGGAACGCATGGATGGAGAAAGAATGGTTAAGAAAGTATACGTTAATGATGTAAATGGGGTACGAAGTCGAGGCAGACCGAGGAAAACATGGCATGACCATATTAATCAAATTTTAATGGTTGGTCATGTTAGAAGTCGGAGGTATCGACGTGCGTGTATGACTCGTTGTATGAATGTGGAGGAAGCTAGAGAGGTTTGCCAGAATAGAGTAGTGTGGCGGTCCATTCTCTCTGCCTACCCCTGCGGGGAAACGGCGTGATGGTTTGTTTGTTTGTTTAAGTTTCATTTGCTTCATTAGTACCTACGTGATAACCTTTTTTTGTTGTTGTATTTTTAGACTATATTTTTTATCTGCCCCCGCTCTCTATTTTTTCTGGGTCTTCTACTGCCCCCCTGAAAGTCTCAAACGCCCACAAGGGGGCGTTATCGCCCACTTTGAGAACCTAGGGTTTAGAGGGAGTCATTTTTTTCATTGAATAAGAAATTTAACATGTTTAATGCAGTAGAACGTCGTTTATCCGGACTGATTAGAACCGGAGGTGTTCCGGATACCGATTTTCCGGATAACCAAACAGACGCTGATTCTTTTAGCAAAATAAGGTGTAAATCGATTTTTTTCCCTCGGCTGATATATTGATTATGAAATAAAAAAATTGTATTGCAAAAACAAGTATGTATGTAGAACATGTACATAAAAAGGCTTACATTACTCTACAGTACTGGACAAATAATCAGAGATTTTCATCTCGGCTTGTCCGGATAATTGACGTTCCCGTTAATTGACGTCCGGATAAACGACGTTCTACTGTGGTCGTTTTACGGTAGCTAAATTCATACTTTACCTACTGTGCCAGATTACGAATATATTGTGCAGTTAAAATATGTTTAATATAATGCAAAAGCTACGAGGCTTATTATAGTAAACAGCTACAAAACTGTTTTATCGTTAACCAAACGTTGAATAATATAAAATAAGTGCATGAATTTATACACGCAACGAACATACGCACGTCTTACCCGCGCGACAGTCGCGAAATAAATTAAACGCCATCACCGTATTGCGAGAATTAAAGGGTGTCATTATTTATATTTTTAAATCACAAAACAATACATAGTAACGTGGTATAATCGACAAGTTTGATTGGTAATAATAAATTTCCGATTTTATTACATCTTTCAGGTAATTTTTTCCTTTGTAAGATGATTTGGTAGAATATGTAATTAAAAGTCAGAGAGAAAACAATAGATATATCCTACTTTGGAAATTGAAAAATTTTGTTTAATCCACTATTTAAGAAAAAATATTTAAAAAACACGACACGTTTCGGAGGATATTTCCATCTTCAGGCGTAAAAATATAATAAAAATTAAACAAAGAAAGACTAATAAAAAACGCATTAAAAAATTGATACAATAATTCAAATTTAAAAATTAACCTTGGCTATTTGTTATAAGTAGGTACTAACGATTATTTTTTAACAGTCAGAACTAATAAATAATATTAAATAATAATAATACATGATGATAATATAAAAAAATTGTAATTTAGAAAAAACATACATTTGAAAAGACATAATTTATATAGAAATTAATAAATGATTAAGTTGCATTTGATT
The DNA here is from genome assembly GCA_022606425.2 of Lepidostoma basale. NCBI lineage: Eukaryota > Metazoa > Arthropoda > Insecta > Trichoptera > Lepidostomatidae > Lepidostoma > Lepidostoma basale. The sequence continues at coordinate 503,222 of JAHDVF020000035.1, read as the reverse complement.
GGGAATGGGAGCTTGGGAGATATATATAATATAGACAAAGTATTTAAGGAGAAAGGAGTAAAAGGAAGAATCTGATAATTAATTATATTTTCACCCAATTTCACCGATTACAGGATTTCAAAATTTTCATGTTTGTTTAATTTTTTGCTATTGTTAACTGTGTGTAGAAATTTTGTGTCATTTTTATCAAAACTATGGTCAAATTCAATACAATGGTTAGCCATCCTATAATAAGTTGATATTTCCTACGATTAAAAGACATTTCTATCTAAAAAGTATCGACTTTTGAATTATGCTCAGACAGTAAAAAAAAAAACACCTTTTATATCAAATCTCACAGACACTTTCAAGTGCCACAATACACTCACTAATATTTCGATGAAGTGTGGGTGTGTGCGTCCGATAGGCAAAACGGTCGCGTCCCCCCACACCATCAAACGGAGGCGCAAATATCAAATTCGCGTGCGAATACACTCGTCGCGTTGGTGGTGGTAATTCGCCGGGTTGTCTGCTGGTGTTGGTAAGTATACATTTTTTGCGACTATAATCATACCGGGCTGCGTCCATACGAAAAGTATTGGCGTAGGTAAGGCGCGCCGCGTGGGCCGACAACGTAGATTCAGCGGCAGGCACAAGCGGAATAGTACACCCGACAAAATTCCTACAATATTAAACTATCATCATAAAATACAATTATTTTCATTTTAAAATACCTTTTGGATTTAGGATGAGTTAACTCCGTCGTTAACGCTAAAAGGGAAATGCTTTTTGATGCCGATAGCGCAGGCCCGGTACAAAAAGATCTAAATTGCGAATACATGTAAAAAAATATATATCCTGGGATAAAAAGCAACCTTTTTATAAGTTTGTTGTGAGCGGATGCTGAAAAAACACATCGAATGGCTTCGAATTTAATATAGGGTTCTTGGTAAATATGTTTTTTAGAATTTTCTTGCATGGCAACAACGCATGCGTACTATGGCATAAAGATTTTGTACAATTTTTATATTAAAACGAAGTTTAAGGAATACAATTTTAACCATTTTTAACTTATCTTCACGCTGTCTCCCTGAAGAGGAAGGCTGAAAGAATGAACCCCCATACTATTCTTTCCTGACATTTCTCTCGATTCCTCAAGTGTCGTACGCACACGATGGGCGCACGTCGATTTCTCCGACTTCTAATGTTGCCGGCATTCAATATTTTATTTATATTGATCGTGCCACGTTTTCCTCAGTCTTCCTCTATTTCTAGTTCCATATACATCGTTAACATATCATTTCTTTACAATTCTATATTCATCCATTATTTTATTCATAACACTCATTCGCACAGCATTCACTTCTGATATTTTCATTCGACACTCTATCATACACAGTTTTTCTGGACATTCGTCTAAGAAATCTCATTTCTATAGCATTTATTCTACTTTCATTATTCTTTGGCCAGTTCCATGCTTCACTTTCATACTTAAGAGCGTTAGCACTGGAATTCCAAAAATACTCCCTTTAATCTGGGTTCACATCTATGGATTAATTGACATTTTTGTTTAGTTATTATACTGCCCTCGTGAAGCTTGGATCCAAACGAACTAGTTGGCATCAATTATAATAATAACCATACCCTGGTTAAATACAAAGTGTTTTATTATTTTAACTTACTAACTAACTAACCATCACAAAGTGGAAGTCGGAGAGGATGGACCGCCATACCGTTCTGTCCTGACGCACCTCTCTAGATTCCTCCCATTCATACATCGTAACATCCATGCTCGCCAATTTTTCCGACTTAGAATGTGGCTGCTTTTCAGTATTTGCATAATTTGGTTATGCCATGCTTTCATTGGTCTTCCACGGCTTCTCTTTCCACTCAAGTTAGAGATACACAATAACAAGTTAAACATAGTAAAAATAATAAAAAGTGCGAGAAACATAAGATACATGACAAATTAATAAAATGAATATACAATTATAATAAGGACAGTGCTTCCTTCAGGTGAACCAGACAATCATAAAATATGTCAAATTCCGAGGTGATACGATTTAGCAAAGATATATTGCTCTACCTACCGGCATAACCATTGGCAGGTTGGTTCTGCATCGTAGGAGAAAAAACAATCTATGGCCCCTTTGTCGAAGATAAGGAAGGCATTAGGAAGACAAGATACTCTCTAAAGTCAAGAGTATTTGTCTTTTGAACGTACTTTCACTAATATGAAAGACGTCAAACTCCAAGGAGATTACGTTCAGCAGACAATCGTAGGTAAAACAATCTGTGCTGTCGCTGTCGGAGATATCTATCAGGGATAAAAAGACCAACATCCTCCTATACGGCCGAGTTTTTGTATACAGCATTTTAAACATTCTTCTTTCGTCCATTCGTTCCTTATGTCCAAACTATCTCAGGGATCCTTTTCTAATTTTACTAATGATGCAATCATCTGCCATACATTACTTCCTCATTTCGTCGTTAGGTATTCTATCAAATATCGTTTTTCCGCACATTATTTTTATATTATATCTATATTTTTTTATGTATTAATTATTCATTGAAAATATGATATCCATTTGAAACTAACTAACTAACTAAACTAACTAACCATCACGCCGTCTCTCCGAAGGGGTAGGCAGAAAGAATGGACTGCCACACTTTTTTTCCTGACATATTTCTCTCGATTCCTCAACATTCATACATCGTGTCATGCACGCGCGTCGATTTCTCTGACTCCTCACATGGCCGACATTCAATATTTGATTTATTTGATCGTGCCACGTTTTCCTCGGTCTTCCTCTATTTCTGGTTCTCCATCGTTAACATATAATTTTTTACCATTCTTTCTTCTTTCATTCTTCCATATGTCCAAACCATCTTAATGATCCTTTCATTATTTTGTTCATAACATCATCATTCGCACCGCATTCACTTGTTGTATTTTCATTCGACACTCTATCATACACAGAGTATTCACACATTCGTCTAAGAGATTAAATTTTAATTAATTAATTATCCATTTGAATTAAATATAATATAACCGAATACATTGTATTCTAGCGGAAAGTATTCAAGAATAAACGTTGAATGATATTTGCGCTATGCATATTTGTGGTTGCATTCAAACCTAATTTAATTTTGGCGTATTCGTCTGTGGTCGAGTTGCATAATATTTACAGAAGCAAAACGTTATAAAACGTTGGTGCATTAAATTGTATGAAGATTAATATATTTTTTAAAGAATATCTGTATTCCCGGGGATAGAAGTGTGATTGTCAACGATTCTTTGGTCTGGTGACAATAAAATGGCGATAGATTAGCAGCTACCTATCACATGTCACGAGAACCAATATCTAAAAAGATGTATACTGTTACAATAATAGGGCTCAAATAACCTGTTGCATTCAAAAATGTGAAAAGCAACGGAAAACTACTACATTAAAAAAGCTTAAGTGGATTCCCAAGAACCAGCAAAGATATAAAAATACCGTTGGAAACTAATCTTTGGGATTAATAATTAGAAAAAATATATAATCGTCTTAAACTGAAAATATATTACTTATACGGACTAACTAACTAACTAACCATCACGCCGTCTCCCCGGAGGTGTAGGCAGAACGAATGGAACGCCACACTGTTCTGTCCTGACATACTTCTCTCGCTTCCTCTACTTTTATACATCTTGTCATGCACGCACGTCGATTACACCGACTTATCACGTGACCGACATTCAATATTTGATTTATTTGATCGTGCCACGTTTTTCTCGGCCTTCTTCTCTTTCTAGCTCCGTTCACGCCGTTTACATATACCTTCTTCACCATTATGTCTTCACTCATTCTTTCCATGTGTCCAAACATCCAAATTTTGTTCATAACACTTTCATTCATGACACTCTAACGCTTCTACAAAAAAAAATATACTTTTTTTAAGATAATCTAATGATTTTACTGAAATCTCTCGATGGAAGTTCATTTTAAATGATTATTAAATAAAATAATGTTTTTTTTTAACTACTTCCACTTTTGTCTTTATTTCGCCAGACTCGCTAGCATCGGCAGGCTGGTTTGACAGCTCGCTGACATCGACAGACCAGTATGACGATGTCACCGAGCCTGGCGAAACCGGTCGCTGTTGAAATAAAGACAAAAGTGGATATAGTAATTAAAAAAACATCGTTTAATTTAATTATTATATTATATATAACGTACACAAACATTTTCGGTGTTTTGCACGTGAATAATTTAATATTTAATGTACGATTTTTTTTAAACTGGTTAAATGATAACGCCATAGGCTGCTATTTTATATAATGTAATATACACAAAGAATTCTTAAAGACGTGAATTTGTTCCTAGGGCTAACCGGAATTTTGTATCGTAAAAATAGTGCATAACCAATTTTCTGTACACATTACAAATACCATATATATTTTTTAAATATCATGATAATAAAGTGTATTGTTTAAAATAAGTTACTATAACATAACACAAGCTATTACAATTCATTTTTGTTAATCTTGAGGCGTTTACAGTACGGAATTCCATAATGTCAATTTATTATAAATTAACACACTGCTTTTCCAATTTCGAGTTTATTCTTTTCGATATGTTTTGAAGGTTTTACACCTTCTACATCAAGCGAACAATATAATCTGATCGATGATGAAGGTGGAAAACCCTCAAAATATGTCGAGAAGAAAAAACTATGAGAAAAACAGTACTTTAATTTATAATAAATAATAATTATAATTCAAATAAATATTTAATCAAGTGACGTTGTAATCATTGTATTTACTCAATGTTTATTGAACAATGATGTCAAATTCCATATTAAATAATGAATTCGAATGAAAATGTCTGTTTTCTAGAAGTTTTATTATAATTTATGGGTATTACATGTTTCGCCTGTCTAAGGCAATATCAAATGTTTGTCTTCTGACATTTGATAACGCCTTAGACAGGTAAACACGTCATTCCCATAAACTATAATAAAACTTGTAGAAAACAGACGTTTTCATTCATTGTAATCATTATATTTACAAGTTCGTTCAAGGATTACAGAACCTTTTTCAAAAATCTAAAAAATGGAATAAAATTTATATTTATAATAAATATTTTAAGATAATCAAATTATTTTACTGAAATCTCTTGAGGAATTACATTTTAAATAATAATTAAATAAAACGATGTTTTTTAAACTACTCTCACTTTCGTCTTTATTACGAAAGCGATCCATTTCGCCAGGCTCGCTGGCGTCGACAGAAGGGTAGAAACTATTGCAAACGTCTGTCGATGCCAGCGAGCCTGGCGAAACCGATCGCTGTCGAAATAAAGGCAAAAGTAGAAGTAGATAAAAACCACGTTTTTATTATTTTATTTAAATACTAACACCAATGATTTTAATCAATGATATTAGAATATATTGTACAATCATCACACTGAGCAGAAATAGCACGTTATTATGATGAAGGAATCGGGTCGTATCCAGGCTCAAACCCAAGTCCCCTGGATCAGGAGTCAAGCGTTCTATCCCCTAAATATTTTAGTTTCATAAATTTCACAAAAAATCAATAACCAGCATTAATATGATGAAATGATATTAGGTAAAACCAAATAATAACCAATCGTTTAAGATGATATCAATATGATGAAATGATATTAGGTAAAACCAACCAATAACCAATCGTTTAAGATGTTTATGACAAATTATTATACTAAAATGAAATAATCAAATGATTTTACTGAAATCTCTTGATGGAAGTTCATTTTAAATAATAATTAAATAAAACGATGTTTTTTAACTACTTCCACTTTTGTCTTTATTTAGACAGCGACCGGTTTCGCCAGGCTCAGGCAGAGATAATAAAAATTAAAACCCATTGTATTAAATACGAACCTCCAAGAATACCTGTAATACCAATAGTTAAATTCAGAAAAATTTTACATAAATATTTGAAGATTAATTTTGTATAGAATCATGTTTACCACCCCTGATCTGTATGTATATAAAGGACTGAGTTTACAATAGTGTTACCAGTCTGTCGATGCCAGCGAGCCTGGCGAAACCGGTCGCTGTCTAAATAAAGACAAAAGTGGAAGTAGTTAAAAAACATCGTTTTATTTAATTATTATTTAAAATTAAATAACTCAAATAAATTATGTCAATTATAAAAAAAAAATAGATAAATAAAACGCATGGTCGATTTTCTTCGCGATCTTATCGTTCCGAAAAATACAGATGCAAATAATGCAATATGATTTATTAAGAAAAAATATATTATATATATATTTTTTTTAGCAAACACTGAATTACACGATACAGTGTAAGATCAACAGAAAAGTGCAATGATAAGATACGGGTCTGAGCGCGCGGGGGCGAGAAGGAAGACCCGGCGTCATAACAGCCATAAATATCTATGAATAATGTAAATAGGATGGGTAATTTATATTTTTTGCGCCTCGCAACACCGCCGACCCTAATTTTCTTTGTTCGCCGAATGCATTTTTGACCTTCAAACGCAGATTCGGACCGAGAGATACGTAGAGGTTGTTGACTGATAAGTGCTCAATATCAAAATGCTCATCGCAGAGGGCGTCCGCAGGATCGTGCACTTTGGACAGCCAAATTGCCACACCTCTAGTATAAAAAACTATAATGATTCACTGGAATTATGAATTATACCGCGCCCAGCCAACAGCCGCCTGGATCGATTCAGGAAGAAAACCCTTTGAGATACTTCGCTATAAAGTATCATACATCGGCACAAATCGAATGAAAATGTGGGTAAAATAAAATATTGAAAATTAAAAGTGTACATTATATAGGGTGTTTTTGTTAGAATGAAAATATTTTGACATTATACTCGTATTAGAGTTGGCTGACCAACAATAACAAAAAATAATGGAGTGGTAAGGGTTAATAAGATTTTAACATTTTTTTTAGATAATCCATTGTTTTGATATTTTAACATTATTAACTGTTTAAATATTACAATTGATTTAATTTCTATAAAATTGTCGCGACAGCTGTTTCGCCAACCAATGTTAGCATCATCAGGAGTTACGTTACAATCAACTGACAACAACTGTCGTGACAATTTCATTCAAATCAAATCAATAGTGATATCAAAACAGTATTTCAATTAAACAGTTTAAAAAAAATACATATTTTCATAATTTACAATGAACTTCTAACATGAAATATCAAATAGAATATTTTTTTTAATAAAATATTGATTTTCAAGATAATTCGGTGAATAAACACGAATGTTAATGTTAAAGCCCGTTAGGTGACATATTTAGGTCATGTGATAAAATATCACAAGCCGTTTCTCCGGAGGGGTAGGCAGAGAGGATGGACCGCCATACCTCTCAGGCTTCCTCCACATTTAAACATCATAACACGCAAGCTTGTTGATTTCTCCGACTTCGAATGTGGCCACCTTTTAGTATTTGATGCGAGTAGGGGGAAAAAAGAATTTCTGGATCTGATCATTGTGAGTCGACGAGGTGTTGATAGGAGGCGAATCTCCTGACTCCACGGCATAAGAGACTGGACTGGCTCGAACAGCGTGTTTCTCGCTACCAGGTACAGAGACGTCTACTCTCTGGAAGAACTCAAGGACAGCCTTCCATAAAGGTGGAACAACAGTTGGCAGTCCACTTCTCGAGAAGAATCTTGACGTAGAGAGTAACAGGTCAAACGACCTAAACAACGAAAAAGAAGAAGTTCATCACCAGGAGAACAATATAAACTGGTTTATATTGTTTTCCCGGCGACAAAAATACATCACCTGCAAACATGCTGGGATAAGTAAACTCATAAGAAGAGAAAAACATTATATTATTTATGCATATTTCTACCAAAATACAGTTGTCAAGAGTTGTAGTATTTTTAATAGTTTTAGATTAATTAAAAATTATATGTTAATGATGTAAATGGAACTAGAAATAGAGGAAGACCGAGGAAAACGTGGCACGATCAAATAAATCAAATATTGAATGTTGGCCATGTGAGGAGTCAGAGAAATCGACGCACGTGCATGACACGATGTATGAAAGTTGAGAAAGCGAGAGAAATATGTCAGGAAAGAAAAGTGTGGCAGTCCATTCTTTCTGTCTACCCCTTCGGGGAGACGGCGTGATGGTTAGTTAGTTAGAATTAACAACAACAGATTTTTTTTATACAAAGGTGGTTCAAAACCAATTACTATATACAATTTGTTTTTATTTATTATATTGATTCTCATGACTTGTGATAAGTAGCTAATCTCTTCATCAGCTTGTCTCCATCCACTGCTGGACGTAAGCCTCTCCACCCCCACACCATCTCTCTCGGTCTCTCGCCAGTGTCCTCCAGGCCCTTCCTGCCCTCCGTACAATTAGCAATAGCTAATCTATCGTACTACAGAGAGCCAATAGAGAGCTGTTGTCGAGTGTGAAAATTAGAAAGGTGTCATATTTGGGTCATGTGCTAAGGAGAGAAAAATACCACCTCTTTCGACTGATATTAATGGATAAATTGGAGGGACGTCGGGGATTTGGTAGAAGGCAGCTGTTCTGGCTACGGAACATCAAAGAGTTGACAGGAATAACAAGAGTTCAGAACCTGTTCCAAGTGGTGCAGCATAGAGATGCCTTTGCTGCAGTGATCGCCAACGTTGGGAGGACCTGACACGGCACCGAAAGAATAAGAATCTATCGCTATTTTATTGTGACGTGAATTTTACACCAGACCAAAGCCTGTGTGAAAATCACACTGCCATCGCCGGGAATTGAACCCAGGACCTTCGGTGTGGCATTCATGAAAACCTGCCAAATTTTAAGGTTTTCGGTCCACCTATTTGAGTGTGTGACGTCTGAGTCACGTGACTATTAGAATCGGCACTGATTGGCGAGAGAAATAACATACAGATGCAAGGCGGCGGTAAATGGCAGACTCCACCACGGCAACGACAGCTCATCCGTTAGCGGCCTTGACTTGAACAATGGGAATTCCTATAACACTAACCTATAATACAGCGATAAAATTATAATAAATTAAATTTAACTACAAATAAAATAAAACTTAAATTAAACTAAAAAGTTATTAATCGTTATTTACGTAATAAAATATAATAAGACTGTATATGGTCTGGTGTAGAATTAACATGACAATAAAATGGCGATAGATTATCTACCTATTACAAATCACGAGAATCAATACATTAGCTAAATTAGAGTGACATCTCCAGGCGTTATCTAGCAAAACGTTAATGGCGGTAGCCTTTCACATTGCGTTAATAAAAAGATCTTCTGCTTGATGCTTAAATCCAATATTCATAGATGGCGCTAGTGTGTAGATTGAAAGTAGCATTTGAAGTTTGGTGTTACATATTAACATATATACAACTTCCAAAAACTTGTCAGACATGTTGGTCGTAAGAAATGTGGAATGGGGAATGTTGTATTACATAAAGCGTGCGCTTAATCCAACCAATGACAGGTCACAAGTCCTGTAAACACCTCGATCACCATATTCTGTTTCCAATTTGCATCTTCGTCTCTATTGAGATACAATTAATCCTTGAATTGATAACCCGCAATGGGTAAAATCCAGTATTTGTCTACAAGTATTTGTATACATTCAAAATGTTGTAAAAATTGTTAACTGTTTAATTGAAACACTTAACAATCTTAACCGATGTGGCACTCCATCCTTCTCTTTTCGCTCCGCGGGAGACGCGGTGTGATGGGTTGCGAACCTCATCGCCACCAATAGGCATCTCCCATGCACACTTCGATCGTCCAACATCCACAAAATAAATCTAAAACAAATCATTTTAATTTATTCAATATTTTTAAATTTATTCATAATATTTGTTATAACAAAAGCATAAACGTTCCAAAATAAATCTTTATAACATCTGTCAAAACTGACCATAAATATTTGAAATATCTATATAATATCACTGAGGAAGGGGTTGGGTAGTCCGAAACATGTTTGATATTTAATTTTAATTTGTTTAAAAAGTGAGTGTTGTATACAAACTACATAAAAAATAATTAAAAATATATACAGTAATTTTGTTCAAACGACCTGTTGTATGCAAAAGAAAAACACATCAGTTTGATATAATTTGAATTTATATATTTTTATGAATATATCAATTGAATGATTTACAATTCCAATATGATTTTCCATCGCGCTCAAATGTTATATCGGTCATTCATCGTAGAGATAACGGTGATATCACCGGGTACGAAATACAGAACCACGAAAATCAATAACTGATTTCAGACCAACAGCAAATGTTTATAATTAACATACATTTAAAATTGGATCAGTTGATCAATTTAACCCTAATCGTAAGAATTGTTATAACAGAACGAATAGGGTAGTCCATATATAATTTAATATGTTGCTCTACTATTTTATATGCACACAACCTTGTATATAGTGATTTTTTTTTACGGTTCAACAAAGACGATTACTTCCCACCATTTGGAAGTCAAGTCCCCTGGATCAGGAGGCAAGCGTTCTGTCCCATAGACCACCGCCCGACTTTATTTTAACAAGTGGATTTTATATGTATACTTCATCAAACCATATTTTATTTTATTTTTGTAATAAAATTGGCGGGATTGGTGGCGATGAGGTTCGCAACCCAACACACCGCGTCTCCTGCGGGGGCGAAATAAGAAGGATAGAGTGCCGCATCGGTTAAAGTGTGGCAGTCCATTCTGTGTGCATGGTTAGTTAGTTAATAAAACAACATACACTTTTTTTGTTACAAAAAAGAGGCAGAGCTTAATGGTATTCTTGTAACGACCCTTATTTATGGAAGCGAAACATAAAAAAGGCAAAATAAGGGTTACTGTAGAATGAAAGCAGTAGAAATAAGATCCCTAAGACGGATGTTTGGAAAAAACATGTGTATGATAGAGTGTTGAATGAAAATATAAGTAGTGAATGCGATGCGAATGAAAGTGTAATGAACAAAATGATGAAAGGAACATTAAAATAGTTTGGACACGTGGAAAGAATTAATGAAAATATAATGGTAAAAATATATATATGTCAACGATGTAAATGGAACTGGAAATAGAGGAAGACCGAGGAAAACGTGTCTCAAACAAATAAATCAAATATTTAGTGTCGCCAAGGTGAGGAGTCGGAGAAATCATGACACAATGTATGAATGTTGAGGAAGTGAGAGAAGTATCTCAGGAAAGAAAAGTGTGGCTATCCATTATTTCTGCCTACCTCTTCGGAGAGACGTCGTGATGGTTTGTTAGTTAGTTATAGTGGGCGCTATTTATAAAACTAGCATATTAAATATATTCAATTATTTTTTATTTTTTATTCTTTCTCTAACATATTTATGTATCAATTGTGTATTTTCTTTTGCTGTTGTATTGCTATGTGTGTACGGCGGGACATCGAGGGAGAGTAGCGTAGCTTAAATGTGGTCTGGGTCCCCCTTGGTTGAAAATATACATATATATTGTTACTATTAATTTTTTAACGTAAGGCCCGCATGGACGGGGGACGGGCTACGCCTATAACAGCTTCGGGTAAGCGGAGGGAGCCCTCTATGGCTCAGCCATAATATTAAATATATTATATGTATAAACTCAGTCAATTTAATTAACAGACTGGTATTTTGTGAGATTCGCAAATTGCTTCATTCATCCAACGGCCTTCGCCAGACACATCCGACAGTTATTATGTGCGGAATAATGCTGCAACAATCTTGTGTGCATTTACACAATAATGGGATATTTAGCCAACTTGCAGCAGAATTGTGTTGACTTCAATCTTAATAAAATAAAAACACAAACGTTTCTTCAAGCAGATAATTAAAAAGCGATCTCAATTATGCCAGAATAGTTTGAGGTAAGGTAATTATTGAATTTAAAATTTAAAACGCTGTTATAATACGAACCACAATTTATTTATTATTTTCAATGGCAGCGGTTTTCAATTTTTTTTGGCGACGGAACCCTTTTGAAACAATAAATATTTCAGATCAAAATTAGTTGGCTATAAATGTATTAATTGTTTAATATGGAGTTTTATATCGTTGTACAAAATACAATAAATAACTACGTAAGCTATGATGCATTAGGTCAGGGATGGCGAACCTTTTTGAGCCTGGGTGCCAAAAAATTTTTTTTTTCTGTATATTGGTCATATTATTTATGGCGCGTGCCACGTGCCATGGAAAAAAATGCAATATTGTGTCACTTCAGATGTTTAATATAAACAAAGCATTAATACATCGAAAAACATAATTAAGTACCTATTTAATGGCAAAATAAAATAAATAAATAAAAAATAGATCTAACCAAACAAAAATAGAACCCTCAAAACTTCATTATTAATGAGATTTTTGTTGTTGGATGCTAGATGCCAAATTTTTTTATGCATGAATGTCGTCATATCATTTGTTTCCGTCATTTGTGATTTTTTTGTATAATCATTTTTATTCTTTTCTCTTCATTCGCGTGCCATGCAAAATCGTCTCGCCATAGGTTCGCCATCCCTGCATTAGGTAGTCAGGTGGTATATATAACCGGATGTCACGCAGGCCAGAGTCGAGGGCCGTCTTCTCTATTAATATTCTCATCGAATCACTCCGGTGAAATGTAATCTAAGGACGTATTTTAAGGGATGTTGCCCATCAATCCAGAGTGATAGATTCCGAATTTAATAAAATTAATTTTCGCTCTGCACAGTTCTAAAACAGAATATTTACCTTTATAAGTGCATTGTAAACATTTATGAAGTCCCTAGTATCTCAACACACATAAGACTCATCAGATTGAGATGGCCAGGAAGACCACCTAAAAGTTGGCGAGACAGTTGGACATCAGCATCCCAGGAACAGGCTTCGAGAAATAACAGGACACAGTTCTAAATAAAGCAATGTAAAAATTACTTTCCTAACCTCCCCTGCCCGCATTTGCCTCCTCTGATCCCGCTTTGATTGAATTCCATGATCGAATAAATTTACATTTCGGCGGGACATAGAGTTGGGGGTTGGGGGAAGACGGGTTTCCTGGCTGAGGAACATCCGAGAGTGGACGGGGCTGAGGACCGTGGGGGAGCTGTTCCGAGCTGCCCAGGACAGGGAGGCCTACTCAAGGGTGATAGTCAACGTTGGGGAGACCTGACAGGACACGAAAAGAAGATAGAGGAAATGGGTAGTTTAAATGTGGCCTGGGTCCCTCTTGTTTTTCTTTAATCACAAAACCCCAGTAACGTAAGTCCCGCATGGACGAGGGTCGGGCCTAGGGATTGATAGAGCGAAGCTGACGAAAGGCGACGTCCGCCTATAACAGCTTCGAGAAAGCGGTGAGACTCCGCTAAATCCCTATGAATATAAAGAAATTGATAATGTTATGGCTAACCTGGCTAGGATCGGACTGCTGGGAACAAAAGACGCTGGATCGCGAAGCTTGGCGAAAAATAATCAAGGAGGCTAAAACTCTTCAAGAATTGTATAGCCATAAGAAGTAAAGTATGCATTGTTCTAAAACATCACAAAGTAACAGAATATTTACTTTGATAAAGTGCATTGAAGCCAGCCTCACGCACACACGCGGCCTAATTGTTACCAGGGAGTGGGAAAACGAACACTTTATCTCCCGTAGGACTAGCCAAACATCAAATTATTTATTTTCGCAACTCGCGTAATCCGAGAGCCAACAAGAAGTTGTTATATAAATTCAATAGTCGCAATTACAAAGTAGCTGTGTTTGCTCGCTAGAGGCAGCACGAGTGATAAGGAAGTCAAGAACGATAAGGTGATATATACAAGAGACGGAGTCGGCTCTACGAGAGGTCTTAACCCCAACACTGCTGAGTAATCCAAAATAAATAGCAACAAAGTTGGACCCTCTGTGAATGCTGTCACAACCAATACTCACTATATGCCCAACGTAATGGTACCTCCTGGAAATTTTATAACTTTACCATAAATTAGACGACCTTCGTAGCAGAGTGGCACCAAAGGTCTCGGGTTCGGTTCCCGACAGATTTTGGTCTCATATAGAATTCACATGAAAATAAAATGGCAATAGATTAACCACCTATCACATGTCATGGGAATCAATAGTTTAAACAAATTATATACAGTAATTAAGTTCACAGTTATAAAAAGTAATTCAGTTGATATGGTCACCAACAATGAGGTGCTATATGGAGCCAGAGTAGAAAGAGAATTGATGGCTTGAGGGTAGGTGCGATGTGGAAAGACCCCAGATGTCCTGGCTCGAGAATATCATGGAGGGGACAGGAATTCGGGGGGGAGTGATAGCTGACGTCGGGGGGACCTGACATGGCACTCGAAGAAGAAGAATTAAGTTCAAAAAACCTGTTGGATACAAAAAAGCATCTTCATCTTTCTGTTTAAAAAAAATCTTTTCAGAACCTCAGATACGAAAACTCTTTGCGCCACTGCAGGAAAAACACTTGGAGACAGAGTAATAAATATATAAATAATAAAAATCTGTAATATTGAGGACATCAAGAGATGGAGCAGAACGAGATGATTCTGGTTAGACCCTGCAAACAGAATTGCATACACTGCTGCAAATGGGATACCCGTAGGCCAGCGTCCACCTGACAGGTCAGACAAAAGATGAGATCAACCAGACTTCCACAAATTTATTATTATTAATATACATAGAATTAACAGAGCAAATATACAAAACGGTCATAAGGCCGATCTTCACTTATGCAGCCCCAATCTGGGGCAATGCAGCTTCGAGTCATATACGAAAACTCCAAATCCTGCAAAATACGGCTATCCGTTTATCGCTTGGTGCGCGTTCATGGACCAGGATCACACAACTGCACCTAGAATCCAGAATCCCGATGATAGATGAATTTATGCTGAAACTTGCCGAACGTTTTTACAAAGGATTCCCTTCACATACTAACCCCACAATAAAAGACCTCTCAAATTACGACACAAACACCTCCAGCCGCCACAAGCGCCAAAAATCGATCTTCCTTCAAAGGAACACTCCGGGCCACACAAATCATGCCCCCGCATAAAACAACAAACCAACAAATCACCTTCCAACAATGTTCCCATCAGACGTAAGAGGAATAGCCACATGAGCTGAACCTCTGTAAGCCAGAAGATCCAAGTCCAAGAATTGTTTTCGAATATTTTCAGGATCTGAAACAAGCGTTTCTTGTATTTTTTATATTTCGTGGGTCGAATTAATATTTATTTATGCTTTGATATAAAAATATAACAGGTTTTCCTTCGATATCAAATTTAAATACTGTTACTTTAGCAAAAAGTAGCATATTTTTAAAAGAAACGTTTTTATTGGTTATGGTAATTTTTGGTAGCATATTGCATTTCAAGGTTTTATATAGTAACATTATTATATTCGAATATAAACGAAAACAAGTATTTTAATGTGATAAAGCGACATTTGCATACGGAACGTGACGAGAACGAAAAGAGATTAATTGATTATCTGACGACATCGTAAATACATATAATGATGCTGAGCTGCATTCTGCATTTAACGCGCAAATCTTGAAGCTTCGCAGATTAAATTACTAGAATTAGCTAGTTATCGGGTTGGAGCCGTACCTAATTTAAGATCATAATTAATGCATATCTCTGTGGATTAGATAACATGGAATATAGTTTTGAAACAGATGTGTAACATCTGCGATACCTCTATCTTAGGGAGTATGGATATTACCCGTGGCTCTTTCCGACTGATTTCTTGCTAGGGATGCTAGGCTACCAGTCACTCGAGATGAGACGAGACATTCACTTGGGTGTTCATTTCTTTCGACTGATAGGCGGTTGTATACACAACTCAGAAATCCTGAGTGATGTAGGTCTGTTCGTCCCTGATAATTATCTTCGACAAAGGGGCCATAGATTGTTTTATCTACCACGATGCAGTACCAACCTGCCAATGGTTATACCGGTAGGTAGAGCAATATCTTTGCTTAATCTTATCACCTCGGAGTTTGACGTATTTCGTAATAGTTTGGCTCATCTGAGGGAAGTACTAACTTTATTATAATTGTATGGTATATTTATTTTATTAAATTTGTCATGCATCTTATTCTTTTTTAATTAATTTATTATGTATTACTTATTATTGTGTATCTCTAACTTGTATCTTTAGTGTATTGGGAAAAAAATCTGTAATGCTTTAGATATATTTAAAATAAATAAATGAAATAAACATTACCATGGAGTAGACAAATGACAAATACCTTAGTTTCGCGAAACACTGCTTACGATTTAAGACGTTGTATGAGAGAAACGTTAACGAACCTGCTGCCGGTGGGAAGAGCAATCAATCTGCTAAACATATCACCTTGGAGATCGACGTCTTTCATATTAGTGAAAGCACATTCAGAAAACAAATACTCTTGACTTTAGAGAGTATCTTGTCTTCCTAAAGTAGAATCATCTCTCATGCGTTCCTGGTATTTTACCTGTTCTCAAATAGATGCACAGATTTCGGACCATAGACGTCCTTCCTCGGCGTAAAATATGATAATAATATAATGATACAAAGTCGTTACTGGTGAACTAAATGAAATGGGATGGTGTTAAGTCTAAAATATATATTTAAAAAAAAATACAGTACACTCCCGATTTTCCGGGGTCGGGTTAGTCGGGAAGCGGATTATCCGGGACACTTGCGTCATTGAAAAATATTTCACGATAGTTCTTATAATGCAACCAAAAACTCAAATCTGTCACAATGACATTGGCCGTTTAGAACACATTTGCGTCACTGCCAACATACGTTTGTGGCTCTATAGTCGTGTCATAGTTTCAAGTTTGCAATAAAGCACCCGCAGCGTAGTTCAGACTCAAAAAAAACATTCTCGTTAGTTTTATTTTACTGTGAAAAAGTGTATATAATAATGGATAAACGCAAACAAGTCGTACTTTCAATTGAACAAAATTCGAAATACTTGTAGTTCAAAAGTTTGAAAATGGTACAGCCGTTAAATATTTATTGAATCCTGACCTTTCTAATTTTCACACTCGACAACAGCTATCTATTGGCTCTGGCTCTATGTAGTACGTCTGCATTACTGACCTTGTCGGTCCACGGTATACGGAGCATTCTGCAGTATATCCACATCTCGGACGCTTCCAACCGGTTCATTACAATCATTTTCAGAGTCCAGGTTTCGCAGCCATATAGTAGAACAGACCATACATAACATTTAATCATTATTTCTCGGAGTTTCAAGTTAAGACTATCGTTGCAAAATAATGATTTTTGATGAATAAATGAATCGGGAGTGTACTGTATGTCAATAATTGCACTATTCTCTCTCTCCCGCAAACGACGTGATGTTTTTTGTATGAGCATGCAACATCAATGAGAAATCTGCCTAAAAATCTCAGAGGAGCGTCTCGAATATCGGGGCTGAATAGAAAAAGCATTGACATTGAATATTTCTCGCGTGTAACAGATTCTATATTGTCTCTCAACTTGACCTCGACAACATTCATATCGTTATGCTTCCAAAATCGCAAGAGCGCGCGTGTATTTCCAGCTCACAGACGAAAATCGATCGAGTACGCGGCACCAAGTAGGCGGGATGATTTCTCATGGAAACACAAGACTAGTACTAATACACACCTGAAAATATACTTTTTATTTATTTGCGCGTTTCATATCCTCAGCCGAAATTCCTATACTGTTAACAAAAAAGGCTACGGTTGGAAAATTTGATTTTTTTGCACGTTTTCTGATAAAAAGGTTTGATTTATATATTTTTGTGTAGGAATGTTGTAAAATACTGAATGTAGCCTCGCTTACAAATGATAAAAATATATTTATTGTTTCTTGGACAATGATGTAAAACTCCATATTAAATAATTAATACGAATGAAAACGTCAGATTTCTAGAAGTTTTATTATATTTTATGGGAATGACATGTTTCGCCCTTCTAAGGCATTATCAAATGTAAAATAAACATTTGATAATGCCTTAGAAGGGCGAAACATGTCATTCCCATAAAATATAATAAAACTTCTAGAAAACTGGCGTTTTCATTCGTATTAAATGGATAAAAATATACATATGATATTATTGTATGTTCAGGTCAAATACATTATTTTTTTTTATATTTTTGCGCGCATGACACGATGTACGAATGCTGAGGAAGCGAAAGAAGTATGTCAGGGAAAAAAATTGTGATAGTCCATTATTTCTGCTCCCCTTTCGAGGAGACAGCGTAATTTGTTCGTTTTTTTTTTCTAAATAATTCTTAAAATATATACCAAGTAAATATAGAAGTTTTTTTTTAACATTGATATAAAATTTCATCTTATAAAATTAATACGAATGAAGACGTCTGTTTTCTAGAAGTTTTATGATATAAGATGGGAATGACACGTTTTCCTAGATAATATTTGATAATGCCTTAGCAATGCTAAATATGTCATTCCCATAAAATATGACAATAATTCTAGAAAACAGACCTTTCCATTCATAATAATTATAAAATATAGAATCATTTTTGTACTATTTGTTAATTAAAACAACACACTTTCGATATGTCCAAAAAATATACAATATTATTACATATAATTGCACCAAATAGACTTATAAACAATAGCTACCATTATTAAACACATACTTGTTTTTAAAGCACCTATTAATTTTTTTAATTTGCAATAGACAATTAAAATTTATATGCCGTTCAGATCTTCTAAAAATTCCACATTTAAAAAAATTGCGAATTCGAAATGCGCGTTCCAAATTCAATTTTTTTTGTGTATCAAAACGAATTTCCCAAAGGACTGTTGAAACACGGAATTAAATAGTCAACACAAACTGCAAATAAAAGTAAACCTGTATTTATGACGCTACACGTTTACAATTCATAAAAAAATGTCTCGTAAAATATAATCTTTTACTATTGTTACTCAAGATTGTAGTTTTACGATAAAATTATTAATGTTTATCATGCAAAACAAATAAAAACCTGTCTACAAGGGCAGGACTAATAAATGAAGACATAATGCAATATAATAAAAATACAAGATAAATAGATTTACAACTTTTTGGATTTAGGTTGTATTTTAATTGATGATGAGCTTGTACTGACCTTTATCTATAGTATACACCAGGGATAGCAAACGAGGGACCCCCGGGTCACCCAGTGACACCTCCAGAACAAAACTTCCAAACACCTCCAGCCGCCACAAGCACCCAAAATTGATACTCCTTCAGAGGAACACTCCGGGCCACATAAATCATGCCCCCGCATAAACTAACAACCCACCAAATCACCTTCCAACAATGTTCCCATCAGACGAAAGAGGAATAGCCACAAGAGCTGAACCTCTGTAAGCCAGAAGATCCAAGTCCAAATCCTTTTTTTTGCTCTTTTCTAAAAGTCGAACTACGATTGATTTTCACAAAGGAGCTAAAAAAAAAAGAAAAAAAACAAAGGTCGCTAACGTCTCCTGATATAATTCATTTTGCCCACCCCTAGCCGACTTCTTTTTTTGTTTTTTTAAAGAAATTTGACCCTCTTGCAAAAAACGTTTGCCATCCCTGGTATACACTATTCTTTCCGGAACCCCTTTTTAACTCGTTTCTCCATCCAGTCCCCTGCATTTTCACTATTTCCCCCTCCAGACAGTCCCGCCTTCCTCATGTAATAAACCATAGAAGTATTTTTTGGCACAACTCTACTACCTATAATATAAGTTCATTCAATGTTACCATTACGAATATATAAATAAATACTGATCTTTTACATGTATAAGTGCGGGACATAAAATGGAAAAAAGATTAGAATAAATTCGGTCTAGTATCCTTTTGCGATCGATATATTATAATATAATATTAACCCTTACCACTCCATTATTTTTTAATATTGTTTGTCAGCCAACTCCAATTTAAATAATGTCAAAATATTAATTTATTGATAGGTTAGACAAAAAACAAGTTAGAAAAAACATTATGGACTACTTATAGTTTTGCATAGTATGGTCCTTTTTAAAACAATCTCCAGGATGGAGACCAGGTTTTCTGGAACAAGTCTCACAAAACCCCACTGTTTCCCTTCTTCCCCCTGGAATCTTTCTGTTACTGCACACAGTATAGTCTTTAGAACCTTTGTCCAGTTTCGCAATGAAGTGGGGCTTGTACTCTAATCGCTCCTCTGCATGACGTATCACGCGAAGTTCCCGCTATTTTAGGTTATGTGAATTTGCAAGGATTATTTTATAGTAAAATAAAAACGGAAAACAGTCACAATCTTATTGAAACGTGAAATAAAATGTTTTTTTAACGAATAATCACAAGAAACAACGACACGTGTCTTGTTTTGCGCGCGAAAACACACCGCGCGCGCAAGTGTTATATTGTCGGCCGCCAGCCGACAACTGAGTTGTAGCGTATATATAGCGATGTCGGCTGGCATTCGACAAAGGAGTGGTGAGGATTAAATTTAAGTCCCGGATGGACGGGGAACGTGCCTAGGAATTGCATGAGAGAGGCTGACGAAATAGCGCCTAATGGAATAAAATATGAAACACGTAGATAAATTAGTATATTTAAGTAGTATGTTTGCAAAGGATAGGCGATTAGAGAGGAATATAAAGGGTTTTTGCAGGTAACAAAGTGAATAGTGTACTCAAAGTCGTCATCGCAAACAAAAGCCTATTCAAAAAAGCTAAAATGTGTAAAACGCACGATCAAATAAATCAAATATTAAATATCGAACACGCGAGGGTCGGAGAAATCGATGAGCGTACATGACACAATGTAATAATGTTGAGGAAGCGAGAAATGTCAGGAATGAACTGTGTGGCGATCTATTATTTTTGCCTACCCCTTCGGAGAGACGGCGTGGTGGTTATTTGGTAATTATAAAATTTATATTACACCCAAAGTTCTTGCTTAATACTTTAATATAATATAATACTTAACAAAAAACACGTTGTTTCAGACGATGACGTCACCGCGTCATTGATTCAATCTGAAATTCGGGTACTAAGCGCGAAGCTGGCTAGACACTGTAATATACTATGTAGTGTTATGTATGGCGTGCGGCTTAAGCTGCACCAGATTTTTGTTAAGAACAGAAACGATCAATTATCTTCTTGTGAAAGTTGACATAAAGAAAGCGACTTATATTTCTATATATGAGAACCAAAAAGGATTATGTGAATCATCGGCCGAGATTGGTCATGCCAGATTTTTATTATGTTATGATTCCTTCCGTGGCAAATGTCTGTCCAACCTTTAACTTCTTACATTTATGTATACAGTGTATTTAATATACTAAATGCTGGATATTATAATAGATAAAGAAAATCAGACGGCAGAACTAAAACGAAGAATCGGACTAAGTTGGGCTGCCTTTGGAAAACTGGGATACATATAACACCAATCAACTTGAAGAGGAAAGTATATGAAGCTTGTGTTCTGCCAGTATGGTCTTGAAACTGCCACTCTGACAAAGCACAGTGCAGAGAGACTAAGAGTCATGCAGCGAGCGATGGAGAGAGCCATGCTAGGCCTCTCTCTTCGAAGCTGTAAAGAATTGGTTCCAAGTATTCCTAAAAGAAATGCCGTGGGATATAACCACGGATAACTACCATACTCCCTCATGTAGAGATACCACAGAATTTATTTCTGAACCCTCTCCAGCATAACGGAATATCTCGCCTCGTGAGGACTCCACATCACAGAAACACTTTCGAGTCTGCTCCGAACCAATGCATTGTATAAGACTCTGAGCACATTGTGATCTCTGAAAACTCTTCCGGTCCAAATGATGTTGCCCAACATCCTCAGTGCAATGTCACAAATTCTCTCGATATGTTGTTGAATATGTTGTTGATATGGAATTGAACGAACGAGGCTGACGAAAGGGCGCCGCTGCACCCTATAACAGACTCGAGTAAGCGGTGGGTATCTTTCTATGATAGTCAACGTTGGGAGGACCTGGCATGATACCTAGAGAAGATGAGAAGTTTTTTTTTTAAGAAGTTTACAGAAATTTCCAAGAAACAATAAAATACCTTTTGAAATACGTAAGTATATATTAATATATTATACTTAGGATTGTAATAACTTTGCAGTTAAATCGATACCGCGAAAAATATTTCAATAAACAATTTAACAACTATACTTTACATGGTCCGTGTACTGGTATTATTAATTTTAATCACCCTGTATTTTTATTACAGCTGGTAATGTTTATTTGCTCTGCTTTGATTGTATGGCGTCCCTTCCATACATGAATGGGGTCCAAAGCTGTTCTCTCATCACGGAGGGGCAATCAAACTATAAAACTATAAATTCAGCTTAGATTTTTATCTCACTTTAATGAGTGAATAAAATGCTATTAAAGGTGAGTATGCAAGTTTCATTTCTGAAATACATAAAAAAAAACTAACTAACCATCACGCCGTTTCCCCGAAAGGGTAGACAGAAAGAATGGACTGCAACACTTTAATCGATGCTGCACTCCATTCTTCTCTTTTCGCCAACGCGAGAGACGCGGTGTGATGGGTTGCGAACCTCATCGCCACCAATAGGCATCTCCCGCGCACACTTCAAATTCAACGTCTACATAATAAATCTAAAACAAATTATACAAAATACAATGATATAAAATTAAATACATATAATAAAATATTATAAATAGATTTATTGCTTTTCAATAACTATTGAAATAAATATATAAGGATGAAAGTAGAATAAATGCAGTAGAAATGAGATCTCTAAGACGAATGTGTGGCAAATCTGTATATGACAGAGTGACAAATGCAAGTATAAGAAGTGAATGTGGTGCGAATGAAAGTGTTATGAACAAAATAAGGAAAGGGTCATTAAGATGGTTTGGACACATGGAAAGAATGAGTGAAGACAGAATGGTAAAGAAGGTATATGTAAACGACGTGAACGGAGCTAGAAAGAGAGGAAGGCCGAAGAAAACGTGGCACGATCAAATCAATCAAATATTGAAACTATTATATTGATTCTCGTGACATGTGATAGGTAACCAATCTATCGCTGTTTTATTGTCACGTGAATTCTACACCAGACCAAAGACAGTGTGACAATCACACTGCCATCGCTGGAAATCGAACCCGGGACCTTCGGAATGGAAGTCAGAGCTTTTACCACTCTGCCACGAAGGTCGGTCGAATGAAGATATTAAATAAATAAAGTTAATAAAGCTCAAATCTTAAATTACAAACAACCATAAATTTTCACTTAAAAACAATCGCATTATATAATTCAAAAGTACTTATTTATTTGCGTCTCGCAAATGTAATTTAATAATAAAAATGCAGGGAGAAATCCCATTTAACACCTCTCCCGTTACCGAAGTTAAGTAAATTAGCATCTGCAATTCGATTTGGCGTCCATTTTTCGCCTAGCTACCGCTCCGTGACGTCACCCGTTGGGACCGTGACCTCGCCACTGCGATGTCTATGGACCGTGTCTGAGGTTCAAATTTAGAACACTTTTCAACGAATACAAAAGGTAGGTCCTGCGATCTGTTTCTTTTTCTTTTAATAGACCTGACGATTTGTGACATATAAACGATGTCTCCTGTAATGGTGAGATCCAACTAACTGTACCTCCATCTCGTGGTGGTTGTTCGAATCAAATCAGTTTATTATCTCAACAGACATTACAAACAATATAAATGTTTAAGACATCTCTTGAGTACAGGTAAAATATAATACAGACAATCCAATATAATACCAGGAACGCATGAGAGACGATTCGACATTAGGATGACAAGATACTCTCTAAAGTCAAGAGTATTTGTCTTCGTACTTTCACTAATATAAAAGACGTCGATCTCCGAGGAGACCACGTTTAGCAGATTAATTGCTCTTCCCAGAGCGAAAAAAATGCGCTGTCGAATTAAGATAAAAGCAGAAATAGTTCTTGATTAAATTATTGTTTATTAAATGTTTTAATTATGAAACGCTGTTTTTATGCGTATCACAATATTGTTTTAAGAGATTGCCGCGACAGCTGTTTCGCTTACTTATGATCCCATCATCAAGTGTCACAAACAACCGGTTTGTTGACATCAAAAGTTGTTTGTAACACACGATGATGCCAACATAGAAGTTGGCGAATCAGCTGTCGCGACAATCTCATAATAAATACGTAAAACAACAGTGTTCGAAAATAAAAACATTTCATAATATTTTGAATGTATACAAATACTTTTAGACGAATACTGGATTTTACCCATTGCGGGTTATCATTTCAAGGATTAATTGTATCTCAATAGAGACGAGAATCTTCATAGATGGCGCTAGTGTGTAGATTGAAATAAAACATGTGAAGTGTGGTGTAACATAGTAGCATATATACAACTTCCAAAAATTTGTCAGACATGGTGGTCGTAAGAGGGGTGGAATGGGGATTTCAATTTCAATTTCAATTTATTCAAAAAAATTATAAACATTACAGAAACACATCCAAATCGTTTATAACCACAAAAATAAAATTAACAATTTAAAAAAAACATATTTACAAATAATATAACAAGAAAACAAATAAGAGTAAGTCAGAAAAAAGAAAAACAGAAGACAATTTAAAAAAAAAATATTAGAACAGATATTCAGAAACAGTTTGGTAAAGATTAACATTTTTGTACAATAAGTAGAGAAGCAAATAGTAATTTAATACATAAGAGATAGATGCTTTCTAAGGGTAGCCTCACTATCGTGAAAAATATCCACATCCGAAGAGATGCGGTTTAATAGGATTATTGCCCTGCCCACGGGCATTACCTTAGGTAGATTGGTTCTACACAGTGGCAGGTGAAATAATCTATGTTGCCTTTGTCGCAGATAATTGTCGGGGACAAACAAAGTCAAGTCATTCAAAATATCAGAGTTATGTATTCGACCACGAATCAGTTGAAAAAAATGAACACCCAGGTGGATGGTTCGTCTAATTTCCAATGATTGGTAGTCCAGCATACCCAGCAAGAAATCAGTTGGGTACAGCCAGGGATAGTAACCGTTCTCTTTAAGGTACAGAAATCGTAAGAATTTTTTCTGTACCTTCTCGATTAACAGACAATATTTTGTTTCATGCGGTGCCCACACCAGTGTACTAAATTCCAACCGACTTCTTACCAAGGAATTATACAATAACTTCAGGACTTTTGAATTTTTAAAATCCTTTCCATTCCTAAGAACAAATCCCAAAATCTTTTGGGAGCTATTACATACTGATGTAATATGAAGACTGAAAGATAATTTGGGATCGAATGTAACTCCCAAATCTTTCGAAGAAACAGTCCTATCCAGTAGTATATCATCCATTGTATAACTGTGATAGATCGTTGTGCGAGCCCTAGTAAAGGACATGATGAAACACTTCGATATATTAAAATGCAATTTATTTATTTTACTCCATTCCAAGACACTGTGTATGTCATCTTGGAGTTTTAAACAATCGGCGACAGATTTAATTTCTCGAAAAATTTTCAAATCGTCGGCAAACAAGAGACTATTGGAATATTTGATATTTTTAGTAATATCATTTATAAAAATTGTAAATAATAACGGCCCTAGGATGGAACCCTGAGGAACTCCAGATGGTGTGAAGAACTTACTGGATTGGAAGAGTCCATAAGTTACGAACTGTTGTCTTTTGGAAAGATAGCTATTAAAAAATTGGACTAAGGTGTCACTTAGACCAATTTTACGAAGTTTTACTAAAAGAATCGAATGATCAACTTTGTCAAAAGCTTTTGAAAAATCACTGTATGCAGAGTCAACTTGAAAACCTTTATCCAGGGATTTTGAGACGTAGTTTGTGAACACCATAAGATTTGTATTGGTTGAACGTGCCGGTCTAAAACCATGTTGCTCATTAATCACGAAGGGTTCAATTTTTGGATTAATAAGTGAATGGATTAATGATTCGAATGCCTTAGCAGGAGCTGACAATATTGCAACTGGTCTGTAGTTTTCCACAGATGATTTGACACCTTTTTTGAAAACTGGGGAAATTTTCGAAGTTTTCCAGAGTTCAGGAAATACACCTTTTTTCAGCGACATATTAAAAATTACCGATAATGGATTTTTAAGTATGTGATTACAACCTTTGAGAATAAATGTGGGAACGTAATCCGGACCCTGAGATGTAGTATTTTTAAGTCTTGAAATTGACATAAACACGTCATTTTCGTCAATATGAGAAATGGAAATATCCTGGGCTCCTTGGTGTGAGATATCACAATAACTATCAACGACATTTTGCGAAGAGGAAACGTTATAAACAGAACGAAAATTGTCTGCGAAAGCATTTGCAACTTCAGAATTTTGCACAGTCTGTCCTCGCCATGTCATAGAATCAATGATTCCACCATCCTGACGTTTGGACTTTATATATTTCCAAAAGTATTCAGGATTGTGAAGAATATTCGATTCCATTTCGGCGATATACGACTTGTATGCAGACTGTACATTACGTTTCACGATAGCTCGATACTGACTAAAAGAATTGTAATCATTCGAACTACCCGAAGACTTCCATTTTTTATGGTACCGATGCTTTGTTTTGATATCGCCGACGATCTCTCGAGTAAACCACTTCGGATATCGCCTTCCACTAACAGCCTGGGCTTTCCTCGGAAAACATCTATCGAAACACGAGTACAGTAAATCATAAAAAGAGTTAACAGCATCATTCACATCCGTTGCCATCCCAATACACTCCCAGTTGATTTGGCTCAGTGTTTCATAAAAGTGAACAAAGTCTCCATTGGCAAAATTCCACCCTCTCCATGACACTGTATTCACGGATGGTACATCCGTACGAGTCCGCAGCGACTGGTAAGTGTATTCAAATTGTAATGCGGGATGGTACGGATCTTCAGATGTAAGGGGAGATTCGCTTCGAGAAACGGATATCGGAGTAGTTGACAATATTAAATCTAAGACGCGATCTTTAGAATTAAGAATGTCATTATACTGAGTGAGCCCCAAAACTGAGCACAAGAAATTGAGTTCGATTGTAACTCCGTCCTGAACCGAGTGCATGTTAAAATCTCCCAGTATAATAACACGCTTGTTTGCAAATAAATGCGCATTCGAATAAATATTATTAAAGAATATGTTATAACTCTCCGGACTACTGTGTGGAGGAAAATACACCACACATAAAAAGATCGTAATGTCTCTATACGATAACTTCAGCCAAAGGTCTTCATTAATGGTTTCTAAAGCAGACAATCTTTGAATATTCAAATATTGTCTGTTTCGCACCGCCAATAAACACCCTCCGCCTCGTTTATGCGCAATTGCAGAGGATTCACGATCTCTTCTATAAACCGAAAAGTCATTAGTGAAGAGTTCCGAGTTGAGAACGCTTTCACTAATCCACGTCTCCGTCAAACATATTATATCAAAATCACAGGTAGCTACTTCGTTATAAAACATAGAACATTTACTGTTTAGGCCCCGTGTATTCTGATATAAACATTTTAGTGAAAAAGCGCGAGAGACAGAAGGAGTACGCGCTAGGCCTAGTCAGTTATTTCCGACAGTAGGAAGCCGCGGCGCCCTCACTCTGTTCTCCCACTCCTTCACATAGGAGTAACGTGGCCAGTGACTAGCCTTCAAAACCTCACCAACACAATTAGTTGGTATTCCAATTTTGAAGGAAGCGTATTCCCCCTTCGATCTGATTTTATGAACTGTGAATGATGCCGATGCTGAGGAAACTAGCGACCTAATATAATTCAACATATCTTCTTCCGATGTATCGCTGTGGAACGGATAGCAGTGAAATTGTTTAGTCTCGACATCGCTTTTCTTCCCTCGTATTCCCTGTTGCCTTTTATGACTAACGGTTCTCCAACTACCGGAGTCATTTTGAGAAGGGTCAGTAGCCGATGATGAGGTAACAATGTCGGCAAAGGTTAGAGGGACGACGGTATCGGCAGTAGATGTAGAGGCAGTAGCAGAAGCTATAACCGCAGGAGATTCCAGGGTTGTAGCGTGAGCAGCGTTGGCGGCGGTGATGGCGGTGGCAGTGGTGGCAGTGGTGGCAGTGGTAGCAGTGGTGGTGGCGGTGGCAAAAGAGGCAGTGGCGGTAGCGGTGGTGGTGGCGGCAGAGGAGCCAATGATAGCAGATGCGGCATCTGTGGCTGCGGTGGCGGCGATGGAAGCGGTGGTCTTGATTTTGGAGGCTCTTAGAACCCTCGTGCTTGTGGTGGGAGTAGCCGGACTCTTTTTTCCAGCAATTGTTTTTTTTCCTACCGGTGGATTCGTGGACTTAGAACCTCTAACGACCGGTATTTTTGGCGAATTAAGATCGCGAGTAATGGATGTGCCTGGCATTGGTGCAGCAAGTGAGACAGACGGGGTAGACGATACACCGAGTGTGCTCATCAAAACCTCTACCTGACGAGTTAACATGTTAATGGCATCCGTCTGTGCCAATAACAATTGCATAACGTTCTCATTCCCAGAACACATTTCTGTCGAACACATTTTTATGCGGAGAATGGCAACAAGCAGTAGGTAATAAAAATAGGGCCGGGTAAATACCGGGTAGATGCGGTCGTACAGCTCTCGGCGAAGAGTAGGTAAAATGCTTAATACAATCTTAAACACGTGTCAACTGAACTAGTGAATATTCGTAGGAGAGAGTTTAGTTGTACGTAAAAAAAATTGGTTAAATACTTAAAAAACAGATAAAACAGTCACCCTTTTCACTGAATTTATATAAAAATGAAGGAAAAACACGTATAATATTTTATTTCACTTTTATTTTAATAAAAAACGAGTGAAACTATTAAAAATAAAAGAGAATGCCGGAGCTGACACAAACACGACCGAGCGCACTTGAGTGTGGACGAAAATAGCTGTTGTGGATGTTGTTGTGGATGTTGTATTACATAAAGCTTGCGCTTAACCCAGCCAATGACAGGTCATAAGTCCTGTAAACACCTCGACCACCATATTCTGTTTCCATTTTGCATCTTCGTCTCTATTGAGATACAACATTTCATAATGTTAAAGTATCATAGTGTTTCAGTCAAAACAATGGATTATCTGATTATTATTGAAATATTCATATGTTAATTTTCTCTTTTCCATTAGTATAAACGTTTCACATTAAGGATCGTAGATATTTTCATGATTTATTTGAATAATTAAATAAACCATTATGCGAAGATGAAAATCGCTTAAAGATTATTCTGCATTTGACCTCCATTCGTGATGTAAAGTATGATATTTATATAATAATACACTGCACTTACTGCACATATTACGTATTACCTTTCAAGGCGCATGAGTGTGTGTAATAAGCAGACGTAAGCGCTCCTCACGGGGGCGATTCACGTGATGAAACGTATACCTATGTATACTATATGTATCAAGTTATACACATAAGAATCCTACATACGTATATACTACATGGATACAGGCAAACTGCTTACCTAGGCTGCCTATAATAGAAGATTCATTTAAATACATGTGACGCAGTTTTGCATTCAGGATATGATTATGATTACCGACCCTTATGTATGGAAATGAAGCACATACAAAAGGCAAAAGAATGATGAAAGTAAAATGCAGTAGAAACGAGATCTCTTACGACGAATGGATGGTAAATCAGAATATGATAAGAGTGTCAAATGCAAATACAGTGCAACCTCTCATTACAAGTAAGTAAAAAGAAACAATTAGAAGAAAAAGAGAAGAAAAAAATAATTGTATACATTATATAAGAGATATATGCTTTCTGAGGGTAGCCTCACTATGGTGGAAGATGTCCACATCCGAAGATATGAGGTTTAGAAGGATTATTGCACTGCTCACGGGCATTACCTTAGGTAGATTGGTTCTACACAGTGGCAGATGAAATAATTAAGTCGCAGATAATTGTCATGGACAAACAAAGTCAAGTCATTCAAAATATCAGAGTTATGTATTCGACCATAAATCAGTTGAAAAAAATGAACACCGAAATGGATAGTTCGTCTAATTTCCAATGATTGGCAGTCCAGCATAGCCAGCAAGAAAAGCGTCAGAAGCTCTCTGCTATTTCCTCCTGTTCCACCAACAATCTCTCGTCCATAACTTCTTGATGTAAAACGTAATGCAACTCAATAAGCAATTCGATAGTCACCTCTTGACTGTGCTCATCCACAAGCTATCAAAATCGTTTTTATTCACCTCTAGTCCCATGGTATTGGCCAAAGACACATTCTCGTTGCCTGTAGACTCCATAGATACCTCACTCGTTACGCTTTCTGCGTCACTCGTTATGCGAAATGTCGCTCGTTAAAGGGTCATTTTTCACAATCTGATTTGCTCGTTATGCGAATTACTCGTTATTAGAGTTGTTCGTTCCACTTTTATTATAAACAATATAAAATCATTTAAAAGGAATAGGATCGCGTATGAAATGTGGAAACCACAGAGCTATTAGTCTTTTGAGTGTCGTTGGTAAAGTCTATGGCAGAATTTTAATAGAAAGAATAAGAAAATTAAGTAGATGAGTTCGTGTATTTAGGTATTATGTTTACAAGAGATGGGCGTGTGGAGAGGGATATTGAAAGAAGGGTTGGAGCAGGCAACAAAGTGAATGGTGCACTTAGAGTTGTCATGGCAAACAAAAACTTATCCAAAAAAGCTAAAATGGCAGTGCACAATAGTGTTCTTCTACCGAACCTTATGTTTGGAAGCGAAGCATGGAACTGGCAAAAGGATGAAAGTAGAATAAGTGCAGTAAAAAGGAGATCTCTTAGATAAATGTGTGGATACTCTGTGTATGATAGTGTCGAATAAATATAAGAAGTGAATGCGGTGAGAATGATGGTGTTATGAACAAAATAATGAAAGGATAATTAAGATGGTTTGGAAACGTGGAAAGAAAGAAAGGTAAAAAAAATTATATGTTAACGATGTAAATGGAACCAGAAATAGAGGAAGACCGAGGAAAACGTGGCACGATCAAATAAATCAAATATTGAATGTCGCCCATGTGAGCTGTCAGAGAAATCCACGCGCGTGCATGAATGTTGAGGAAGCGAGAGAAATATGCCAGGAAATAAATGTCAGTCTGTGGCAGTTTATTCTTTCTGCCTATCCCTTCGGAGATTTTAGTTAGTTAGTTAAAATCATTTAATTGTGTATTCACTAATGCATTACTTGCGACATTTTATGTCGGAATATAAATACCGCCATTATCTGCTAGATTCCACAATGGCTAATGCGGGATTCGAGTAATTTATGGAAACCAGGGCCCGAGAGCTGCTGGCTACGTGGAGCGGGATATTTCCGAATTGTGTCAAGGAAATTATTTTTGAATATATTCGGTACCCACAATAAATAATTCCCTTAGAGACCGCGTGGACAATAAATCATCGAATATTTTTTGCATATCACAAACACTTTTGATACGGTTGAACGAATGTAGCTCTGTCAAATACATTTGATTGAGAAAAGAGAAACACGGAGAACATATGAAATATTAATTAGTGAAGCAAAAAATAAATGTATGTGGTACGTTCTGGAACAAATGTGTCTATTTTTTTCTACACTCCGTCTCGCGGAACCAACCTGCCTTTATTGATGCCAGTGTGAAGAAACTTTCGAACGTTGAATAGGAATTTTTTTATTTCAGTGGAGGCTGTTTTAACAAACAAAAAAATAACAAACTAACCAATCATCACGCCGTCTCCCCAAAGAGTAAGGCAGAAAGAATGGACTGTTATTTCCTGACATACTTCTCTCGATTCTTCAATTTTTTACGTCGTGTCATGCACGCACGTCGATATCTCCGACTCCTCACAGGACCAATATTTAATTTTCGATTGGTTTGATTGTGGCACGTTTTCCTCGGTCTTCCTCTATATCTAGTTTCGTTTACGTCGTTAACATACTATACTTTATTTATCATTTTTTTCTTCAATCATTCTTTCCATGTGTCCATGTGTACCTACTAATTGATCCTTATATTATTTTGTTCATAACACTTATATTCACACTGCATTCACTTCTTACATTTGCATTCGACACTCTATCATACAAAGATTTTCTACATATTCTTCTAAGAGATCTTATTTCTGCTGCATTTATTCATCTTTCTTTTGCAAGTTCCATGCTTCATTTCCATATAAAAGTTGTAAAAATACTAAGTGCAGTTATATTTATTTATAGAAGACACTGAGGACGATAGCAGGCAAGACACTGAGAGATCGCGTGAGGAACACCAGAATAAGATAGATATGTGAGGTTGAGGATATTATAAGATGGAGCAGACAGCGAAAAGGGGATTGGTACGGTCATGTTCAAAGAATGGACACCACCAGACTCCCCTATATTGCATTGCATAATCAGCCTCATGGGACTCGTCCTCGTGGAAGGCCTTCTAAAAGATGGAAGGACAGCTGAGAGTCTACCTCAAAGGAGGAGCGACACCGCATGACGACCTTCGTGGCAGAGTGGTAAAAGCTCTGACTTCCAAACCGAAGGATCCAGGTTCGATTCCCGACGATGGCAGTGTGATTGGTCACACTTTCTTTGGTCTGGTGTAGAATTCACGTGACAATAAAATGGCGATAGATTGGCTACCTATCACATGTCATGAGAATCAATATAATAGCTAAAAAATAAATTGTATACAGTAATATGGTTCAAACGACCTATATTGTATACTTAAAAAAAACACTCTGGATAACAGACCACATAGGTCTACAACACGGAAGAAGAAGAAGCAGTTATATTTATTCAAATATAAATC
This sequence comes from Lepidostoma basale, assembly GCA_022606425.2. NCBI lineage: Eukaryota > Metazoa > Arthropoda > Insecta > Trichoptera > Lepidostomatidae > Lepidostoma > Lepidostoma basale. Next base: position 470,450 of record JAHDVF020000035.1, on the reverse strand, counting down.
CACAGCACAAAGTGAAGGGGAATATAGAAGAAATGGCAACAAAAAAAAACCTATCCAAAAGAGCTAGAATGGCAGTGCACAATGGTGTTCTTCTATCGACCCATATGTATGGAAGCGAAGCATGGAACTGGCAAAAAAAGGATAAAAGTAGTATAAATGCAGTCGAAATGAGATCTCTTAGACGAATGTGTGGATGCTCTGTGTATGATAGAGTGTCGAATGAAAATATAAGAAGTGAATGCGGTGCGAATGATGGTGTCATGAACAAAATAAGGAAAGGATCATTAAGATGGTTTGGACATATGGAAAGAATGAATGAAGAAAGAATGGTAATAAAATTATACGTTAATGATGTGAATGGAATCAGAAATAGAGGAAGACCGAGGAAAACGTGGCACGATAAAATAAATCAAATATTAAATGTCGGCCATGTGAGGAGTCAGAGAATTCGACGCGCGTGCATGACATGATGTATGAATGTTGAGGAAGCGAGAGAAATATGTCAGGAAAGAAAAGTGTGGTAGTCCATTATTTCTGCCTACCCCTTCGGGGAGACGGCGTGATTAAATATTGTAAATATTTAAAAACACAAAACAAATTCCACTTTAATTGTGTTTTAAAAAATACACGAGAGACTCTTAGTATAGTATCTTTTTCTTAGATATGTTGGCAAGAAAAATAAAACGAATGGAATGAATAGATGTAGTCTCCTTTCTTAAGTCTCTGGGTGGCTGATTTCTAACCGGTATAGAAGCCTTGAAAGGTAGAAACTACTATGATACTCAACGTTTAGGTACTTTCCTCCGGGCAGAACAATGTTGCAGCAGCTTCATGCGATGAAGCCTTTAAATTATTTGTTATTCATAATTATTTATAACATTAAGACGCAACTATTAGAAATAATCATTTAATTTTATAAGCTTTCACTTACTGTGCTAAAAAAGAGCATACACATTACGGAGCTGAGTAATCACTACACATTTTAAAATGTGAGTTTTAAATCCGAAAAAAAAAATTAACTACACAATGGAGTTCTAGTGCCAACCCTCATGTATGGAAGTGAAGCTTGGAGCTGGCAAAAGAAGGATGAAAGCGGGATAAACGCCGTAAAAATGAGATCACTAAGAAGAATGTGCGGGAAAACGTTGTATGATAGAATACCGAACGATGAAATAAGAAAGAAATGTAAGGCAGATAACTGCATCATGAATAAAATTAAAAAAGGATCCCTGAGATGGTTTGGACATTTGGAACGAATGGATGAGAGTAGAATGGTTAAAAAGTTGTACACAAGCAGCGTGAGTGGGAAAAGAAGCCGTGGACGACCGAGGAAAACATGGCATGACCAAATTAATCAATTACTAAAAGGCGGCCACATTCGAAGCCGGAATAATCGACGTGCGTGCATGGTACGATGTATGAAAGTAGAGGAATCCCGAGAGGTATGCCAGGACAGGCCAGTGTGGCGATCCATCCTCTCTGCCTACCCCTCCGAGGAAATGGCGTGATGGTTAGTTAGTTAGTCAAGACGCAACTATTAGAAATAATCATTTTATTTTATAAGCTTTCACCTACTGTGCTTAAAAGAGCACACACATTACGAAGCTGAGTAATCCCTACACATTTTAAAATGTAGGTTTTAAATCCGAAAAAATAATAATCATATGATTCTGTTTCAATTTAAAACATTTGAAACCAAAAATGAATATATTTTAAACATAATTTCTAAAAAAATCTTGTTAACCATTGGCTCACGTATAAAAATACATCGATCATCGAGAATGCCATTTACGATAAATTCTTAAGTGCGACAGAATCAGTTAATTTATTGAAGGGACCGGGTGGTGGTCTAGGAAATAAAACGCTTGGCTCCTGATCCAGGGGGCATGGGTTCAAGCCTGGACACGACCAGATTCCTTCTTCATAATAATGAGCTATATTCTGCTCACATTGAAGATTGTAAATAAATTCTAATATCATTGATATAAATCCTTGAGGTTAGTCTTTTTTTTTAATAAAATACATTGGAGAATTGTTGTCTTTCTCGCTCTTCTTAATCTTTAGTGGCGAGAGTGCGACGTAAATAGTTGTGTGGAGCTTGACTTTCTGTTCAAACCATAGAACCCGAATAACAATTTTCGCTTTCGGTCTCGATAATACATATAGCGAGAGTGAGATGTAAAAAGTGATTGAGATAGTCACGTGTGAAACGTTTGTTAGTGTGAGTGGTTTATCTCCGATTTTCGATAAAATGCTTATTCAGTACCTTATAACGATTCATTATGTAATAATATAATTATTTCAATCGACGCGCTTCATATATAACCGACAACCTAAATGAAAGGAAATGCATTATTCGCTCGGCGATTACCTCCGTAAAAGTACGATAAATGCCGTAGAAATGAGATCACTGAAAAGAATGTGCGGGAAAATGATATATGATAGTTTACCGAACGACAAAATAAGGAAGAAATATAAGGCATATGATTTGCATCACAAGTAAAATTTAAAAAATGATCCCTGAGATAGTTTGGATATATGAAACGAATTGACAAGAAAGAAGAATCGTTAAAATGTTGTGTACAAAGAGAAGCCGTGGAAGACCAAGGAAAGCATAATATAAATGTGGTGGATCCTAGAGAGGTGTGTCAGGACAGAACGATATGGCGGTCCATCCTCTCTGCTTACCCCTCCGGGGAAACGGCGTGATCGTAAGTTAGTTAATTTGTAACTTTTTTTTATAAATTAGATTATGCCTATGGTGACACCGGTGGGAAGAGCAATTAATCTGCTGAACGCGGTCTCCTCGGAGATCGACGTCTTTCATATTAGTGAAAGTACGTTCAGAAGGCAAATACTCTTAATTCTGGAGAGTATCCTGTCTTCCTAATGTTGAACCATCTCTCATGGGTTTCTGGTAGTATATTATACACAATATATTATTTTACCTGTTTTCAATAGACGTCTTAAAAATTAATTTTGTTATGTCTGTTGATGAAATAAACTGATTTGATTTGATTTGATTATTATACAATTATGTAATTTCAAACTACTTATATAAATACATCTATAAACTAACTAACTAACTAACCATCACGCCATTTCCCCGGAGGGGTAGGCAGAGAGGATGGATCGCCACACTGGCCTGTCCTGGCATACCTCTCGAGATTCCTCTACATCCATACATCTTACCATGCACGCACGTCGATTGTTCCGACTTTGAATGTGGCCGCCTTTTAGTAATTGATTAATTTGGTCATGCCATGTTTTCCTCGGTCGTCCTCGGCTTCTTTTCCCACTCACGCTGCTTGTACACAACTTTTTAACCATTCTACTCTCATCCATTCGTTCCATATGTCCGAACCACCTCAATGTTTGATATAAATTGTTTTAATAAAATGAAAAATAAAAACTTGACGAACGCAGTTATTTTAAATAAACACGGGAAATAATAATTCATGTTACATAATTTTTTTTTTAATAGATCGTTATAAATATTGATTATTAAAATACGCGGAGAATTGCAAATTTAAATGACTTTCGCACTTCGGCAATAGTTAAATAATTAACATGAATGCATAATTACACACAAATACATATTTTCTGAACATTGCACTAATGGTAACAAATAAAACACAATACAAAGTTCAACAATACCAGCAGCGTTCATTTTTTAATACGACACGTAGAACCCGATTAAAATTATTTTAAAAACATATTATGAATTAGATATTTAATTCTGCATGTGAGTGATAGTGAGTCTAGATTGTATTATTTTATTTCCCATTATAGATCTCTGACAATGTACTAAAGTTAAAATTTTGTATAATTTATCGAAAAAGGTTGTCATAAGACCGGTAGTCACCTACGGCTGTGAGCCGTGGTCTTTAAAGGCCGTGCCACACTGTTTGAAACAAACTCACCACATGGGTGACCTTGGTGGATAACTGTGGAGCCCACGGTTGGTGTAGCGTCCACACTTGGTTTAAAACAAGCTGTCCACAGGGATCACCTTTGTGGAGCCCACGGTTGGTGTGACATCCACAGTAGACACTATTTCCGTATACGTCCGCACTCCACCGATGCACAGTGTTTCAGGGTGCGATATTACGAGCTACTTTTGGTAAAAACCCAATGACATGGAAATGGTTAATTATAAGTGTTTAGGGAAGAGTATTAGTCATTCAGTTCACACAATAAATTTGAGGCCGATTCGTTGAAATTTCAACCCCTAAATTATCTACCTAATTGCATGCAACAACAAAACCGGTTGTCATATTGTTTCGCCGCTAGCCGATTGATATATACCTATGAATTTAACATTCAAAATTAAAAAAATACTTCTATTTCTATCTTTATACTCAAGGTCTTGGATGGGACTTACATAATTAAAAGAAACCTTGAACTTGAAGTACTGATTAACCAGAAAACAGTAGTGAGATTCTGTAAGTCTCAACGCCTACGGTGGGCTGGCCATGTGGGAAGAATGCCAGAGGGTAGAACACCACAAATTATATCCAGAAGGGTGCCCCGCGAAAAGAGACCAAGAGGCAGACCGAGGAAAAGATGGGCGGATTGCGTGGAAGAAGATTGTGAGAAAACGGAAACAGCTGGGGTATAGAGAGAGTTGGCCAGAGACAGAAGTCAGCGGAGGATCGTTGTGGAGGAGGCAAGGTCCCACACCGGGATGTAGCGCCGAGAAATGAATGAATGATAATCTACATATAAATAAAAGAGACTGTGCGTTATTGTGAAGACCATTTACTCGGTTATTCCTGAACAGATCCTCGGGAAACTTTCAGAATTGATTATATGGAACCCAGCGGTGGTTATAGGCATACTTTTGTTTCGAATCGAGCACTTTTCGTAGTACAGGCGAATATAGACCTTAATAATCGAGCTGAGTCTAATTTTTAGAGTTTATATTCGCTTGGCATGGTCAGGAGAGGATTCAGCCATGTAATTTTGTATAGTGGCAACAATTAAAAAAAATTAAAAAAATTACATTATTAAATATTTACGAAATCGGTGTAAAAACCCGTAAATATGCGATAAATGGTCGAGTGATATGTTTATGTAAAAGTTATATGTCTATGCCTAAAAATGACGTTAAAAATTCGCTATGCCTTGTTAATTATAATTTCATTCTGAAAACCCAGTTTACGTGGACGCGTATCAGCACACTGACAGATATACTCGCAGAAGTCAAATGAAACACAAAGCACATGGACAGCCATTTTTAAATCACTTCGGACATGAATGGCTATGCTAATTACAATCGTGCAATTGTGTATTCGTACACGTACAAAAAAAATAAAACATATTATATAGATAGCCCATGGATCCCAGAGCTTAACCCTAGAACGGACGGGCCAAAAAAGTCACGTAAGTGAACGGGCTGGGCCTGACAGACCCAAAAATAAAAAAATCTTTAAAAAATTCAAATTATTTTTGTCGATCCAAACAGGTTTTACTATCAAATCTAGGAATGTTTTCAGTAGTATAACACTATTTTAGCAAAATAATATTGCTCACAAACAATGGTATAAATAATTTTAATAGTCTGGAAATTTTAATCAAAAAATTAGATTGATTTCTTTAAAATTACCTGAATATGCTATACATTTTGAAATTTGATTGGGTTTGATTTTACATACTATATACAAGAATGATGTTAACGGAAAAATATTAAGAATTAGTTAAATAATGTTTTTCAAGATGTCAAATAACAATTTTTTTACAGCAATCGCTACACAACATTTCACTGTAGTTTATACATAAACAAATTTTACACTCTCTGCAAAAGTACTTTGTTTTGCTGTTATTACACTGGGAGCATCTTCCACGTTTTCCTGGAGCAGGGTCGTCTTTAGGTTGAGCTTCATATCCAGAAAACTTAGTTGCTAACTGACGAATCTCTCGTGGTAGGTTGTTTTGCTGAGCTCGCACGGTCAAGTAAGGTTGCAGCATCTGTTTCGACAAGTCCTTGAGAAAATCACGCCTGCTGATGGACTGCTGAACACAATGAATGCATTTAGAGCAACAATATTCATTGCGGCAAAAAACAAAGTTAATGGCCAACGTCTTGTTCATCTTGCGACGCTATATTCTGCACACATAGCGTCAGCTACGTCGACACCTCCCTTAGTTGAATTGTAATATGTTATTATGCTGGGCTTCTTATTTTTACCAGTAGAAGGGTCAATTTCACTGTCGTTGTGCATGGATGAGAGCAAAATAACACTTTTGTTTCTCTTGGGTACATAAGATACTATCGCCAAATCTTCTTGAAAACCAAAAATGCTTGAATGTCGTTCCCTAGTTGATTTTGGAAGAAAGCTTGGAGGTATTTGAGGCTTATTCTTCCTCAATCATACGAGTATATACTTGTTTAAGATTGTCAATAGTATTAAAATGAGTACAAGAAAAAATAAAAAACCGCCCTAGAACACAAATACAGCTATGTCAAAAAAAGTCACGTGAGCGGACGGGCCGGGTCTGACAGGCCCACAAGATATTCAAACGCGTGATAACTGATGACTGAGAGTTGAGTTGACAAATTTGCGACACCAGAGCATTCTGTGGACTCTTTTAGGAAGGTACTCAGAAAAATGGCGGTATGCAACGCCCATGACCTTGAAATCTAACCTTATATAAAAAGTCTGGGTCTCACAGACCCAGCCCGTCCGTTCTAGGGTTAATTGAGTCGGCTTAAATTAAATACAAAAATAGAAATATTATATTATAAACTAGTAATAATTGCGTATATTTTCACGGTTTATAGTTATACGATTTTTTTGGAATCTTAGGAAAATCCGTGTAACTCGTCTTTCTGAACCAACGTTTCGAAAATCGTTGCAGTCTCCATCTTAAGGGTGGATATATATGTGTGATGCGTAATGCATGCTTAACTCCTTCTAAAACGGCCCAGCGTAGAAGGAGTTTAGCATACATTACCCATCACACACTTATAACCACCCTGAAGATTGAGACTGCAACTATCTCCGAAACGTCGGTCCAGAAAGACGATTTACACGGATTATCCCAAGATCCCAAAATCGTATTTTTATTTTACGGAATAGCTGTTTCGTCAACCTATGTTGACATCACCAGGTGTTACAATAATATATCAAATGTCAAATTTTCGTGATTTTTCGAACCTTATGTGTATTTGTTCCTATTTCATTTTAAATAATAATTTTGATGGAGTTGAGTTGGTACATAATTATTTTAATTAAAAGAACGGTTAATTACTTTCTATAGGAGAAAATATTAAAGGCGGAAAATATAATAATAAAAAATAATAATAATAATAATCGTAATAATAATAAAACATTAATTAGAAGGAACAATTACACATCATATAGAGTCAAAAACGATGAAACATAATAAATTAAAGACGATAAACAATAAAAGGAAGTAGATTACATTAATAAGAAAGGTGACAAAAGTTGAAGGTGGTATTATTATTTTGATAGATTGTATAGGGGAAAAGTTTTTAATGTACTACATACGAGTATGAGGGTATTATTTGCAAACCCGGCAAACTCCACCAACAATCAAAAGTGCGATATGAATTGGGTCTTATTCATAAAACATTAGCACACAATTTTTATTGATTTTCAGTTTCAAATTCGGCTTCATTCTGAAGAATTTTGCTATTAAAATATAGGGTTTGTTGCAAACATGGCAACCACCACTTGAGTGTTGCAAGCTGGCAAACTCCAAAATGAAATTCATTATTTTACTTTAATTATCAACATAATGATGATTATTTCATGGCTGATTACTTTTAAAATACTAACTGGTTGAGATGAAAAAAATAAATATCGTAAAAAAAGCGCATTTTATTAGCGTATCAGTTTTTTGCGATTTACTCAAAACATCTAATGATGGAGTTTGCCAGGTTTGCAACTAATACCCTCATATAAAGAAAAAGATTAATAAAAAGAAAAGGATGCGAAAACTAGTGCATAACGAACAATAACGTACGAGTCCAAATAGCGAAACTAGATTACGTACGTCTCCGCCGAAAATGCCATACGGACCTAGAGCGCTCCGCACGCCCGCAGCGCCGTAGTATCGCGGGCGACCGGCGACCTACCCCAAGGCTGCGCGGATTGCGGCGCCCGCGCCGGCCGGGACAAGATACGCTGTTTGGTGGCTACGTTCAAAGGTCACGTGATTGCCATGGAGAAATCATCGAATCCATTCTATCAGAATGCGAAAATGCATGCAACTTCTTATTTATCATAAAACGTTATCAAATAATAATTAAAAACGAATGAGTAAATGAATCGTGTTTTTCAGAAGTAGCACACATTCAATAACCTCAACTTTACAGGACGGACAACTATGTCTATTTTACTTCCTATGACAAATGTGTATTGAAAAAAAAAAAAAAAAAAAAAAAAAAAAAAAAATATATATATATATATATATATATATATATATATATATATATATATATATATATATATATATATATATATATATATATATATATATATATATATATATATATATATATATATATATATATATATATATATATATATATATATATATATATATATATATATATATATGTATATATATATATATATATATATATATATATATATATATATATATATATATATATATATATATATATATATATATATATATATATATATATATATATATATTATATATTGTAGGAAAATTTTGTACCAGACAGTTTTTTGTCCGTCCTGTAAAGTTGAGGTTACTGGATGTGTGCTACTTCTGAAAAACACGATTCAAATACACTTGAATACGAATTAGCGATAATTTATTATTTTTGTGTCGTAATACGAAAATTGTGTATTTGGCCAATACCTTTAGACTTAAGGTGGGTAACAACGATTTTGATGAGCTTGTGGAAGAGCGCAGTCAATAGCTGATCACCGAAGAGCTTATGGAGTCGCATTATAACTCAGAAATACCTGAAATTTAATTGTATCTCAATAGAGACAAAGACGCAAACTGGAAACTGAATATGGTTGATCAAGGTGTTTACAGGACTTATGACCTGTCATTGGTTGGGTTAAGCGCATGCTTTATGTAATTATAACATTCCCCATTCCACCTATTTCTTTATGAGAAGCATCACCCTAATAAGGATGTGGCTATGCGTTCAACGAATTTTTACAATGATAAAGCTGTGTCACATTTTCAAATTGAATTTTGAAAAGTATATGTAAACGGTACTAGAAATAGAGGAAGACCGAGGTAAACGTGGCACGATCAAATAAATCAAATATTGAATGTCGGCCGCGTGAGGAGTCGGAGAAATCGACGTGCGTGCATGACACGATGTATGAACGTTGAGGAAGTGGGAGAATAAAAGTGTGGCAGTCTATTATTTCTGCATACCCCTTCTGGGAGTATGTTAGTTTGTTTTTAATAAGCAGATCTTAAAAATATTCATTAATTACAACTATAGGTATATGAAATTTACACAAGAATTTGAAATTTTATATTATTTGTTGGAAACAATTAAAATAAAATTAGTATAAATAAGATAGTTTTGTGTACCAAAATGCATAATTAAAATCATATTAACGTCGCTAGTTCTCAGTGTCACGTATCTAACAATTATAATGTTGATAAAAACACGTGGTCACAGATTGGCACAGGAACGACTAATGAAAATGCAAATTAAATTTCCCAGCGCAGATTTCATCCGGAAACTAGGAAATTAACTTTAAAATGCGGCCGACAAACAGCCAATCCCGAGAAAGCAATCATTTCTTCCGATTTCCGCTCCAGATTGGATTTTCCTCTTCGAAATTACTTTTCGGAAACAGATTGTATCGGCGATGACCGCCATTTTATACGCCCGCATCACGTGATCTAGAGGAAGCTATACACAGAACCCGAAACCATCGTGCATCTCACGTCATAAAACAATAATCGAACATCACTTGTTTTTTATTTTAATAAAAATATTCTGTTAAAAAAATTCAGCTTAAATAAGTGGGTCAATACATAAATATCAAATAGCCTACTCAAGAATTTTTTATTATTATATTATATATGGAACATAGCAATATCTTCATCTCTAAAAGGAACCATTAATTATTTAATGTTACCAAGTGCAAAAAAATATTTTAAAAAAGATATTGAATAGTACCTATTTAAATTCAATGAAATCCTTGGTCGAATATAATTATAATATTATAAATTCACCAGGATAGTAATTTTATTATAAATAACATACGAGTATATGCCAGGACACTTTAAATATGTACATTACGCGACAAGCTTTTTAGATTTTAGTTAGGTTAAATATTTTTCATCAGTAAAATTAATATGTACAGCAAGACGAGCGAAGAAAAATGATATATTATTAGACTGCGTTTGTGGTTTTAATGAAAAATATCAGTATTACGTAAAATCAATAAAAAATAAAAACGATTGTATCGTGTTTTTCCCTTCGCCATTCAACGCACTTTTCTCCTTGTTGAAGGAAATTGACAAAGAATGTGTCTATGCGTAATATTAGTTCTTTTCTAGCACCGGATATTTTAACACAGTATTACGTGTATTGAAACATTGAGGAGTTGTTTGAATAAATGTGTTTCCATACCACGTCGTCCATCCAGTGGTCCAGGGGTTGCGCCTTGCCCAGATCGAAGTCCATGCCGGCGAAGAAAGCCTCCGCGGCGGGGTCTGCGGCGGGGGCGGGGAAGGGGGCCGCGGCGGGCCCCGGGGCCAGCTCCGGCCCCACCGCCTCCCACGACAGGGCGCCCGGAAACCTTTCCACCGCGCCGGCCCTGACTGCACGCGACCCCTACTGCCCGCGATACTTTTCCTCCACGATAGCCGACAATATACAACTAAAAACTATATCACAAAAGTCGCAAATAGTTTTTAAAAAATCAGAGAAACACCTTCACGAATATAAATAATACTCTGAAATAACTGTTCAAAATTCAACAGTTCGAAATACTAATTATAATCGTTTTCAAAACTCCCGTTATATTTTTTATCTTCTTCTGAATCACCCTTATATATTTTTTGCGAAGTACTCTAAAACCAAATACTTTTAATGACAGAAAACGAATTCTGTTTTTAATGTATTTTACACTTTGCGACACTCAAATGCAACGTTATAAACTCTGTTTATCAATGTTCACTAAAATTCTTAAAAAGTGTAAAATATCACATTTATCCAACACTACAAAATATGTATTAATTGACAGCTAAAGCTTCTAAAAACAAGGATAGAATATCATATAAACTTTGGCAAAAGTACGTATCACTTGTAATACAGATCAGATATAAATTATTAATGTAACAAGTACGTTTTTAAACTTCACTAAAACATCGAAAATTCCACAGGTATTAGAGTCATGGCGTTATTAGCATCCCCTTGCCGACAGGGTAGGATCATCGTGTCTTCGGGGCCGCGAAAACTTCCGATCGGGAAACGGAAAAATGGAAAAGAGCGGCCGGGGAACTTTCCGCAATTGACGTTCGTCTCCGGCGGAAGTCGGAGAGCGACTGACGAGGCGGTGCAGCGGCGCGCCGCCGCGGGAAACTCAACGAAAGTGAAAATGGCCGGCGGAAATTGTTCCAAATCCAAATAAAGGATATAAAAAATTAAAAGAAGGCGATTTCGAAATTCAAAATTTAAAAATTAATTTCCGAAAAATACTGTAATGGATTAATTTATTTGTTTTGTTGTTTGATATATATATATATATATTTTTAGAATGTATTGCCGAATTTGTGCGTTAACTGCCGACCGGCCGGTACATGTTTTCCTTTTAACGTTAGTCTTCAGAGTAGGGGGCTGTCTGGATGTCCCCCTCCCCGTTTCCTCCCCCTCGCACTTCCCCCAAAACCGAGACCGAGGGCCTTTGTTCATGTGCAACGCGAAATGCATTTTAGATGCAGAAAACTAACTGCTTCCTTCGACGTTTAATAGCATCTCCGCGAAGCATCAATAAAGATTTTGAGATACACCGGAAGACAAGAATATAAGAAATTGATGGAAGCATACACAGAAATAAATCTTATTTAAGTTTCAATATTAACCCTTACCACTCCATTATTTTTTTATATTGTTTGTCAGCCAACTCTGATTTAAATGATGTCAAAATATATTTATTGATAAGTAGTTATAAAAAATCTTTTAAATTCATTTGTAATGATTTATTCTTCAAATAAAAAACAATTTACAAAAAACATTATGCACTACTTATAGTTTTACATAGTATGGTACTTTTTAAAACAATCTCCAGGATAGAGACCAGGTTTTCTGGAACAAGTCTCACAAAACCACACTATTTCCCGTCTTCCCCCTAGAATCTTTCTGTTACTGCACACAGTACAGTCTTTAGAACCTTTGTCCAGTTTCGCAATGAAGTGGGACTTGTAACTCTAATCGCTCCCCTGCATGACGTATCACGCGAAGTTCCCGCCATTTAAGATTATGTGAATTTGCAAGGATTATTTTATTTTATCAAGGAGTAATATAAAAACGGAAAACAGTCAAAATCTTATTAAAATGTGAAATTAAATGTTTTTTTAACGAATAATCACAAGACACGTGTCAAGTTTTGCGCGCGAAAATACACCGCGCGCGCAAGTTTTATCTTGTCGGCCCCCAGCCGACAACTGAGTTGTAGCGTAAATATAGCGATGTCGGCTGGCATTCGACAAAGGAGTGGTAAGGGTTAATGTTACTACCGATGTCACACATAGTAAAAATATCAGATATTTTATTCACACTCTAAATTCCAGATGCATTTGCATAATTGAAGAGGTTGTAGGTTCAATTCTTAAAATAGGACATTAATGCAACATCGTTATCTTTTCTGATTAAAAAGTGAAATCATTTTATCAGGAATGTAAAATAAAATTTATCAAGTGTTTTTATATTGGGCAGCGACGCGTGTACGAATTCATTTTTTTTTCGTTTTCAGAATTGGATATTGGTGCGACCCCTTGATAGAAACCTTCAACCAGTATGAGAATGAGTTCGTCTAGAGTTGGGAGACCCAGTTTAGGTGGAGTTTTGAAATCCTGGTTGAAAAAGGAACATCCAGCGCGAACCGGATGAATTTGTTTTGTAGGATTTGGAGTATGCGTGTGTTGTAACTAGATGGTGTCTGCATATGTGATTTGGCATAGAGTAAATTCTTCTTCTTCTTTCCGAGTCCTGTCAGGTCTCCCCAACGTTGACTATCACCCTTGAGTAGGCCTCCCTGTCTTAGGCAGCTCGGAACAGCTCCCCCACGGTCCTCAGCCCTATCCACTCTCGGATGTTCCTCAGCCAGGAAACTCGCCTTCTCCCAACACCTCGTCGACCCTCAATCTTATCATCCAAGTTCAGATGTAACAGTGCGTACTTTTCAAGTAGGACACCATACGGACTTTGATGTTGCTCAGCAACTCTCTGTCAACTCTGGGTCCAGGAGAGTCCAGGTCAGTCCAGGAGATGCGTAATATCCTTCGGCGTATCCACATCTCAAAGGCCTCTAATCGGTTCATAATATTGACTTTAAGGGTCCATGACTCCACCCCGTATAACAGCACTGACCAAACATAGCATAGAGTAAATTATTTATTTTAAATATTTTAGAACACGAAACAAGAGAAAATTGCGTTTTCAAATAAATGAATGGTCAACTGCGTGCTTTGCACAATTCTAGAGAAATAAATATAATGAATAAAATTTCATCAAAAACTATTTATAACACAGCCACTTACTACGAGCACCGTAAGAGCCGATATCCTAGCATAGATTGGTCACGTATGCCGACTCGGGAAGACCGGAGCAATCAAAACTGTATGCGTTAAGACCAGTCGGAGTAAGAGCTCTAAGAATGCCGAGAGAGCACCTATCAATAATAATTTTGATCTGGCTAAGCTGAGTGTAAAGGACTGAGTGTGGGAGCAAACGGCACAGGATCGAGGAGCTTGGAATAACATCATCAAAGAGGCTCAAACTCTTCAAGAATTTAACGGCCGTCTGAAATAAGTGAGTAGGGGGGGGGGCATGACGATAAAAGCCGAAAACTGCCGAGTAGCTCCGAGCACATCACGCCATTTGATGCTCTTCTCAAATCTCGCGCCAATGACGCAAACGCAGCGGACATGTATGCACACTTCGATGCGCGGCGATAACTATTTTATTGAATTTTGCTGCTTGTGACATTGAAGGAAGAACATCGTGATTTTAACTGGCTGATGGTCGCAATACGCATGCTTCCTCAACAGTGGGGCAAGACGGGATAATTACGACTATTTTTAATTGATTAATATTAAGATTTTTAATTGATTATTTTTTATTTTTTTGTGATACGTTTGCTAGATTAAGGATTGAAGTTCATAACAATAAAAAATATATAAAGGATTTATAAAGAGAAATGTGTTTCCACCCTCCCCTAAGTGGCAGTATTACAAAAAAATGTTAATAAATAAATATTTAAAAAAAGAATATGTATATTTGTGACTGGAGTCAAATAAAAACAAATTCAGAGCCGAATTTCCCAGTTAGGTTTCCTTACTTGTTCATGCAAAGATAATGGAAAAAAAATCATTTTTGTGGAGCCACCAACACTTGTGTATACATATAGGCTAGTGCAGTAGTCGGCAAGCTTATTAGATGAATGAACCAAATATAAGCAGTACAACGATTTAAATTTCATTGGAGAACCAAATTTCTTTACCTGGAAGGCTTTTAAATGTGCACTTAATATGTCACGTTCTGCGAGGAGAGAAGTATCGCCTGCTGCATCTAATGTTGAAGGGAAAAATAGAGGGCCGCAGGGGGGCAGGGAGAAGGCAGTTCTCTTGGCTGCGCAATGTGAGGGAATGGACGGGAATCAGAACTGTGGAGGAGCTATTCCGGACAGCGCAAGATAGGGAAGAGTTGTTTACCAGAGTGATCGCCAACGTCGGGGGGACCTGACAGGGCACTTTAAGAAGAAGAATATGTCTAGATATGTCCTACGATTTTAGACCCCGCAACTGGAAGACGGAAGGAGGGGACCAGGTCGGCTTCCTGCAACGTGGATGTCCACATTTGGGAACGACCTGAAGGCGCTGGGACTGGACAGCCAGTTGACCCTGGATCGTGAGACTTGGCGGAGCCGTATTAAGACAGCCGACCCCAAATAACAGAAAATGGCTAGGCGAAAGAAAAAGATCGTACGATTTTTTTTATGAATTACATCACTGTTATTCCCATTTTTTTCACAATATAAAAGCGTTTAAATTATTATTTTAATCGTTAATATGGAATTCCGCAGGGTAAATGCCTTAAATTTATCAAAAAAATCCAATCTAAGGGAAAGAACGCTTAGCTCCTGAACCAATGGACTTGACTTCGAGCCTGGATACGAGCTAATTCTTTATTCATAATAATGAGCTATTTTCAGGTCATACCGGAGTATATTTATATTTTTTTTTAAATACTAGATTTAAAAGTTGTCAGGCTTATTGTAAAAAATAGCTATTTATTTCCTTGGATTGTTTTGTGTGTTGTTGTTTTTTTTGTTTTGTTATGGACGATTGATTTAATTTTGTATTAAAATATACAAAATATTATATAAAATAAAGTCTGAAGTACGAGTAAGTAATAAACAAAAAAACACGAATGTTTTACATTATTAAGTTTAACAAAAAAATTATGTATCCGTGTAACCCGAATGGATGGTGACAGAATCGCATATACAGCCGCTTATGAAATCCCCTCCGGACACCGAAAAAAGCTGGAAGACCGCTTAAGAGATGGAGAGATAGCTGGACCTCATCATACGACAAGACATGATTGCTGTGTAACAGATCGTCAGATTTATTAAAAGAGTAAGATAAAGAAGAAATGTTCTATTAGATGAAAATACGAATTTACAACAATTAGCTTATTTTAGATCTTTTTTTTTAAATTATAATTATAATATAAATCTGCATTCAAATTAAAAATATTTCTTTATTTAATCACTCTGGACATGGAGATTGCAATGATCCCTGAAACGTCGTCCGCAAATAAAATCACAACGCTGGACATACCCAAAATTTAAAAATATGTATTTTTTTTAATTATCTGTACATTAATAAGTATTTTAATTATTACAAAAAGTTTATTAATTAATGAAAAATATCCATCTTTAGGTGAGTTTTATAAAAAGCATTATTACTTATCAAAAATAAAGCTTAAATAGTTATTACATCATAACTTTACTATATATTGAATTTTCACGAACATACCTTCGTGGTCGGGTGGTAAGTGCTATGACTGCTACACGGAAGGTCCCGGGTTCGATTCCAAAAGATGGCAGTGTGATTGTCACACTGTCTTTGGTCTGGTGTATAATCGAATTCACGTGACAATAAAATGGCGATAGATTAGCTATCTATTACATGTCATGGGAATCAATATGATAGCCATACCCTTTAAATCGATTTGGCTCACGTTGTAATGAAGTAAAGAGCGAATCAACAAAACATTGTTATTAATAATAATAATAATGATAAAGTATTTCGGTCTGCAAACGACCTTCATATATACAGTTATATTCTTTTACTTTAAATATTCCACGTGCCTTCAAATGTTGACTTGTTGGTTAAAAGAATTCGATAGAATTAGAATATGCTCCTCTAATTCTACAGAATTGAAATAAAAATTGTTCGCATAAAATACCCGTATAATGCATTTCTAGAAAATTGTCATTTTTCTCTACAATTAATATTTAATACTAATGAAAACGTCTGTTTTCTAGACGTTTTATTATATTTTATGGGAATGACATTTTTCGCCTGAAAATGTTCATTTTCTAAAAATGCATTATATTTTATGCGATCAATTTTTATTTCAATTCTGTAGAATTAGACAATGAAGCATATTTTAATTCTATCGCATTCTTGGGTATTAAATCTAGTATGTAAACGGATAACCGTTATTATTCACGCCACAAGTGATAATGCCCTAATCTGTAAAAAAAATATCGCTCCCGCGTTATGGAGGCGGTACCACTGCCAACGTCTTCCTCTACACCAGATGCCCACAGGGTGTCACTCTTTAGTCACATGAGGACCCACAACCGCTAAGGACACTCTTCCTCGGATACGAGGGACAGCCGATGAATAAAACTTCTAGAAAACGTACATTTTCATCATTATTGAAAACATGACTGAAGTAAGCGTGTTATAGTAACAAGTCAACATTTGAAGGTGCGTGGAATATTTAAAGTAAAATAATATAACTGTATATGCATGAAAATTCAATGTGTGCAACCCTTTCACAATATAAAATAATATAAGATGTAAATTCTGAATCAAATATTACAAACAACAAATATAGTTGAAGGCATCTATTGAGAACAGGAAAAACATAAAAAAACATATAATACCAGGAACGCATGAGAGAATGTTAGACATTAGGGGCACAATATACTCTGCAAAGTCAAGAGTATTCGTCTTCTGAACGTATTTCACGAATATAAAAGACGTGGATCTCCGAAGCGATCATGTTCAGCAATTTGATTGCTAAACCCGCCGGCATCACCAGAGGCAGGTTGGTTCTGCATGCTGAGAGATAAAACAGTATGTGCTGACGCTGTCGAAGATAACCATCTGGAACATAGAGATGGATAGCCTCCAAGATAACGGAGTTCTCAAAGAATCCCCTGATAAGTCTGAAGAAATGGGTAAGTATGCCCCCATATCTTCTTATCTGCAAACTATTGGTCCCCAGAATGCTCAATAGGAATGCAGTGGGATAAAGCTACGGATAGCTACCAAACTCCCTCATGTAGAGATATCTCAGAAATCCTTTCTGAACCCTCTCTAACGTGAGCGAGTATCTCGCCTCGTGGGGACTCCATATCACCGAACCACACTCGAGCCGGCTCCGGACCAATGAGTTATACAAAATTCACAAAACATAGGGATTCCCGAAAACTCTACCAGTTCGGAGAACAAATCCCAAAATTTTCAGTGCAACTCCACATATTCTCTCGATGTGAGCATGGAAAGTCAGCCTACTTTCATAAATAATACCTGAACTGCTCAGCTCTCATGATGTCCCCAGAGAAGTGAGGCCTCAGATAGATAAAGCTGCAGTTGTGGTGGACTGCCTGACATATGTCATATGGATGAATAGAGATATGAGAACAGAGCAAAAAGACCTGTGTGCGACCTATCCTCATAAATGTTATTGAGGCTAGGGTGGGCACTATCAAGACCAAAAGTATGCTGAGGACAACAGAAATGAGAACACCACGTTCTATCCAAAGGCATTCCAAAAAAGTCCCATATAACACAACATCTCAAAGAACTTCACTGGCTTAAGAGTCCAGAAAGAATTCAGTATAAACTCTGCTGGACAGTCTTCAAAGCGTTACATGGAATGGCTCCAAATTATGTATCCGAACTCTGTATAACGGACAGCCTAAATACAAGGAAATCCATACTTCGCTCGGCGAACACCTCGGCAATAGGAAGATTAGTTGAGCCAAAGCGTTGCCCTAGTACAAATTTCGGGGATCGAGCGTTTGCGGTAGCCGGTCTATCAGCTTGGAACAATCTTCCTTCACATTTCAGATGCATAAATGATCCGACAGATTTCAGATCTAAGCTGAAAACCCATATTTTTCATATTTCATACTCAATTTAAAAATTGCATATTTTGTTCTACGGGTATTACACTTTCTAATCGATCGCGAATATCAATCAGATGCAGCGTTCACATTTCGATTTAAAACACGTCTTAATGCGCCCTTAAGGTGATTACATCACAAAAACGGCGCTTTGAAAGTTAGCATATTATTATTATTATTATCGTTGGGAAGACTCTGCGTGATCATGCAAGGAACACCAAAATCCGAGAGGTCTGCAAGGTTCAAGATGTGGTCAAATGGAAACGACAGTGTCGACGATACTGGTACTAACATGTCCAGAAAAAGAATCCCACACATGGCTCTGCATGGAATACCAGATGAACGACGTCCACCAAGGAGACCCCCAAAACGATGGAGAGATAGCTAGAGTTCAGCGTCACAGGAGGAGAATCTAATAATAACAGACTAGAAGTCTACAACAGGTTGAAGAAGAAGTAAGTAACTAACTAACTAACTAGCCATCACGCCATTTCCCCGGAGGGGTAGGCAGAGAGGATGGATCGCCACAATGCTCTATCCTGGTATACTTCTCGGGATTCCTCTACATTCATACATCGTACCATGCACGCATGTCGATTATTCCGACTTCGAATGTGACCGCATTTTAGTAATTGATAAATTGGGTCAAGGAATGTTTTCCTTGGTCGTCCTCGGCTTCTTTTTCCACTCACGCTGCTTTTAACCATTCTACTCTCATCCATCCGTTCCATATGTCCAAACCATCAAAGGGATCCTTTTTTTTAATTTTATCCATGATGCAGTCATCTGCTTTACATTTCTTTCTTATTTCATCGTTCGGTATTCTATGATAGAATACCGAACGATGAAATAATTTCTAATAATGAATTTCTATCTATCATACAACGTTTTCCCGCACATTCTTCTTAGTGATCTCATTTCTACGGCGTTTATCCTGCTTTCATCCTTCTTTTGCCAGCTCCAAACTTCACTTTTTTTTTACGTATACAACAGGTCGCTTGAACCCAATTACAGTATACAATTTGTTTTTAAGCTGATATATTGATTCTCGTGACATGTGACAGGTAGCCAATCTATCGCCATTTAATTGTCACGAGAATTCTACGCCAGACCAAAGACAGTGTGACAATCACACTGCCATCGCCGGGAATCGAACCCAGAACCTTCGAAATGGGAATCAGAGCTCTTACCACTCTGCCACGAAGGTCGTCACTTACATACAAGAAATAAATTCAGAAATTTATTCAATACAGAACGTCGCCGAAATGCAGCTTCAATATTCACTGTATGCGCGTCATATCGCACTAATAACGGCCCCGCTATTATATCGGGATGGCCTTGAACTTGACTGGATTGAGCTCCGGGGGGAGGGGGAAAGGCGACTGGAGAGGGGAGGGAGAAGGGGGGCACACACACTCGCGCAGGCGAGACGAGACACACACACTCAAGCAGGCGCGCTCGTCCTAGTGCACGTGAGACAAACGCAATAGGACGCAATCGGAGAAAACGGAAGAAAGTGAATCGATAATTCGAAAAAAAAATACTAAAATTCGAATTAGATTCATTCTAAATTTAAATAAAGTATATGTTATAAGGATGAAAGTAGAATAAATGCAGTAGAAATGAGATCTCTTAGACGAATGTCTGGATATTCTGTGTATGATAGAGTGTCGAATGAAAATATAAGAAGCGAATGCGGTGCGAATGATGGTGTCATGAACAAAATAATGAAAGGATCATTAAGATGGTTTGGACATATGGAAAGAAAGAATGAAGAAAGAATGGTAAAAAAATTATATGTTAATGATGTAAATGGAACCAGAAATAGAGGAAGACCGAGGAAAACGTGGCACGATCAAATAAATCAAATATTGAATGTCGGCCATGTGAGGAGTCAGAGAAATCGACGCGCGTGCATGACACGATGTATGAATGTTGAGGAAGCGAGAGAAATATGTCAGGAAAGAAAGGTGTGGCAGTCCATTCTTTCTGCCTACCCCTTCGGGGAGACGGCGTGATGGTTAGTTAGTTAGTTAGTTAGTATATGTTATACATGGTGTACCAAAACAGCTGTATTTCTTTATCAGTGATCAACCGAGTTCGAAAATGCCCGCCTATAAGGGTACGGCCACACCGGAGTGCCAGAGTAGGAGTCAAGATTTTTTGCGTTGGTTCGGAGCAGACTCGAAAGTGGTTCTGTGATATGGAATCCTCACGAGGCGAGATATTCCGTTATGCTGGAGAGAGTTCAGAAAAAAATTCTGAGGTATCTCTACATGAGGGAGAATGGTAGTTATCCGTGACTCTCCCACGGCATTTCTTTTAGGAATGCTCGGAACCAATTATTTACAGCTTCGAAGAGATGGGCATCTCATAACCCATTTCTTTAAATTAATCAGGGGATATTTTGAAAACTCGGCCGTGCTAAAGGGTGTTGGTCTTTTTGTCCCTGATAGATTTCTCCGACAGCGACAGCACAGATTGTTTTACCAACCGGCCACCAGAACCAATCTGCCTTTGGTGACACCGGTGGGAAGAGCAATTAGTCTGCTGAACGCGGTCTCCTCGGAGATCGACGTCTTTCATATTAGTGAAGGTACGTTCAGGGATTCAAATACTCTTGACTTTAGAAAATATCTTGTCTTCCTAATGTCGAACCATCTCTAATGCATTCCTGGTACTTTGTTGTATTTTTATAATATTTTACCTGTACTCAATAGATGCCTTATACATTTTCCTGTTTGTAATGTCTTTTGAGTTAATAAACTGATTTGATTTGAAAGATATACCAGGATTAGAGTCATGCTGTAAGAGCTAAAAATTATGTCATTTAAAAAAATAATTACATACAACGTTTTATTACTAATTCACAAAAAAAAATTAATGGCACACCTCCCAAGAATTTTTAAGTAAGATAAAAAGTAACCAACATGAACATCAATATGAAACAAGAAAGAAGAATAAATAAACTATGGCTCCCATTCCGAAAAAAAAACAAATCTCAGAATTCCCTTATGTAAAGCATTTAAAATATATGAAGATATACCGGAGGATGTCAAAAGTGTGCAGAGTATTTTAAATAATTTAGAATAGAATTAAATAAATGGATTAAATAAATAATTTAGAATAGAATTAAAACAAAATGGAACATTATATTGTAACCTTATTATTATAATCAAATGATTTTACTGAAATCTCTTGATGGAAGTACATTTTAAATAATAATTAAATGAAACGATGTTTTTTAACTACTTCCACTTTTGTCTTTATTTCGACAGCGACTGGTTTCGCCAGGCTCGCTTACATCGACAGACGATGCACAAAACTCGCTTACATCGATGCTAGCGAGCCTGGCAAAACCGGTCACTGTCGAAATAAAGACAAAAGTGGAAGTAGTTAAAAAACATCGTTTTATTTAATTATTCACGCCGTCTCCCCCAAGGGGTAGGCAGAAAGAATGAACTCCCACACGTTTATTTCCTGACATATTTCTCTCGATTCCTCAACAGCGTACATCGTGTCATGCACGCGCGTCGATTTCTCCGACTCCTCACATGGCCGACATTCCATATTTGATTTATTTGATCGTGCCACGTTTTCCTCGCTCTTCCTCTATTTCTGGTTCCATTTACATCGTTAACATATATTTTTTTACCATTCTTTCTTCATTCATTATTTCCATATGTCCAAACCATCTTAATGGTCCTTTCATTATTTTTTTCATGACACCATCATTCGCACCGCATTCACTTCTTATATTTTCATTCGACACTCTATCATACACAGAATATCTACACATTCGTCTAAGAGATCTCATTTCTACTGCATTTATTCTACTTTCATCCTTCCTTTGCCAGTTCCATGCTTCGCTTCCATACATAAGGGTCGGTAGAAGAACACCATTGTGCACTGCCATTCTAGCTTTTTTGGATAGGTTTTAAAATTAATATTGTTAATAAACATTTTTTTGACTCTTTCAATGCTTTGGATATGTGCTGCATAATATATATGTCATATTTGGCTGTTCGCGTGGACCGTCTACCGGAAGGTCCCGGGTTCGATTCCCGGCGATAGCAGTGTAATTGTCACACTGTCATTGGTCTAGTGTAGAATTCACGTGACAATAAAATGGCGATATATTAGCTACCTATTACATGTCATGAGAATCAATATAATAGCTAAAAACAAATTGTATACAGTAATTGGGTTCAAACGACCTGTTGCATACAATAAACTAGATTATATGTGGCCTGGAGACCCTTTTGCCTTTTGCTTTTTTTTCTGGAATGGTGCATTTAACAATTACCGCGTGGATAGAGGGCGGGCCTAGGGATTGTATGAGCGAAGCTGACGAAAGGGCGGCGCTGCGTCCTATTACAGCTTCGGGTAAGCGGTGGGTAACCTTGTATACAATAATAACAATTTTAATTTATTGTTTCTTGAACAATGATGTAAAACTACATATTAAATAATTAATACGAATGAAAACGTCAGTTTACTAGAAGTTTTTATATTTTATGGGAATGACATGTTTCGTCCTTCTAAGGCATTATCGTCTTAGAAGTGCACATTTGATAATGCCTTAGAAGGGCGAAACATGTCATTCCCATAAAATATAATAAAATTTCTATAAAACTGACGTTTTCATTCGTATTAACAATTTTAATTCTCACGACTCCTCACGTTGCTGAGATTTAATACTTAATTAATTTGATCGTGTCATGTTTTCCTCGGTATTCCTCTATTTCTTGTTCCATTTTCATCTTTAATGTATACTATACTTTTTTAACCATTATTTACATCTGTCCAAACCATCTTAATGAACCTTATATTCGATAATCCATTGTTTCGGCGGAAACACTTTGATATTTTGACATTATTCACTGTTAAATTAAAAACACTGTTTTATATAAAAAATATAGTATATTTTTTATAAAATCTTCGCGACAGCTGTTTCGGTAACCGATGTTACCATCGTCAGGTGTTACAATAAACTGTACGATGGTAACATCGGTTACCGAAACAGCTGTCGCGACGATTTTATAAAAAATAAACTCATTTTTTGATATTAAAACAGTGTTTTTAATTTAACAGTGAAACTTATATTCAATAAATCAATATTATTTTGTTCAAAACTTTTTCAATTGCACTGCATTCACTTATTATATTTGCATTTGACACTCTTTCGTACACAGATTTAGCACACGTTTGGTCAAGAGATGTCACTTTCTTGCATGCATTCTACTTTCATCTGTTCTTCTGATTCATACTTCACACTTCCATACATAATAGTTGGTACAATAACATCATTGTAGCTTTAGTACTTTCTACTTTATAAACATTACCCTTATTAGAGTGAAGTGGGGGATGACCAGTGGAGCCTCGACTTTACGAATTGCTCGTGGTTACGAATAATAAAAAAATATTGAGATTCATTCATATTGTGTATGAAATAAATAAAATGCATATTTAAATTTTTAATAAATTTGGAATTCTTTATGAGAAATTATTACATGCTTCAAGATGATCGAATTCATAAAATGGTAAAGGAGCGAATCTAATGTAAACTGAGAACATCGGTGGCATCTGTGTTTTCCTGTGCTAAACATTTTCTTATTTGCAAAAATCTTTCAGAGATGGCTCTATTCAAAATGTTCGTAATAATAATTCTATATCATGATATTCAAATACTATTATTCAAAAAAGATTATATTAACAAGAAATTAGTTTTTATTATATTTATAAGACATGTTATTATTAATAATTTTAATAATAATTTAATGATCCTTTCATTATTTTGTTCATAACGCCATCATTCGCACTGCATTCACTTCTTATGTTTTCATTTGACACTCCATCATACATATAGAATCCATGCATTATTCTAAGAGATCTCATTTCTACTGCATTTATTCTACTTTCGTCCTTCTTTTGCCAGTCCGTACATAAGGGTCGGTACAAGAAAACCATTGTGCACTGCCATTTTAGCTTTTTTGGATAGGTTTTTGTTTGCGATGACAACTATAAGTGCACCATTCAGTTGCCTGCCCCAACCCTTCATTCAATATCCCTCTCCATTCACCCATCTAGAAACATAGCTAGAAACAAGTTACACTTTAAAGTAACAATATATTATATAAAAATCAATCAGCGACATTAGCGTTGTACTTGTTTTTGTGTTCCTGGGTCAAAGGATTCGTCCAAATCCGCAACTTAAATGTATATATGTTTGTAATATATATTGAGAAAAAATAAACAAAGTTAAAAAAACTTTGTTTTATTTAATTATTATTTAAAAATAAAGAATTTGAATTTATATTTAGCACAGATATACAAAAAAATTATAACAGTTTAACTGCCCCTGCGACAAGATTTAAGAGTAAGTTATTGACAAATAGAAATAGAATACTGCTATCACATATTATTGCTTGATCTCCACCCTAAGTATTGCCCTCATCATGCACAAATGTGTATCAAAAGATAAAATGATCCAAAATTAAACCAAATATCTACTAAAATAACTCTACAACATTGTACAGATATTAGTTATAAATATCCAAATTAATATCATCGAAAAAGTATGGTTTCAACAAAAAAATTACATTTTCAGCATCAGATAAAAAGTTCAAGAGGTTCTAGTTCATCAATACAATACACTCTTTGTATTGTATATTAATTAATAAATAATCAATTATATGTTTTTTTTTTACTTTTGAAAAATGTTTACTGTTGATGTGTCAGTCATACAAAGGCAATAACATTAATAAATGTACTAGTAAGGTGAAATATGTTGATGAAATGCAGATTCAAAGAATAAATTTTAACATACCCGACTATACATGGAGTTTTACATCATTGATTAAGCAACAGTAAATTTTCTGATGTTCGGAAATTAACCAACTAACAATTACGCAGTTTCCCGAAGAGGTAGGCAAAAAAAACGCGATATTATTGCCCGACATATTGTTCTCTCAATGTTAATTTCTCATTGAATAGGTTTTAAAATCCTTGGTTTCAATTCTAAATTTAAAAAAATAAAAATATATATTCATACATGTCCGAAATTTAAATGCACGCATGTCAATTTCTACAATACGCTCGGTCTCCTCATGTGGCAAACATTTAAAATTTAATTTATTCTATTGTGTTAGATTTTCTTCAATCTGCCTCTATTTCATACTCCATTAATATCATTAAGGTATACTTTCTTCGTCATTCTTTCTTTGTGGATTATTTCCATGAGTTGAAACCATATAAATGAACATTCTATTACACTGCGTTCTCAAATCAAATCAAATCAGTTTATTACCTCAAAAGACATTACAAACAGCATAAATGTTTTAGGCATCTATTGAGTACACGTAAAATATTTTTACCGGGAACGCATGAGAAATGGTTCAACATTAGGAAGACAAGATACTCTCCAAAGTCAAGAGTATTTGTCTTCTGAACGTACTTATGAAAGACGTCGTTCTCCGAGGAAATGGCGTTCAGCAGATTAATTGCTCTTCCCACCGGTGTCACCAGAGGCAGATTGGCTCTGGCGGCCGGTAGGTAAAACAATATGTGCTGTCGCTGTTGTAGATATCTATCAGGGACAAAAAAACCAACACCCTCCAGCGCGACCTTGTAATAACGTCTCTCTATATAATGATTCTCCCAATAACGATAATCTCTCTATAACGATAAAATGAACGATGGTTGTTTTGTTTTGGTAGAATTTATTCTATTTGTTCTTTCTCTATACCAATATTGCTCTCTGTTTATAATGATGGTGTTTCACTTTATTAAAAGTTAAATACCATTGTTAAAGGCGTTAACACTGTGGAATTCCATTATAAAAACTTTGGAATAAAAAAACAACGCTGTTTATGTTCCACTGGTGGTATTTCAGTCGTTTAAATGCCCCTTCTGTCTTGATTTTAAATCGGACCGGGCGCCAGCACTACCCGAGGATGGTGTGTTACCTGGCATGTTTTGTTTTCCGCTTAACAAATGTCTAGCAATCCCCACCTATTATATTATTGTCTATAAACAAATATTTAAATATACTACATACATAAAAAAACGCTTTTATTCAAATTGAATGCAAATATTGTTATTGAAAGTAATTTTTTACATCAACATAATAAATATAGTAACAATAAAGTAATGTAATGTTTGTTTTATGAATTTATGGCATTGCATACATCATTTTTTAGCATTATCATCAATTATTGTTGTCTATATATAACAATCTCTCTCTATTACGATGACAATGCCCAGTTCCTTTGGATATAGTTATAAAAAGAGAAGACTGTATCTGCCTTTGGCACTGGAATCTCAATAAATGAAAGTGGATGTTCTTGAAAGCGGATGTTTTCATCAATTGTAAATAATTTATGGAGTTTTACATGATTGTTCGTGAAACAATAAATGTATTTACAAGTATAGGCACATGTAACTCGTATTTATTCACATCTATCACGCGAAAACACCTTAGATAATTTCAACAAACATATTCTGATAATATAAACTACATTAAACACTCCAGTAAATAATTATACATTTTTATCATTCCATGTGATATTTAATTTCAAGCATTCTGTTGCTATAAATAGA
This sequence comes from Lepidostoma basale, assembly GCA_022606425.2. Classification (NCBI taxonomy): domain Eukaryota; kingdom Metazoa; phylum Arthropoda; class Insecta; order Trichoptera; family Lepidostomatidae; genus Lepidostoma; species Lepidostoma basale. The sequence continues at coordinate 443,211 of JAHDVF020000035.1, read as the reverse complement.
GATTAATTACACTTCCATGTTCATGATTAATAAACATAATCAAGATACATAAATAATAATGTGTTAAGATCCAAAAATAAAATGTTACTCCAAAATAGGATTTTAGATAGATTGAAATTGAAACAATGTTAAAAAAATTGTAACATTATCTTGTATATTGATGCAAAATATAATAATGAATTGTCATTAGATAAGAATGTTACAAAAAATTACAGTTTCGGAAATAATACAAAAGTAAACAATTATAATTGACAGTAAATAAAAACTTACGATTTGAGATGATGAATAAAACTTGATATGACAGAAAAATAAATAACACACTGGTAAAATAGTAATGAGACATCACACGCATCTATTGCAGGGCATAATGGCCTATGCTGCATCCAACATCAAAGGCAACATAAAAAAAACAATGTCAATATTCTTGTGCAACAACTAATTGATTGCAATACCACAATATAAATCAGTGCGGCATTAAAATAGAGATTCAATGTATAAAACAGTCAGAACATACATATATATGTGTTTTGTAAGATCTTATCTTACCAGAATAATAAATAAATTGTGTTTTTTCATAAAAATGACAGTTCATTCCAATACACTTTATATGAAAAAATTCCTTAATATCAAAGTTTTACATGAAATCATATGTTTCTAACACAAGAAATGAAATATATTATCTTACCTTATATGCTGAATTTATGCATTAACAAGATTTTTTTCACAAAAACAATATTTAACTATATTTATTCCACTCTAAAGAAACTAGGTTATATTATGCAATACTATCACAATAAACGAGATGGCAGCACTAGACAATTTGGCAACCAGATTTTAAGGTAGTGGAGATAACGAATATGCCGATCTGATAATCGATATTAAATAAATATACCTTACCCACGCATAAAAAATATTCACATTCGTACCTTTTTTTAAACAACTATTTTTTTTACTTATGATTACATTTCGTTATAAAATAATATATTTTATGTGGAGTCTGATTTCAATTGTAAATGTGTTTTATGTTTTTTTTTATAACTTCTCTCTGTCTGGGTTATAAGAAAGTCCGCGCGTTACGGCATTTGATATATCCATGTTTTATGGCATACTTAGTGAAATTGCATTAAACATATTTTACATGGCAAAAAATACGTTTTCTCTCCGGAGGCTTGTTTAATTTTAGTTAAGTTTAATTTTAATTAGTGATAAGACAATGAAAAACAATAATAGTTTATAAGAAAAACAATAATAGTGAAAGTGACAATTTTGTGAGTGGCAACACTTTGGTGGGCGTGATCTCAACCCCCCACCCTGCGGATTTTCAACTAGAGGGCTGCGTGGAGCGAGGCCGCTCTCGTGCACACCGGACTCCGAGGAGGTGACATCATCAAACGCCGGGGATATAATCTGAAGGAGAAGATCGCGATATACGCGCCGCATGGCGCCAACAACCGTGGCGCCAGCTTATCATCATTGGGGCCTGATGCTGGCCACTGCTGTCGCTGCGAAGGAGACCCGTGCCCTCCGCGGTCTATCATCCAAGTGATGCTTCTGTGCCGTGCAGCCTCCGGCCGTCCTCGTGCTGGCCACGACAGCGTCAGCGTCAGTCCTCGCCGCAGCATGTAAGTCTTCGTTTAGTTCTTAAGTAATCTTTATTTTTCTTTTGTATGTATTTTGTTAATAAATGTAATTTGAAATAGTAAATGTTATCTATCATATCTCAAATAACATAATATTAACATTGGCGAATAACAAAGGCAAATGTTAGGAAGTATTTGAGATCGAGAGTGAATTTCGATTAAATTCATCTTTCACCCCCGTGACAACAACTAGCTCCTAACATATTGTCTAATCACAATACATTTCAAAATCAGATAATTTTAAAATTCAAAGCAATTGCTAGGTAACTACAATTTTAATAAGAATGATGATCATCACATACAATTTTATTTATAAAAACATGAAAAACCACCGGTAAACACTCTCTAATTAACCGTCGCGTTGCCATGTGGTAAATTGAGTTTCCACTGCCAATTTAAAGTTGATTTTCTTAAAACCTATGGACCCTAATATTATAAAAAAAATTGTAATCCTCCATTGAAGTGTTCTCAATATTTCGTAATAAAAAAAAAAGCAAAAAATTACTTCCTTCATCCCAAAAAAAAATATTTTCTAAGACTGCCCTCACCTTCATTCGTGTTAAGGTAGAATTTGTTTTGCTAATATTTACAACTTTATCAAAAGTGACAAATACTTACTCGCTGTTGAACGTATTATAAATTATATCTTTGGCTTTTTCAATATGTACGTAATAATACCGACTGTAGACGGAAACGCAGGACGTAACTTAATAATATCAGAACTGTGAAAATATTAACACTTTACCAAAAGGGACAAATATTAATACGTACTCGTTGTCTTGAACGTACTATACATTTTGCCTAGGTGCCTTTATCTTCGCCCGCGCCGGCCGCGGGCCGCAGACAAGTTTATTCCTGATTTTTAGTCTTTCGTATGCTATGACGCATTACATATCAGAAATCGCATGGTTCCAGAAAAAAAATAATAATGATATGTTTTTCAAATAATCCATGTATGTTATAGATATCGATCTATTCCTAATGAAATTCCCTACAAGATGACATAAATTAAATTTTGATTCATCTAGTCATATGCTTGATATTTAGATAAAGTTAGCGGTAAACTGAACTTACCACATGGGAGCAAGCGTTTTGTTTTGAACACGGTACGTTAAGGGTTAAAAAAACATCATGATGTATCTCACTCCCGAATATAGGAAAAGTGAGAAAGAGACTTAAGGGGGTTCACCCATGTGACGGACGGTTTTTTAAGCATTTTTAGGGATTTTTTTTTGACGACCAGTAAAAAGATAGAACTTTAAGTTTTTTATCATTTATTTGTATGTACTTTAAAAGTATGTATATAAATATTTAGCCAAAAATATCCAAAAGAACGTGAGTTATAGCGCTCTGAATATACCCGCCTCGAAAAAATGGACGCTCACTTCCTCCACGATTCAGGCTGATTGGCTTATCTGAAATAAAAAATATTAACGGCGTTTTAATCTGTAAGCTAAAATGTACAGAATGAACTATACTCAATTGAAAATACCAAAAATTGGATTTTTGGTAGATCTCTTTTCGTTTTGTTATAAAAAAATATATATATTAGGAATTTTGGAATGATTGTAGTCCATTCTGTGCGTCCATATGTGCTGAGTCTACAGTATAATTTTGAAGTCATTCGGTCAAACCGTTCTTGAGATATGATGGAGGAATGTTTGCAAAATACAGTTTTGAGAAAAACGCGTTTAAAGTTTCAAGTCCGGTTAAAACTATGAAAATCTTAACTTACCCTCAATCGGCGATGCCTGGTCCATAGAGTACTCCTTCCTCTTCCTCTTGGAATTCTTTCAAAGCAGATTGTTCAGCTTTTGTATCAATTTTTTCTTGTTTATCGTATGCGGCTCGTATGCCGCTCAGAGCGCGAGAAGCGCGTTTCATCTCGTTTCTGTACATAAGTATGCGCTTCGCGGCCAACGGGGCATCCCATAGTCGTCATTACTTTTAATACTCCTACAAAACCTTTGTTAAAGATATTGACAGATAAGTATGTCGCAATTTCAACGATCTTGGGGCCAGAGTGTAGATGCTTTGGAGCAAAAGTCCAAATCAATGATTGCTCATAACCATGGCATCTTAAACTTTCCCGGTGTACTTTTCAACCAACGTAGAAGCACCAAATAGAGATGAGAAGCCTCTTTTCTTCCAAGTGCCATCACCTGAAACTGTCAATTCATCCTGTGGTTTCACAGCTTCATTGTTTACCATTTATTCTTGCGTGACAGCAAATTTTAATGATAATAAAGTTTCAAAGATGCGGCAATATGAATGTTTTTTAATAGTGAACCATACGTTGAATTTCCAATACCTGAACATATGTCCATGAGGCTGCAGAAAAGATTCACTCCTTCATGACCAACTACTAATAATCGCACCACAAATACAAACCGGTGATCAATTTCACACGTATTCTAAATCAATGGGCACGAGTTTATAACAGTCTGTTTTTCAGTTACACGAGAAAATGATTTTAAAACCTAAGCCTTTAAAACTTGATTGCAAAAAAAATATATCATTTTACAAGTCTTACATATTACAGTTTCAAAAATAGCAGCAAATTAAAACAAACTCCAAAATGCAATACGCTAAACTTTGAGCGATGGGAACCTCCATGTTCATGGTGTTTTTTAATTTTCTCGCAGAAGCTGATGTAAATTCCGTATCATTTTGGATGGTAAAACGGTTTCCACTAAGCTTTTGCTTTTTATTACGGCATTGCATTTTTATTATAACATTTCCAGTAGCCTTCGACTGCCAACTCAGAGCTCCGAACAGTTTCTTCTAACTGCTGTATCTTTATAACGACTTCGAATTTTAAAAAAAATCACTGTACCACCGTATTCTAGATATATTAAGGAAACAATTTATGAAAGAAAAAAAAATCGTTTTTTTTTAATCCTTCACATGGGTCAATCCCCTTAAAAGATGTTTGGAACACTAAAACGTTATTGCTTCAACACGCGACAACGTGACACACTTATATATATTTGATTGTGTTGCAGTTTGTCTCCGGTTTTCGGTGAAATCTTATTCTATACCCAATAAACATTTTTTTATTTAATAATGAAATATTTCAATTGCTACATAAATGTATAGCGCAATAACAAGGTTTAGAATGAATTATGTTAATAAACACAGCATTTTTATTAGCTATGTCGATTAATATGTTGGTAGCACGTAGAAAAGAAATATATACTTGGCTATCAATCTGTTAATAATGCGCTAGATGCAAGAAGGCACTTTTGTCAGCCTTATAATATACCAACTGATGATTTATCGTCAACATAAAGAAAAATTTCATATCGTAAAATTATTTAATGTAAAGAAACTCACACGATTTGATTTATTACTTATGTAAATAACTTCGCATATCTTTGAAGTTCTTTATCTTTAAGTCATTTATATTTAAATATGTTGTAATTTTAAATTAGAAAATGTATCACATGTTTCTGGGTATTTCAGAAGACAGATTGCTTAATTATTGTCCACAATCACTGCACTTTCGTATGTAATAGAAAACAATAGCCCTTGTTAATGTACGAATATTATCATATTTATGATTTGATGGTTACATTTATATTATTTTATTTTAACACGTGTATCAACAGATCTAAATAAAATAATTGAACACGTGTTTTTGTAATTTGCGAAAAATGTGTTGTATTTATATACATATTTTTAATTTTGTGTCATATAAAATATCTGCTCTATGGTTTCCTCATTTGCCGCGCTTCAATTTTCATGACGCCGTTGTCTATGGGATACGCCATTTTGTGTTAAATTGCGATCTTCGCATTTCGATTTTTGTCGCTTCTTCTTTGGAACTCCTCGCGCTCGCTTTTCATATTTTTGTGTCTTTTCAACTTATCTTTGTATAAAAGTATTTCTATGCAAATTGAAATTGATTAAATGACGGGAGTTAGACAATTTGTTCAGTTTGCGTAAATTTTTAAGCCGGCAGAAGATTTTTCAACCGACGCCATATCACAAGCACAATGGATCGGTAAAAGGGTAAGTGTGCTTTTATAGCGTTTGGTTCACGCCTTGCATTTTCCACTGCAATTCGATGTTCTGTATTGCTAATGTCATTTTCAGATATTTTACTCAACAGCGACGAGATGAAATAGAACGTGTCGGTGCTAAATCCACGTAATCATGGACGATAACGGGCAAATCCTTTACAAAGTCCTATCCGGTCTGGGGGGCTCTGACCCAGACTTCCAGAAGAATGAAGGTACTGTGAAAATTTTATTCAAGTTTTTTTATTTTTTACGCATTACATATGCGGAATTCAGGATAAATCTTGCAATTTATGCACAAAATTTGCGAAAGCCTTACAATGCAAATAACGCCGGGTCAAGCGTTGCTTAGCCTTTTTATTATTTTATATGTATTCCCAATTACCCTATGTTAACTTGTTTGGGTATACAATTTGCATAGCAAAAAATAAAACTTATTTTTTCAATTAAAACGCTTCTTATTTTCATTTTTATAAATATTCAATAAAAATGCCAACAAAACGAGCAATATTTATAATACTTGTTTTCGGCATCTGAATTTCCAATTTACCCCATGGTTTGTTTGCAATAATATTATGATATTAACTCAGAATATGTTAATGTGAATCAATTAACCGTTCTAATATTTGATTATTTATGTGCGCACACAATGGAAGTATTTATTTAGATAACAAACTACACTCCTTTGTGGAAGTAGCTCCGATCAACAACTTTTCAATTATTTTTTTCTATATAAGATCTATTAATGCGGTTTAGGTGTGCTTAAAATAAAGTATTTATTTATTTTAACCAAATATGAAATGATTCCTAATTACAATAACAATGGTGACATCATTTTTGGTACCTTTTATTGAAAATATTAGAGTAATTCATTTTTATGACATTTTTGCTGTTTTAAGAAATATTTTTATTATTATTTATGTTAAAGTCTACTGTATGATTACTTTATAAATCATGGTTTCGATCTGTCGGATTCGGCACATATCGCTAGTGTAGCGAAAGCCAATATATCTGAAAGTATGCCTTGGACCACCACCTGGTTATTTCCCCGGTTTTCTTACCACAAATAATACTCTGTAAAAATTTACAGGTTCTTAATTGCGTTCAATTTGCTATCACATTATGAGGGTAATTTTCTGTTTTAGGGCCTCTCTTAATTCTCCGATGATATAAATGATATTTTTATTGCAGGGGATACCGCGACTCCGCTGTCACTACTGTGTCGAATATGTGCCATGCCCAATGAGTACCTGATCCCCATCTTCGAAGGGGAGGGTCAGGAAAACAACCTGGCGGACCGAATCCACTCCCACCTACCCATCAGGGTGAGTTTATATCGCTTATCAACTCTGTGCAATTGTTCCTATTTGTAGTGAATGAATGTGAGTAGGCAATGTAAAGTGGATTTGTTGCTCTCCATGTGGATCATGGTGATGTAAAAACTAATTCAAAATAACTAACTAGACAACCTCCATGGCAGAGTGAAAACAACTATGACTGCCAATGAAGGTCTCCAAGGGTTCGATTCCTTGCGATGAATGTGTGATTTTCAAACTGCCTTTGGTTTGGTGTAAACTTTACGTGACAATAAAATGGCAATAGATTAGCTACAATATAAAAAGCTATACTCTTCATTGATTTGAGAGTAAAGAGCCATTAAAATAATAATAATAATAAACATCTGGAGGGATAGGTAGAGAGAATTAATCTTAACAGTTTTATACGGACATATTTACTTATAATAATTAAATAAAACGATGTTTTTTAACTACTTCCACTTTTGTCTTTATTTAGACAGCGACCGGTTTCGCCAGGCTCGCTGGCATCGACAGACTGGCGTCTTCACCAGTCTGTCGATGCCAGCGAGCCTGGCGAAACCGGTCGCTGTCTAAATAAAGACAAAAGTGGAAGTAGTTAAAAAACATTGTTTTATTTAATTATTATTTAAAATGAACTTCCATCAAGAGATTTCAGTAAAACCATTTGATATTTATTTATAATTTTTTGTAAAATTATGTAAAACTTCATGTTAAATAATTAGTACAAATGAGAATGTCTCCACTCTAAAAGTTTTATACTATTTTGTTGGAAAGAAATTTAATAATTGAATGATTATGCTTTTTAAAAATAAGTAATTAGTTTTAAATAGTGTTAAAATATATTCTATAAGACAATCAATTTTAAATTACACATTTGAAAATATGTTTTATTATTCCCCTTGTTCATTAATTGTTCCCTAAATTTGTAATTTATATATTGAGATTATATTGAGTGCGGAAAGATGTCAATCCCATAAAAAAACTTTTAGAAAACGGACATCTTCATTCATATAAATTACTCGCATACATTATTTATATCCATAGATCATAACACGCAAGCCCGTTATTTTTTTCAAATTTGATCATGGCCACCTTTTAATGATTAATTATTTTAGTCGTGGCCTGTTTTTCTCGGCCTTCTTCAACTTTTACATTCACACTGCTTGCATACAACCTTTGAATCATTCTTCTACATGTCCAAAATATATATTTCTATTTTATAATTATGACAATTGTAATATGTGTTTTTGTGTTATTTATTTTTTTCTTCTTGTTTAGTAATCTATAAAATACTAATTGAATGTTGAAAATTTTCTCTCGCAGGTAAACATGATGGATGACTACCCCGACCACGTGTGCTACCAGTGCGCTAGCACACTGCTTGCCTTCCACGACCTGGTGGACTGCTGCAAGCAAGCCAACATCACCCTTATGTCGCGCGTACAGCTCGGCCAGTCAAAGAAAACTTTTACTAAGGCATGTGTCTTATATTCTTGTGATCAAAAATTTGTATTAAAATGTCCTACTTTTTAATTAGATCTGTAAAATCATAAATTTAACAAATTTACCATCATGCTGTCTCCCGGAGGGATTGACCGCCACACGACACTGTGCTGTCTTGACATACTTCTCTAGCTTCCTCTATATTCATACATCGTGTCGTGCACGCAAGTCACATTTTCGATGTCTCTGACTCCTCACATGACCAACATTTAATATTTTATTGATTTTATCGTGCCACATTTTCCTCGGCCTTCCACTATGTTCAGCTCCGTTCAATTCGTTTACATATACCTTCTTCACTCATTCTTTCCACGTATCCAAACCATCTTAATGACCCTTTCATTATTTTGTTCATAACACATTCGTCTTAGAGATCTCATTACTACTGCATTTATTCTACTATCATCCTTCTTTTCCCAGTTCCATGCTTCACTTCCATATATAAGGGTCAAAAATAAATTAAAATCTGATAATAGGAGTCTGATCAGAGAAATCGATGTCTGTGCATGACACAATGAATGAATGAGAAACGGAGTAATGAAATTGTTTTATTATTATTAGATATTGTACTCTTGAAGTCAAGGGTGTCAAACTCAAAGGCTAATTTGGGCCGCAAAAAATCAATATTCATAGAAACGTAGGTTTATTTCGAATAATACATTACAATAAACATATATAAAGAACAAGAAAATAATAATGTTTACGTCCTGACACTCGACATCTCTTCTCTGCTACTACCTTTCCGATTTCGGGAGAAATTTTGTTCGCAGTGATTACTTTCTGCTGCGAAAAGAACTGCTTGCACCGATAAGTACTTCCAAACATGGAAATAATTTTGTATGCGAATGAGAGTACTTTCAGACCTGGCTGGTAAATATTTGTGAAATTCAGGCACACCAACTTCAATGAATTTTGCTTCAAATTTGAGTCGCACTGGCTGGGCCGCAAAAATATCCATTGCGGCCCGTGAGTTTGACACTCCTGCTTTAAGTACTTGGCGATTTGTGGAATTGGGGTTGGAAACGGGGTTTTATAATAAAATTACTTTAAATTTAATTGTCTTTCCTAGCATTTCTTCAGTATTGTCGCTATAATACTTGTGTCTGGAGGTTTCTGTAAAAATTCCGATATTACAAATTATTTTTATGAGTAATATATTTTTAAATTTCATACAAAATACAATGAAATGCGCTGTATGTCAGCTAATCACCACTTTGCGCGCCGTATGCCGACCAATCACATTTCTACTGCGTCGACTCATTGTCAAGCACGCGTTACCCGCATATTTTGAATATTTTCAAGTAAATTGTGTGAAAAAAAAAAAGATAAAACGGTTAAAAATAATTAAAAACATATTGGGACTGAAAAAATTAAACGCAATTGGCGGGAAAATGTTAAATACGGGGACGTAAAATCCGGATTTCACTGTACCTAATGTTCATGTTTCCGTTCTTATTAAATTGTAACTAAAAAGTTATTTTTTAATGTGATACAATAAATACAATTAGAAACTGATAATTTATTAAAAAAATAAATCATAGAATATACAACTATCTTATGCATACATGAATAAGTTGAAAAACTCCTGCAAACAACGTGTTAAAAAAATATATCTTTGAATTATCCACAATTTCTTCCACTACAAAGGTCTTTTTATATATCATATAATTTTAACCGATTAATAATTGTAAATTTTTTATCCTTTTCTGCAGGAAGCATCTCAGTCAAAACATACGGACCCCACACAAATCAACAAAGAAAGGTTTGTCAGCTTTTTATAATCCAATATCCCAAGTAAGAATTTTATAATTTATTTTTGCATCTTTTGTTTACGAATTAAGAAATATGCATATATGTTCTATGAAAACAGAATTAATTCTAAACTTTTGTAATCCCGTAGAGGGCACCAACTAGAAAGCTTGATCTAGTTGTGGTTAATCCAAGTCATACATTTTTACCAAAAATATTATGGTACTAATGTCTTAATAAATTAAAAATTCTTATTTGATGATTTTATATTCTGATAAAAAATTTGACAGTAGAAGATTTATTTTCTGTGTTTTTATTACTTTTCGTTGGAAAGAAATATTTATATATTTTTTTATATAATCAATAATCTTTTTCCCTCCTTTCCAACGGTTGACCGCTTTAATCAATACTGTGATTAAAATTCCTTCTTGCCTTTAATTAAAGTCATTGATATTACACCTCCGTATCATCAGAAAATCAAAAAGGGTAAATTTTTTTGTCTATCGGTTCATACATTTTTTTGTCTATAAATGAATCACCGGCAGTAAATCTTCTACCAAAGCTTCTTGTCTCGTATGCCTATTTGAATCAATTGGTTATTACCTTATTTAAATTTTGGGAATGTTGAGTTATGATGTTTATGCTGTTACGTGAATATTGAGTTGTTATATTGTTGAATCCTAAATAACTGTCTAGGAAACTCTTAACACAGTCCTCGGGGGGCCTCCACGCTATATAACTGCCCAGTACAGGGTTCCCTTGTGGTTGCAGGTATTCCCCAACAGAGGCTGCGGGCCCAACACTCGTCCACAGATCCGATAGTGTTGCACCCCCCGATAGCCATTCTGAGGGGAATAATCTAACTACGAGTATCTATTTCTGCAAGATCTGTCGTATATTTATGCAAGGCGATGTCCTCTCTCACATTGTTGCATATCACAAACATAAGCTACCCTTTACTTCTACAGAATATTCTAATCAATTATACTCCCTTCATCGCCTAACAGTTAGTGGGAACACTCTCAAACAACCATTTTCGTGCTGTGTTATTTTAGATATTAGATACATTGAAAACAATCAAATTATCTACGTCGATCATTTGGATAAATTGCGTGATAATGGTCAGTGTTTTTGCATCTTATGCAAAATTGATTTGTCATCTTCCGCGAAAGATCAAAATGTTGGATGTATTCTAGAATGCGACAGTAACAATCCTATTCCGCAGTTTCTAAATACTGATGTTTGTGGGGTCGAGCCGGTCTGGGGGATCTGTGCTGCGTGCATCAACAGGCTTGATCCTAAAGTAGAAAAGTGTCAAATGACTGTTTCAGCGGAAACAGAGATACGATTATCGAATGTTGATGAAACTATTTCAAGTGATGGAAAACTGTCTTGTACAGAAGTGAGCAGCGGCATGCCGACAGAAGATAAAGAGAGTAAATGGAATAAACAGACATATCGGTGCGAAGTTTGTAAGAAAGTTTACAAATGCCGCACGGCGCTATTGTACCACGAGCGCGCGGAGCATGGCCGGAAGGGAGGAAAGAAGTTTGCGTGCCGCCAGTGCGGGCAGGCCTTCGCGGCGCGCGTGTCACGCGACGTGCACCAGCGTATCCACTCCGGGGCACTTCCTTACCGCTGCTCCTCCTGCCCCAAGGCCTTCCGCTCCAGTAACTCCCTCCTCTACCACACGGCTGTCCACTCTGGCGAGCGCAACTTCCCCTGCGCTATTTGTTCCAAACGTTTTAGGAAAAAAAATCACCTCCTCCAACATGCCGAGATGCACAACAGGAAAGATGAACTTGTGCGCTTAAATAATTCTTCTAAATGATCACTCGATAACGTGGATAGATCAGTAAATTTACATTTCATATGTTAAGTTAAAATGTTAACATTTTCATGGTTGTTTTTTATAATACTTACAATGTTGACTGCTATTTTTAATTTTTTTCTAAGAATCTCCCTTGTGCATAATTTTAAGTTGTCTTTCAAGACACTGCATAAATTACAAATTGATTTGAGATTGGTTTGTTAATGTACAATTCTTAACTTGTCTAATAAAGGACAGATATTCGCAATGATGGCAAGAGTGTAATGGTGGCCTGTCTGTTCCAGGTTCACATGTTGGAACCTTTCATTTCATGCTTATCTACAAGCTCAGAAGGCATTACACAACCCCGCCGTCTCTAGCCAACTGTCCGTAAAGTTACAAGGCATCCACTGCACACCTAAATCTGTCGAGGCAGCTCCTATAATCAATGATTTGGACTCTACTCAATATAGTCACGATGAAACTTCCTCAGAAATGAGGATCGAAGTTAAGCATGAGAATTTTTCAGACGTTTACTCCGTCAATAAAGATACCGATGAAATTCATCCGGATGATGAACATGATACCACAGGCAATGACAATGTTGATTTACAAGTGGTTGTTGCAGCAAGAAATATGATATTGCCTAAGTGTGAGAAAGAAGATTTTGTAAAATTATCCAATACCAAGATGATGTCAAGGAAATATGACAAATCAACTGTGGAGTCTTTAAAGAAGGCCCGCACCATAATCAATAGTCGCATATTCTATACATGCCCCGTTTGCCATAAAAATTTTGGATCGCCGCACTCGTTTGTGTTTCACATGAGGATCCACTCGGGCGAGAAGCCGTGCGTGTGCCACCTGTGCGGCAAGCAATTCCGCATAGCCAGTGGCCTGCAGCGTCACCTGCGCGAGACCCACCAGAAGATTCGCAGCCACGCGTGCGAGGAGTGCCGCGCCACCTTCCTCAACCGCCAGAATCTGGTGCAGCACATGCGCATCCACACAGGCGAACGGCCGTACGTGTGTCCGCGCTGTGGCAAGCGCTTCAAGCAGAGCGGCTCGCTGCACATCCACAGCCGCACGCACACGGACCACTTCCCCTTCGCATGCGCCAGCTGCGAGGCCAAGTTCCGCTCGCGCGCGCAGCTCACCCACCACACCTACCTGCACACGGGCGAGCGGCCCAACGTGTGCGACACCTGCGGCCGCGCCTTCCGCGTCAAGCAGGAGCTCAACCTGCACAAGCTCATCCATTTGCCTGAAAAGCCTCACACCTGCGCCAAATGCGGCAACTCCTTTCGCCAGCGGCGGTACCTCCGCAATCACGAGAAGCGGAATAACTGCGTCAAACTCCCTTATCATAGGATTAGTTAACATCGCTTGTTAGGTACTCGACTTATGCTACCTACTCTGATAAATGTATATTATTACATCGGATAGTGGTTGAGGATTATAAATTCAGTATTATTTTTTACACATATGTGTGTACTTTTTATTAAATTTTTTAATGTGTGTATATTGGAGTTGTTTAATAGCAAACTGAAATTGTTCCACATTTATGCATTGCCTGAAAAGAAAATGGAAACAAGTACAAAGGGCAACAGTATAATTGTGCCCTATCTGTTCCAGGTCCACTGAGTCATTACTTTCATTACTGGAAGATAAAGACGAATCGAAACCCTCCGTAGTACGGACTCGGAAGAACGCGGTTCGGGTCAAGACTGCGAACAAGAAAGTCGTTAAAACCAATGCCCAATCGCACCTCGATAAGAGCGCGAGTCCTAAGCGTGAGAAGCGCACTCCAAAGAAAGTTATCAGACTAATTGAATCTATTGGGAATCCTGCCAATAAACCAATCGCTCCCAAAGGTAATGCAAAAGCGCGTGGTCCCACTAAGCGAAATATAAAAGTCGTAGAAACGGCTACAGATTCTTCCGATATCGAAGAAAGTAGCGATTCAGATGATTCATATAATGAAGATGAAATAAAAAAAGAAAACACATCTTCAGTGGATGACAATATAGATAGTAAGAATAATTCGATTGATGAGGATGAAGTATCCGATGAAATTGACGACGAGAGTTATCTAAAAACAGATAATATCAAACGGCTAAAAAAAAGATTTAGTGGAAGCGTATTGGATTCACTAATAAAGGCTCAGGTGGTAATAAACACTGATATTATATACATTTGCCTGACTTGTGGCAAGGACTTCCCCTCGCCGCGCAACTTTATTCCACATATCAGAATTCACACCGGGGAGAAACCCTTTGTGTGCGAGCTCTGCGATAAGACTTTCCGGATCAAGGGTGCGCTGCGTCGCCACCTGCACGACACGCACCAGAAAATACGGCGGTTCAAGTGCCTAGTATGCGATGGGATGTTCATTAGTCGCCAGAACCTGCTGCATCACACCCGCATTCACACAGGCGAGACGCCGTATGTGTGCCCGAAGTGCGGCAAGGCTTTTAAGCAAAGCGCCTCGCTGTACATCCACAGCCGCATCCACAGCGACCAGCACGCGCACCCCTGCCTGCAGTGCCCTGCCAAATTCCATACGCGCCAGCAGCTCAAGTATCACGTGTACACGCACACAGGAGAGAGGCCCTTCGAGTGCGCCGTGTGCGGTGACGCCTTTCGCCGCAAGCAACAGCTCGCCAACCACATTCTGCACCACACCGGAGAGAAACCCTTCAAGTGTGAAGACTGCAGTGCAGGCTACCGAATCAAGAAGTCTCTCATGACCCATAGACTCAAGCATCATGGATCTGTCAACGAAACATCGGTACCTGTTTGAATACACCGCTACAAGTTCTTATCGAGCAATGTATCATCTCAGATTTATTGGTTACTCTTGATTCAATTGATTTTATTATAATTTTGTTTGTGTTTGCCATAATTGGAGTAATTTGACCGCTACTGTATAGACCTTTTGGAATGAACTATGTGAGTTATGACTGTGAAATCTCAATAAATGATTGTAAATTGATTTTGTTTTCTTTTATTAATTTTGAATTTTCATGATCCTCTCCACTTTCTGAATGACATGAAAGAATTTTATATCTTATATAATTTACAGTCATTTGCACTATTTTTTTTAACTACTAGTGTATAAACCCCCCCTGAATGTTGGCATATGGGTGAATTGTGCCATTTCTTATGGTGGCAAAAAAGAAGGAAAATTTATATGGATAGAGTACCCTTGTTCCAGGTTCGGCCAAAGTGATCAATCCATATTAGTGCAAGACACCAAGTCCTCTAGTCCTACACAATCCGTGCAGAAAAGTGCGAGAGTGAGAAAGCGTAAAGAATCTTGCAATGGAGCAGTCTTGAATAAATTTTTACCTTTTGAAGAAGTGTATATTCAAAATGAGAATCTTGAGACTGATTTAAAAAAAGTGGAATCAAAAGACTCGCACAAGATTGAAGACGTCAGTGAAAAAGGAAGTAAAAGTTACTTTAATAGTCAACAATTCAAAAAGAAATACAAAAGAGAGGATCTAGAATCTTTGAAAAAAGCGCATATTGTAATCGATGGTCGCATAAGTTACATCTGTCTGGTTTGTGGAAAAAATTACCCGAAACCGAATCAGTTCCTCACCCACACAATGATCCACACGGGTGAGCGGCCTCACGTATGCCACTTGTGCGGTAAGAAGTTCAGGCTACAGGGCACGCTGCACGTCCACCTGCAGTCCATGCACTTCAAGGTTCGGAAGGCCGCCTGCCAGGTCTGCCACCGGGCCTTCTACAACTCATCCGAAGTGGACAAGCACATGCTCATTCACGGTGAAAAGCGCTCCTACGTATGCCCGCAGTGTGGAAAGGACTTCAAGCAGAGCGCTTCTTTGCTAATGCACAGCCGGACGCACGCCGAGCCCCGTTACACCTGCGGCCAGTGCGATGCCAAGTTCCACACCAGGCAGAAGCTCGCGCACCACACGTATGTGCATACGGGCGAGCGGCCGCACAAGTGCAGTGTGTGCGGAAAAGCATTCCGCGCCCAGCAAAACCTTCGTCTGCACGTGCGCAAGCACACCGGTGAGAAGCCGTACGTCTGCGAGAACTGCGATCGCTCTTTTCATATTGCAAATTCTCTCAAGCTTCACAGACAAAGCAAAACAGCTTGTTTTAAAAAAAAGCTTCTTGCTTCTTAACTAATTATTTTCAATCTTAATTAAGCCTACTATCCTGTTTTTATTTTAATAAAATTGTGTGTCTAAAGTATTGTTTTTTTTTTTTTAATTATCTTTATCTAGTTAACAAAAAAAACTATTTATCTATGGCAATCATGTGATTATCACGAATCTTGATCTGCATACATTTCTAATTTGGTATCACTTTTAATAAACTGGTTATTTGAAGATAGCTTTGGAACAGAATTGTAACTCCCGCTATGCAAGTAAAGTCAAGAGATATTCAGCTCAATAATTTCGATAGTTCACCAAAACGCATTGCATTAAGATGGAGTTGTACGCAAATAGAGTATAATTAATATCTGGAAAGGGTTATTAGCATGTTGCCTGAGAAAAGTTTGTTAGTTTTATATACTAGCATATGATAATGTTAATATGCAAAGGAGGGCATTTGTATTGAAATGAAGGGCAGCAGTGTAATGGTGCCCTGTCTGTTCCAGGTCCGCCTATAACCATCTTTCATTTAATGCGTTTATGGAAACTCGGAAAGCACTCTCTAACCCCGACTTCTCCGACGTGCTGTCGGTAGAGCCTAACGATCCCCGAGCATGCCTAGGCCGCCTCGCGGGCCCCGCGGAGCCCTCAACCGCCCCAGCCCTGCAGACCGGGCCTCCGCTGCCCGAGAGGCTGCCAAGTAAAATTAAACAATCCATCGACGACACTAGCCTAAGAAAATGTGATATGAATGTTGGCAGTTCAAATAATATGGACAGAGTCAATACACTTGCGAACCAGAATGTTAAAGAAGAAGAAGATCTTTTCTTTTTCAAACGGGAGAATTCTCCCGATTCTAGCAACGACGACATGGATAGAGATCTGTCATTCAGAAATGAGGATTTAAAATGTGAATTTAATCTCTCTGATCTTGATGATTTAAAAACAGCTTCTCTTCCTAAGGACGAATCGGAAAAAGAAATATCTGACAATGAAACTTATTTAAAATCATATAATTCCAAACGATTGGCTAAAAAGTATAAAGGAAAAATTTTAGAGTTATTGAAGAAAGCTCAAGTTCTGGTCGACAACAATATACGATACGTGTGTCCCGAGTGCGGCAAGAACATCCCTACTCCCAACGCATACATCCCGCACACCAGGATCCACACGGGCGAGAAGCCCTGCGTGTGCCACCTGTGCGGCAAGCAGTTCCGCATCAAGGGCTCGCTGCGGCGCCACCTGCAAGAGACGCACCAGAAGATCAAGAAGTACTCGTGCAACTTCTGCAGCGGGCAATTTGTGAACCGCCAAAACATGGTGGAGCATCTGCGCATCCACAGCGAGGAGCGGCGCTACGTATGCGCGCAGTGCGGCAAGCGCTTCAAGCAGAGCCGCTCCCTGCGCAGCCACGTGCGCTCGCACACCGACGACTTCCCCTTCCCCTGCACACGCTGCCCTGCCAAGTTCCGCACCCGCCAGAAGCTCACGCACCACACCTACACGCACACGGGGGAGCGGCCCTACGTCTGCGAGGTTTGCGGAGACACCTTCCCGCAGAAGAGATTCCTCCAGAACCACTCCAAGCGTCGCCACTCTATGACCATCAAATAAACCTCCTTGTGCTTTAATGACAGTATTACAAATATTAACTGGTTATAAGTCGTGAATATAGTTTTCTAAAAGAAAATAAAATTTCTTATTAAAGTTAAAAGTATTAAACAAGTTTACATAATTATTTTTCTTTGTTTACTGTATGAATGATAAATATAATAAACGTCAGGGCCCTATAATCTTCGACTTATGTGTATAAACATCACACTCTTGTGACCTGTTCACAATTGCTTGTATGGCCGGATAAAATGAAATATTTTTACATCGCAGGCAGGTTATGTCACCATCATATTGTTGTGTAGGAAAATATTATACAAACTAAATTTATAAATGCTTGACAATAACCCATAAAACTTTGATGAAAATGAAAAGGATTGAATTTCTTAATATGCGTACTTTGTATTATTTTTCTAATGAAAGATAATCGCATCCAAATTCATCAAATGTAAATATGAATTTCTACTTGGAATGTTGTCAAGTATTAGGTCACACTGAGTTGTTACACTTCCCACCCCACGTAATAAGATGAGGCGGTGTAATAGAGCCGTTTGTTGCAGGTTGTTGAGGAAAAGATTTGAATCTCTCTACCAGGCCTCCACCTGGCGTCGGCAAGATGGAGACGTACACGGGGTTGACCTCAAACCCGACTATATCCAACTCTCCCGTCTAAGTCCCGCTTCCACCTCGCCTCTGCACGACTGTAGTCCTTCGGACGGAGAGCACAGCGTGGAGGATGTCAAACCTGAATTTCCCGAAGAATCTTTGGACCTTTCTGGTGTCACGTTGCGCGATGTGTTTGAAAAGTTGGAAAGGCCCACCACCAGCGGCCAGGCTCTTCTCGCGGTACCCGCAGCAAGGAAGCTGGCTGCTCTGGACATTATCAAGAATACGAAAACTCTTGAAAATGCTAAAATTATCATTAAAGGCCAAGTAGTCTACCAATGCAATGTTTGCTTCAAACCTTTCAAAATGCAGCGCGGATTTTTGAAACATTTGATTGTGCACACAAATAATGTGTTTGCTTGTGAAGTTTGCAACGCTAAATACGATGATATCCACAAGCTTAAGAAACATGTGTTGGTCATTCACCAGCAGAAAATGCTCCCATCTTCCCAAACCAGAACCTACAACGACCTCACAATTCTGGATAAAGTTAAGGTTACCATTGATGACAAAGTATATTACCAATGCCAAATCTGCCCCAAGAGGAGGTACCTCACCACCAAACTCTACTTTACCCACATGAAGACGCACAGGAAAAAAGATTTCGTCTGTCACTTGTGCGGAATGGCCTACCTCCGCAACTTTGAGTTGAGAAAACATATACAAAGGGCCCACGAAAAGTTGAGAAAATTTGTGTGTGACATTTGCCAGCAAAGGTTCCCCGAAAAGAATCATCTTGTGGACCATATCAACGTGCACCTGCAGTCCAGGCCGTACGGCTGCAAGACCTGCGGGAAGAGGTTCAACCAGAAGTCGGCCCTCTTCATCCACAACAAGTCCCACACGGACTACTTCCCTTTCAATTGTCTGCACTGCCACCGCAAGTTCAGGATCAAATCACAGCTTAAGTACCACCTGGAAAAGCACTCGGGCGAGTACAAGAAGTTCTGTCAGGTGTGCGGAAAAGGATTCTTCCAGACCGATGACATGAGCCGCCACATGCGAAGCCACTCTGACCTCAGACCGTTCCCGTGCAAGATTTGTAAAAAGGCCTTCAGGCACCACCGTAATTTGGTTGTTCACGAGAAGAAATGTCAGAAAAATTGAACATATGTTTTGTATGTTCCTGCATCAGTGACAACCAGCCAACATTGTTTCGGCAGCAACAGTATCCGTAACTTGTCCGATGTATTTGGATAGTGCTACATTTCAAAAGTATGTCTGGTATGGAAGTTGTGACAGAGTATTACCTAGGTAGTCCCATTCCGCATTGCATACCCGCTATTTAATGTGTCTTTCTATTTATTTATTCCTGATTTAATTACTTTAATGAGTATCCCGCGAATTATTAGAAAGTATCATAGTCATTTTGAGTATTTGGTTTGAAATTGAAAAGACGATGCAGTGTAATTGAGCAATTTGTTGCAGGTTCGGGCTCTCATTTCTCTCGTACCGCCGAGCACAGAGAGACCTCCGAGACCTAACTTCCGCGGGGGTGCCCTCTTCCCCCACCTACGACGTTAAACTAGAGTCCCCGTTTACTATCCAGAGAAAGTTAACTCTTCCCACTCTACAAAGAGCACAGGGAAACCCCCGAAACTCTACTTCTTCGGGGTTGCCCTTACCTCTCGCCCACCACGTTAAATTAGAATCTCCATTGAATATTGATAGGAATTTTACTTTTCCCATTGTACAAAATGATAACTATTTTATGGAAAACAATCTTATCCTCTCCAACTCATACGATTGTTCTAAAGATGGTGATGATTGGATATCAGACCCAATTTCTGAAGACAATGATCAATCGAAGTATGAATATTTGAAAAAACAGTGCTCTGTATTACAGGAACTTGTTAATAAACTACAAGAACACGTAACAATGCATCATAAAAATAAATCCTTTTGCTCTTCCAATAAAAGGAAGGTAGTTGGGAAGCTCAACTCTCAAACTTTAGAAGATCTCGATAAACAGAAAATTACAGTTAATGGAAATATTCAATACCAATGTCAAATTTGCCACAAATCTTTTCCTTGGGCCCACAGACTTCTACGACATATCGCTATTCACTCGGAAAAAATATTTTCATGCGAAATATGCGGTCGCAAATTTAGGGTTTTGAGCTATTTGGAAAATCATTTGCAAAAAATTCACGCAGTGGGAAATCAACAAGACTTACCTGGCCGCAAGTCGTCCTTGACCAGAGGTGACCATGGCGCCTATCAGGTCAGAAGGGAAGCGCGGAAATACTTTGATTATAAGGCTATAGAAAAAGTAAAAGTGCACATTGACGGAGAGTTATTTTACCAGTGCGAGCTGTGCAACGTGAGAACAAAGAGAGTACAGTATTATCTCAACCATATCACCATACATACGAAGGAAAAGAGATATGTATGTCATTTATGCGGAAAGAACTTCCGCTTAAATGGCATGCTACGGACTCACGTGCGAGTGACCCATCAGCTGATCAAGAGGTTCACTTGCGACGTATGCGACCGTAAGTTCGGGACCAAAGGCACTCTGCTAGAGCACATGCGCCTGCACTCGGGCCAAAAAGACATGGTGTGTCCACAGTGCGGGAAAAGGTTCTCGCAACGTCCCGCGCTCTACAACCACCTCAAGTCCCACAGCGACCACTTCCCCTTCCAGTGCATGGTGTGCAGCCTGAAGTTCCGTACCAAGTCCAGGCATCGCTACCACGTGATGAGCCACACGGGTGCCACGCCGCACTCTTGCACTGTGTGCGGCAAGGGTTTCCCCGCGCGCTACTCTCTCACGCGTCACATGAGCATGCACTCCGAGGAGCGGCCCTACTCCTGCCCCAAGTGCAGCAAGTCCTATAGACACGCCAGAAACTTAAATGTTCATCTAAAGACCTGTCAGAAAGTAAACTCTTATTAGAACTATTTATCTGACTTGCGATTAGTGGATTTAGTGCTCGTTGATATTATGTGGTGTGATCTTTTCAAAATTTAACCAAAGCTTTTATTAGGGAATCTCTTGAGTCATGTATCATTTTTTTTTATAAGGAACAAAACATTTGTTGTATTCTATAAAATATTTTTGAACCGCCTGTGGTTTTCCTGTTTCCCTGGTGCTCGCCCAACTATTGTATCACCTTGACATAACTAATTCCCAGAAAATGAAATTATTTTGTTAACATAATGTTGGTCCATAAGAATAATTGAATGAGATCCGAGAGGAAGTAATGGGGACGCGGTGTAATAGAGCAATTTGTTGCAGGTACAGCCTGTCATTTCGCTCATTCCACCGAACCCAGCGGGACGCGACCGCCTCTCCCCTCCACCCGGGGCCGGGCCACCATTACTCCGATGTTAAAGTCGAGCACGAGCCTCTTCCCAGGCACTTCCCCACCCACGCTTACTTTATGGACGACAGTCTGTTCGCCACCCAAGCCTTCTATGATGACGGCGAAGACGCCCTTTCCAATCCCATCTCCGCCGAAGTAGACGACAAATCGGATTGCGGACTTTTAAAAAAGCAATATCTATCTTTGCAAAACATTGTCACTAAATTGCAAGAGCATGTTTTAAAATGTCATAAATTAAGTTCTAGATATAAAAAAATTAAAAAGAGAACTCCCCGTATCTACGATGCCCTCACCATGCAAGAACTGGAAAGTGTTAAAGTTCTTATAGATGGGAAGGTTCAGTACCAATGTACTATCTGTGACCGATACTTTCCCAGGACTAACAGATACTTAATTCATAAAACGGTCCACTCTTCCAAACTGTATCCCTGCGAGATATGTGGCCGCAAGTTTAGGGTACACGGATATCTAAAGAACCATATGCGGAAGATACACTCATTGAGGAACCACCAAGACTTGATAGAATACCAGCGCTTGCATCCCAAATCCGAATTAGCCACCACTAAAAACACAGAGGTCAAAACGGGCCGCAAATATTTTGACTACAAAGCCATAGATAAGGTGAAAGTTTTGATCAACGGAGAAATATTTTATCAATGCAATATTTGCAACATGAAGTTGTCCAGGGTCAGCTATTATCTTAATCACATCTCTGTGCACACGGGCGAGAAGAGATTTGTTTGCCACCTCTGCGGCCGACGGTTCCGTCTGAACACCATGCTCCGGGTCCATTTGCGAGTGACCCACGAAAACATTAAGAACTTTGCCTGCGATCTCTGCCAGCAGAGGTTCGGCACCAAGAACAACCTGATCGAGCACCGCCGGATCCACTCGGGCGAGAGGCCCCACGTGTGCTCCAAGTGCGGCAAGTGCTTCAAGCAGAAGTCCGCGCTGTACATCCACAACAGGACGCACACCGACTACTTCCCTTTTGAGTGTACGGAATGTGAGGCCAAGTTCAGGATCCAGTCGCAACTCAACTACCACATGATCAAGCATACAGGCGAGAAGCCCTACTGCTGCAACCACTGCGGGAAGGCCTTCCCGCTCAAGTGCCACCTCAACCACCATATGCGCATACACTCGGACATAAGGCCCTACCCGTGCACTCTCTGCGGGAAGTGCTTCCGTCACTCCAGCAATCTTAAAGTTCACCTAAAGAATTGCCACAAGATGGACTATTGATATTTTCCTAACCTTTTTATTATCCACTACTCACATTTATACTCATATTTTTATTACTCAGTAATATTTTACTTAGGTGTAACCTCTGAATGAAAATATAATATCCTTGTTTGTTCTTGAGGTTACTTGTAAGTTGACGTCTTGTGCACCGATGTTGGAACAATCAAAGCTGATATTGCTTCAGTGAGAATCTTGTGAATGCTGCTCTAATTATATTATATCTTATGTTAAAGTAGCTGTGGTTTTGGGTTAAGAGATTTATGAATAAATTGTTATATGAAAGACAAATGTGTATTATTTCAATTTGCGTTCTCAATGAATAGACAAATTTATTAGAATGTCATCTAATAAGAATGTCGCTTAATAGATAGAGAGGCTTCTCATAATGAATGTGAGGATATTTTTTGCCAAATGGGAGTCTTGTCTCAACTATATCTTTCTGTTAATTTATTTATCTTTTTACCTCTAAAACCGACTAACAAATATATGTCACCACATCGGAATCTCTTGTTAAAGTATTGCTGTTTTATTCCTTCTACTTGCTTCTTAAAACAATGATTGTTATTAATATCCCCTGAAATAGTACCAAAGATCTTAGAATGTTGGTGATTACAATGCCTCTTATAAGGAGATACGGTGTAATTGAGCAATTTGTTGCAGGTACTGCCTGTCATTTCGCTCATTCCACCGAGCTCAAAAGGGCCCGCCCGGCGCGCCCGCATCCCCCCTCGGACCGGACGTTAAACTAGAGCCTGACTCTATTCTTGACAAGCACAATGTCTCCAACTTTCCCAGCCACGAACATTTTTTTATGGATGAAAGTTTGTTTCCGCCCACCTACAGTTATTCCAACGATGACAATAACGACGGCGATGATGACGACGACGAAGGGGATGAGGATGATGACAATGAGGAGATCAAGTCAAATTCTAACCACGCTGAAACTGAACTAACTCCTCAGCAAGGAGACTTGGGAAAGCAATATCTGGTGCTGCAGGAAATGGTTGCCAAGCTCAAAGAACACGTGTCACGATGCCACAAACGCAACTCTAAATACAAGTCTGCTAAGCGCAGACCTCCGCGCATACACGATTCTCAGACCAAAGCCGAACTGGAAATGGTCAAAGTCAAAGTCGGTGGCAAGATTCAGTACCAGTGTAACGTGTGTAACAAAGCATTCCCCAGGGCCAATAATTTTTTGAGGCATAAGATCATCCACTCGGAGAAACTGTTTCCTTGCGAGATATGCGGCCGGAAATTCAGAATACAAGGATATTTGAAAAATCATTTGAAGAAGATTCATTCCATAGAAACTAAACAGGAGTTACTCAACTATCTCAAATCACACCCTGCGTCGGCGGAGGGAGATGAACTAAAACAGGAGGAAGTAAGATCAGGGGGACGTAAATTTTTTGATTACAACGCTATCGAGAGGGTGAAAGTAGTGATCAACGGCGAAGTGTTCTATCAGTGCGAAATATGCGACAAGAAGTTATCTCGGGTTAGGTATTACCTCAACCACATCACGGTTCACACCGGAGAAAAGAAATTTATCTGCCATCACTGCGGCCGCAGCTTCCGGCTGGTGACCATGCTGCGAGTGCACATGCGAGTCACCCACGAGAACATCAAGGACTTCAGCTGCGACGTCTGCCCGAGAAAGTTCGGCACCAAGAACAATCTGCTAGAGCACCAGCACATTCACACGGGCGAGCGGCCCTACGTGTGCTCCAAGTGCGGCAAGAGCTTCAAGCAGAAGTCCGCCTTGTACATCCACAACCGGAGCCACACGGACCACTTTCCGTTCAAATGCCCGCAGTGCGAGTCCAAATTTCGGATACAGTCGCAACTCAACTACCACATGATCAAGCACACGGGCGAGACGCCCTTCACGTGCGACTTCTGCGGTAAGGCCTTCCCCGCCCGCTGCCACCTTAACCAGCACCGCAAGTGCCACCTGGAGGTGCGGCCCTACCCCTGCAGGATCTGCGACAAGGCTTTCCGCTATCGGAACAATCTCAACGTCCACTTGAGGAATTGTCACAAAATGTGATACGCTCGTGTGAACAGAATGCTTACTAACAAATTCATTTCATAATATTTTTTTATTTATTGTTTCTTGAACAATGTAAAACTCTATATTTAATTTTGTTTTTACTTTCAATCCTAGTGATTGATCTTTTGCTGGTTCATGAGATGCCACTTGCCTTTTTAATGTGGTAGTTTCCCATTGCTTTCCACATTTCGTATACAACATGTTATTTGAACCCAATTACTATATACAATTTTTTTAGCTTATGATTCTCATGACATGCGATAGGTAGCTAGTCTATCGTCATTTTTATTGTCACGTGAATTCTACCAGACCTAAGACAGTTTGATTTTTTTTCACACTGTCATCGCCGGGAATTGAACCCGGGACCTTTGGTGTAGCAGTCAGATGTTGCCACTCTGCCACATAGGTCGTCAATTAAATAACCATTACGAATGAAAACATCTGTTTTATAGAAGTTTTATTATATTTTTTGGGAATGGCATGTTTCACCTTATCAAATGACATTTGTTAAGACAAATCATGTCTTTCTCATTAAATTCCCTTTTTTTCTAATAAGTAACTCTCCAGAGCACTGTGGGGTATAACAGAACTTACCCCAAATGAACCGGACAAATGTCCACATTCTATTTCACCATATTATTTGCTTTTTAAAGCTATAATCTCTCATATGAACTTTGAATCTAATGAAATTATAATTTATTCTCCGTTCACTCCCATATGAATAAACACATTTTAATAGTACAAATATCAATTCATAAAAAAATTAAAACATCAGTTTTTCGGTGTTCCACAACATCAAATGATATACTTAAAAATTCCCTATGATATTATTATTTTTATTTGTTTTAAGACTGGAGATGAATGGGTTTCTATTCCTTGTACTTAGGACTGAGTTTATGACTCCAAATACAGTTATGTTTCTTTACAAATTGATGTTTATGGCACGTCTATATAGTTTATGACATAATATTTAAGTGTAATGATATACCTTTTGTGCAATTATTGTTCATCTCTGTTTTCAGAGATTTTATAAAAATGTGGTTTTCTAATCTTATAACCTCTTCAGACCCAGTATGCTATTTAATTTATCTTTTCTTAAATAATTGCGTGGATTTTCACGGTTGGTAGCAATATGTATTTTGGGATCTTGGGAAAATCCGTGGATTTCATCCTTGCAGTCTCCATCTTTAGGCTGATTATGACCACCATCATAAAAACCCTGAAGGTGGAGACTGCAATAATCTCCGAAACGTCGGTCCAGAAAGACGAGCCACACGAATTTTCCCAAGATCCCAAAATACGTATTATTTTTTCTTGTAGTGCACTACTATTAAATCACTCTACTGACGAAATCAATATATTTGATTTTCTTCGTTTAGATGAACTAATTTTTAAATTATATTTTGTTATTAGATCCAAATATAAAATGCCTATCATCAGCGTAAATTATAAAATATTATATATACAATCACCTGTGTCTGAAGGGGAAAATATTTTGAATACATTATATATTTTTAATGATTTTTTATTCTTTAGAAGTAACTACCTTGTAATGCTTTTATCTTTTATAGAAATAAATTTGAATATTTTAATTTGCCTTTTTCTCAACACATTTCCCGTAAAAAATAACACAGTCTACAAAACAGTCGGGAGTATTCCCTTTATAAAATAAAAAAGCTACTTACATAGTTGTATGAATGTTCCAAGTGTTACCATTGGGGAGATACGGTGTAATAGAGCAATTTGTTGCAGGTACTGCCTGTCGTTTCGCTCGTATCACCGAGCCCAGGGGGCCCCGCCGCGGGCGCCCCCCCCGCCCCGCGGACCGGATGTTAAGCTAGAACCCCATTCTGTCCTTGAAAAACAGGATCGCAGATCTGTTTTTATGGACGACGATCTATTCCCTTCCCAGGTTTCCGATTTTGGTAGTGACCTCCGGGGTGATGACACCTTTGGTGTAGATAGTGATGATGAGGTCAAATCAGAATTACAAGATTTAAAGAGCCATTACGCTTCCTTGCAAACTTTAGTGGTTGAACTCCAGCAGCACGTGTCCAAGTTTCATAATTCTCCGTGTAATACTTTGGATGAAGCTAGCGATAATGATCAAGAGGATGATAAACCTTTGTCGAGGTTGGTGTCTGGTGGCGTTGATAAGCCACGCTACCCTTGCACCCGGTGCACCTTCGTGAGTGCGGATCCTATCGATCTCCAGCGCCACACTCAAGCCGCCCACCATGACTTGCCGCAATTATTCAACAGAAGCAGTCGCCGGATGTACGATGAGCAGACTAGGCAGGAACTGAGCAGAGTTAAAGTCAGGGTGAACGGCAAGGTGCAGTACCAGTGCAAGGTGTGTCAGCAGCACCTCACCAGTGCCCACAGCTACGTAACCCACAAGACCATTCACTCGGGCCAAAAACTATTCATGTGCAAGATCTGTGGCAGAAAATTTAGACTTTTCGGGTTTCTAAGGAACCACATGAGATACATGCACTCCTTAAAAAATAAACATGACGCATCCACCTATCAGATGAAAGTGGATAAGTCAGACGACGTGAAAAAAGATTACTTAAGTTATAGAGCCATCGAGAATGCTCGAGTAGAAATTAACGGTGTTATCTATTATAAATGCGAAATATGCGATAAAAAATTGACGAGAACAAATTATTACACCAGTCACATGAGTATCCACACGGGGGAGAAGAAGTTTGTTTGTCACCTGTGCGGCAAGCGCTTCCGCCTCGGCGCCATGCTGCAGATGCACGTGAAGCTGACCCACGAGGGAGTGAAGACGCACAGTTGCGACGTATGCCACCGCAAGTTCGGGACGCGCACCACGCTCAAGAACCACCGCCGCATCCACACGGAGGAGCGGCCGTTCGAGTGCCAGCCGTGCGGCAAGCGCTTCAAGCAGCGCTCGGCGCTCTACGTTCACAACCGTCGCCACTCGGGCGTGTACCCCTTCCAGTGCATGCACTGCGACAGCAAGTTCCACATCCAGTCGCAGCTCAACTATCACATGGCCAAGCACACGGGCGACACCCCCTTCTCCTGCGACAAGTGTGGCAAGGCCTTCTCCGTCAACTCGCAGCTGACGCAGCACGCCAAGTGCCATTCCGAGCTGCGGCCCTTTGCTTGCATGCACTGCACCAACAGTTTCCGCCACAAGAAAAATTTAAACGCTCATTTGAAAAACTGTCACAAAATACTATAACCCACAGTACCCCTGCCGCATTCTTATGATAAGCCCTGTAATATTGCTAAGCTCCTTGTGTTGGCATATTTTGTAAAGAAAATGCAATGTTCTGAATCGATAAAGTATTAAACATTTATATATTTTTTAATACTTGTATATTCTCTCCTGGGAAATTATTTTTTCATTCGCCGTTCTGGTGAATTTGCCATTTATGCACAAATTAAATTTTGTTTACTGAAGTAACAGTCTTTTATTTAAAATATGATCCGAGCAACAGATTTTAGTAAATACGCAATCATATTTTTGCATTTTACACTCGACCGAGTTAAAATTTTCTGTTTTGAATCGTCAAACTTTCGGAAACTGTCTTTCATTGTCTTATTGATGGAGATTATATTACTTTGTTGCTACTTTAGCATTTTTGAAATGTGTTTACTGCATGTGAATATTACTATTCAAAGTTGATCTATGGAATATGTTTTCAATACTTTGTTGTTGATAGTTGAACATCCGTGGTAACTTTGTGTAGATCATCTTGATGTAGAATTGTAATTCAGAAATCAGCATAGTGTGATTGGATCCTTTCTTCCAGATTACTGCTCGGAAGACGCGCGCGTCCAGACTCCACTGAGCAGTCTTCAAAGCGCAAGAAACTTGCTATTGCATCGCGCACTCCTAAATTACCAAAACCTGTACAATCAGATCACTTAAAAGAAAATCCCATCGAGAAACTTATTCATCCTCGAAATCACAAATGCTCTTACTGTTATCGGTCTTACAAAGATTCAGACTCGCTCACGAAGCATTTGATAGACTCTCATTCCGACCTGCTCTTCCACTGTGACGTGTGCAAGTCGTACCTGGACAGAAAAGAGCTCATCCCCCACATGTCCAAGCATGCAGAGGAATTGGCGCAAGAATCTAGTCACACAGCTCAGCACACCAACCACGAGCACATAGCTGGCCCCCCGCCCGCAGACCCACCTGTACCCGCTACTCTTCCTGACATACCCGAGCCCGCCGACAAACCCGATGCCAATGACGACGCCTTTTCGATATCCAGTCATTCTAAAGATCGCTTCGACCCCATTCCTGACTCAGTATTCGAAGCCATCAAAGATACCGACGAAATGAGTGATGCGGTAAAAGCGGCGCCCCAAGTTCTAGAATTCTCTAATCCCATCGGTGTTAGCAAACCTCTCGAACACTTAACAAGTAGCTCTGCCATTGAGGTTTTCCCCGACCCTGCGAAAGCGAACACAAAAGCGGAGAAAAGTGGTGTTGTTTCTAGTCGAATTGTCTGCCCTATTTGCTCGAAAGATTTCAGATTGCCATCAAGCTACTACTATCACAAGAAGCACTTCCACGAGGGTGTGAAGGAGCACACGTGTAACGTGTGCGGGCGGAACTTTGCGGTGAAAAGCGCGCTCACGGCGCATCTAACGCTGCACACGGGCGACAAACCCTACTCCTGCCCGCAGTGCTCCAAGAAGTTCCGCTCCAAGGCCAGCGTGTACATCCACTACAAGAACATCCACTGCGAGACCAAAACCTTCGTCTGCACTACCTGCAACCGTTCTTTCCGCTGGAAACAGAAACTCTTGCGCCATATCGCTAGTCACACAAAAGAGAAGAAATACTTCTGTACCCAGTGTGACAAGGGGTTCGCTGTGAAGTACGATCTCACTAGACACGCCAAACTGCACATGGAATCCAAGCAGCTTGTCTGCAACAAGTGCGGGGTAACCTTCTCGCAGAGCAGATACCTCAAGATTCACATTAAGCGGAAGCACTCCGCAACGTAGTCTTCCTCGTGCCAACTCGTCTAATGAATAAGAACAATAGTTTTTAGGACAAGTGTTTTGTTGAACATTAAATTTATTAAATAAATTTTTGTGTATTTCTATTTTTCCCACAATGATGCATCTTATGACTTATGATAAGATTAATTTGAAACAATATCCCCTTCTGCCAACCGCATACTGCGCCTGAATGCAATTGTTATTTGTGTCTATTTTTATCCCGGAAATGAATGAATGTAATGATGGACCAGAATATATTACAATGTTTGTAGTGACCCTCGAACAAGCAGAATCGAGCTGTCCTGTCCTCTTCCCACATGCCTTTTATTGTTATTAT
Organism: Lepidostoma basale; assembly: GCA_022606425.2. Lineage (NCBI taxonomy): Eukaryota > Metazoa > Arthropoda > Insecta > Trichoptera > Lepidostomatidae > Lepidostoma > Lepidostoma basale. Next base: position 412,787 of record JAHDVF020000035.1, on the reverse strand, counting down.
TCTCACTGTTGGTGCCTGAATTGCTTGCATTCCTATTGTATGAGAGCTCCCGTTACTTGACGTATACACGTACGAAAAGCTAAACATCGAGTTGTTTGTAAAGATTTATCCAATTGTTATAGAATAAAATAAAGTTAAAAGCATTCACCTAATTCCAACACAATACCAGTATGCTGTAAGATAATAATAATGAGATATTCAACCTCAATGTGTTGCCCCATTTGCAGATTCCAAGAGTGTGGAAGACAAAGTGGTAAGAGGAAGTCGGACGTAGAGAGCAAGCGGGAGACCGTGATGGTCGAGGGCCCGAAGGCGGCCAGAGCCGGCTCCAACAGCCGCGGCCACTACAAGCCTGGCGTGCTCTTCAACCACTGTCGCTTGTCCGGGTCTGAGCTCCGAGACCTCTTCAACCAGAAGTTCGGCATCATGGCGTGCCACTTGTGCTGCAAGAACTTTACCAGCGGGCAACACTTGAGCAATCACGTGGCCAAGTGCGCGGAGGTCGTGTGTCTCAACTGCAAGACCAGGCTGGCTTCCAAGGCGTTGCTGAGCAAACACATGGAGGCCTGCGCAATCTTCGCCTGCCAGCACTGCCCCAAGCGCTTCATCAGCTCCGAGACGCTGTCGGCGCACCAGCGCGGCAAGCACCCCGTGGCCCTCTGCGGCTACTGCTCCGCCAGCTTCACCTCTGACGTGGACTGCTTCAACCACAAATCTGACTACCACAATTTTAATTGCCAAAAATGTCACAAAGCCTTTTTATACACAATAGATAAAATGAAAAGTAAATTCTGGAAAAGCAACGGAAAAGTACTTTGCGATTTATGTGAAGTGAATAGTCCCTTTGAATCCTCCAACAAGAGTGACGACCAGCTTGAAAATTCCCTTCAGAGGAAATCAAAACGTATTAAAGTGGAAGCCAGCGAAGATGGCAGCGAGTATCCCGTCAAACTGGAGATGGTCATGCAAAACGAGGAGGAGGCGGACCCACTGTTGCAGGAGGACGCCTACTATGCCATCTTGCCCGAAGGTGGAGTCCAGGAAGGCGGGGAGGAAGGTACCATGCAGTACCAGTGCTGCTACTGCAAGGGCATCTACGATTCCTTCAACGCACTCAACAACCACCTGATAGACTCGCACAACCTGCAGCTCCAGGAACTGTCCACCGACTCCCATACGGAGAAGGAAAACTTTTCTGATGCTTTAGGCAAGTTTGACAGCAGGATAGATGAGTTATTCGAAACCAACTGTTCGCTCTTGGAGTTTGAGAATCAAAATAAATACGCTTGCACCGTCTGTGACAAAATTTTCAAGTCTGCCCTAACTTACAAGAAGCATACATACCGTTCCCATAAGATTCATCTTTTGTTCAGTGCCGAGAAACAGTTTAATTGCCAGCATTGCAAGGCAGAGCGCAGCACCCTGGCGGAGATGAACAAGCATCTGTACTCCAAGCACGAGTGCACCGTGAAGTGCGAGCACTGCGAGGACCTGTTCTCCAGCAAGCGAGAGAGGAAGATACACACGCTGAACCAGCACCCCGAGCAGCCGGCCTTCAGTTGCCTGGACTGCCCCATGAAGTTCAATCTGCACAACGAGCTCAAGCAGCACTGCTCCTGGCACTGGTTCCACGAGATCATTGATTGCACCGACTGCAACAAAAAAATCAAAGGCAAGAAGAAGTTTAAATTGCACATGAACTATCACAAAGTCAGGATCAACCAAGGAGACAGAGAAATAGTTTGTCCCGAGTGCAGCAAGAACTTCTCCTCGCGCTCCAGTCTGCAGGCGCATCTGCGCTACGTGCATCACGGAGGCAACGAGGAGACGGTATTGTGTGGCGACTGTGGCTTGCTGGTAAAGGTGCGGCGCTTCAACCGCCACCAGGAGCGCATGCACAGCCAGGGGAACCTATTCCGCTGCCATATTTGTTCGCGGGCCTTCTTTGCCAAGGAACTCCTGCGCCAGCACATGGACACGCACATCGACGGGCGTCCGCACGAGTGCGACCAATGCTCCGCAGCCTTCAAGCAGGTGCGCAACCTGCGCATGCACAAGAGGAACTACCACTCGGACGCTGTCACCTCGTGCAAGATCTGCAACATCAACTTCGAGTCCACCGAGGACTATTCCGTACACCGGCACACATACCACAAGCGCACGCCCCGCCCCATCAAGCTGCAAGCAGAGGAGGGCTTCCAGTGTCCCATGTGCCCCAAGGTGCTCAAATCCAGCCGGGCCGTAGCCACACACCGACGTGTAGCTCACGAGAAACACCTGCACGTCAAGTGCGACCTCTGTCATCTGGAGTTCCCGTTCATTCGCCAACTGCAGAGCCACATGAGCAGCCATACGGAGCCCAAGCCGGACCTCAGCTGTGGCTTCTGCCATCGCACCTTCACCACGCTGGGCTCCCTCAACAGCCACATCAAGTGGGTGCACGTGGGCGAGCGCAACTTCCCGTGCTCGTACTGCCCGGCCAAGTTCAAGCGCAAGGACGCGCAGATCGTGCACGAGCGCACGCACACAGACGAGCGCCCCTACAGCTGCACCGTGTGCCAGCGCCGCTTCCGCCAGCGCACCGACTGCAAGCGCCACGAGGCCAAGCACAGCATGCCGGGCTTCCGCTACAACAAGCCCCACCGCGTGCGCCCGCGCGCGCCTCCCGAGGTGGTCATCGAGGAAGTGGTGGAGGAGGCGGAGGCCGAGCCCGGCCTCCTGCTGGCCCCGGGCGAGGACAGCCAGGCTGCGGCTTATCTCAGCTACATTGTACACAACTAGTTTAGTCCTCGCAGCATAATCCCCATAATATCTGGCTACTCTAATGAACAATTCTTGTCAACATTTGGATCAAAATTAATATCATTTCTTTATAAATATTTTTAAATTGCATATTTAGTATTTTCTGAGTGGTGAAGTTACGATCTCTGAAGATATGCATCATTCCATCAAGATGGACATTGATAAATACTTTTATTTTTGTTGTTTCGAATTTAAATATGTTTAAGTATAAATCATCACATCCAAACCGAGTTATTTTTAAACACGATAAATTATGGTATCTATTGAATAATGTTGACGTGTTTGAATTTCTTGTTTTCTTACGACACCATAAGCAGTGGTGGACACAGATGTCTACAGAGAAATGCAATTTCTGATTGTTAGACAATTGAGAAAGTTTTTATTTATTTTTTATCAAATAATATTGTCATCGAATATGACGCGAGACATCATAAAGCTTGTAAATACTAGACATTATAATTTGGTAGTCCTTAAAAAATAAAAACCTAACAAAATACAAGTTCTACTGAATTTCTCAGTAATATTATAATATTTTCTCGTCATAACATCATACTTGCGTCTTCAAGCTGAAAGCAAATTTAAATTAAAAGTAAATCTTACGCAATCTCTTGGAATTATCGGGGTTATACTGTAAAGCACATTTATAAGTTAAAATCAACTGGAGGTCAGATCAGTGGCTATTTTAGGTAAACTGTATTCCTTTGTTTTTGTAATTTGTTGGAACCAATTAGTTCCACTTGGCTGAGATGTGTATATTTATTGAACTATTTGTACCGCTCATTATATAATCTTGTTAGTTGTATTTCATTATTTCTTTTCTTCTTTAGTTAGTTCATTTGTGAGTCCACTTGGCTTCACTTTATTAGTTCATTTTAATTATTGTAGTTGGAGAAACATTGGTGTATCATATTTATGAAGTGTGTTTTTTTTTTTTTTTAATAAAAATTAATCTGTTTTTAGACATCAAACTTTTTTTTTGCCTACCACAAACCATTTCCCCTAATTGTGTGTAACAATAACAAACCATCACGCCGTTTCTCCAAAGGGATAGGCAGAGAAAATAGACAAGCACACTCCAATCCATACAGCGAGTCATACAGGCACTTTGATTCTTTTGGCTTTTACATGGCTGACCTTAAATTTTTTATTAATTTATCATGCCGTGTTTTCCTCAACCTTCCTCGACTCCCTACTCTATTCACATAATTCGGTACTTATTTGGCAAAAGGTCCCAGATGCGTTTTTTTGTGAAATTGAGTTAAATATACCATTTTTGCACACTTTTTGTTTTGACAAAACGTTAGAGCTGTATTTTTTTATCACATTTTTGTACAATTGCATTCAACCCCTATTTTTATTAAATATATATATTTTTTAGTTAGTTAGTTACTGTTGTATCTTGTAGATAACGTTAAACTACGTAAATTGACATTTGAAATAAACAATTTGGAACAAAAATAACATTTTTATAAATAATCAAAATAATGTAAAAATCTTATTTTTTCTCTCCTATAAATTTCATGAAAAAGCAGTTGGGACCTTTTGCCAAATAGGTACCGAATTATTATAAAATATTCTTTCTTAACCATTTTTTCTTCATCCATGCGTCCCATATGTCCAAACCAACGCAGTGATCCTTTCATAATTTTGTTCACAAAACTTTTCTTCAGCTTTACATTCCTTCCTGATTACATTTGAAATTCTGTCATACTTCATTTTACGACACATAAGTCTAAGGGATCTCATCTCTATCACATTTATTCTGCTCTCGCCCTTTTGCCAGTTCCACGCTTCGCTTCCATAAAAGAATTAATTGACAAACTTTAATAAATATGTATTATTTGATTTAACATTTGACCGGTTTTGATAGCATCTGTATCTCAAAAGAGGCATTTAACCGATAAACAACAAAAGTGATATTAGTTTAAATAAAAAAGGCTCTAGTATGATTGTAAAGTTAATACAAATAATTAATAATACAAGTAGGGTCAAAGCACCAATGAATGACCGTTTAAGGTTCAGCTTGTACTGAAATCCACATTAAAGGCATTAATTTCATTATTTCAGTGTACAAAATAAAATAAAACAATAAAAAACACATTGACTTCTCTTAATTCTCTAACTTTTTTTATTGAAATATGAGTATTACTATTAAAATTAATATTTCTCTAAAAAAATAGCACATTGACCACTTCAGGTTATATTGATACAATACATAGATTTTGTTACATTGTCACATTATGAAACACCCTAACATATAAAAATATGTAAATATTCAAAGAATTGCATAAGAAATAACATTAAAAAACACTTACCACACTTTTCCTTATAAAAAAACTACTAACAATCTCAAAACAACAACGGGAAGACGCACTTTTACCGTTTGACAAGGCACAGTTCAAAACTGGTGGTTTGTTTCTTACCAACAGTTGTCTCTGCCTACCTCTTTTGTCATAGTTTCTTGGGATTAAAGTTTTTTGACTGGACACATAGAGCAATTCTTATTATATTTACTGGGGGGCGCCCAAATACTGGTGTTTCGACCCGATATATTTGATTTACGTTTACAATTAGTATAAACTCTGTCAATGTCAGAGTAGCTTGCTGGTCAATAAAACCATTTAAATAAACATGTGGCGAAATTTGATAGAATTGAAAATTTACATACAATATGAACTAATATTCTAGAAGAATCCAACCTTAGTTTGGAATCAACCTTTCTCTTACATAAACCACGCTTCTATTAATAGAAATACTTCTTCCATTAACTTTGGTGATTTGAAGAAATTCATTATGTAAGCTTATACAATTGATGATTTTAAATGTTTGATGCATATTATATTTTTCTCATCTGCATTTGTAATGCACAAAAAAATTTATAAAAATAAAGTAGAAAATCTAATTGGATACCAGAAATACATTGTGGAAAAATATATGTGTGTTTTCAAAGCGCCACATTTGATAATGCCCCAGCAAGGCGACACATGTCACTCCTATAAAATATATTAAAACTTTTAGAAAATGGATGTTTTCATTAATACTAATTAGAAATTAAATTTTCACCTTTTGGAACCAGGACACTACCGATTCTGATAATTAATATATTACCAAGATATTTGTCTCGACATGTTTCGAAGGCTTACACCTTCATCATCGGGAGAACGATACAAACTCGTTTATATCGTTCTCCCGGTGATGAAGGTGTAAGCCTTTGAAACATGCCGAGAAAAATAAACTCTAAAGTGGAAAAAACAGTGTTTTAATTAATAAAAAAAGATAATTGTCATTTTGAATTTTGATTCTGTGTTGTGTTGTCTGAGACACCGAGAATAATTCATAAATCAGAGGAACCCTGAAATTGAAAACTTTGTCACATAATTGGTTTCTTGGAAATTTCAGATCCTGGAGCTCAATAGCTGGATTTGACAAGAAACAGAAAAATAATCAGAAAGTCATTTCAATCGATGAAGAGACACCAAAGCTTCTCGATACTACTGATAGACACCGTGTGTGCTCTCAGTGCAGCAAACCCTTCTTGCAGCCAAACTTTCTCAAGAATCCTCCCACAAATCTCCTTTCTCTCGGTGGTTCTCCCTCCCAGCCAACGTGTAACGATTGTGAGGAGCAGTTTCAATTTCTCTCGGATGACTTGAAACGCCTACGTGGATCCGCCTCTCCCACCGTTGTCAACTGTTTATTCTGCGATAAACATTTTCTCAGCGAAGGCACATTGAAAATTCACATTTTAAGCAAACATTGTTCAGACAACAAAATGTTTAGAGATGGTAAACACAATTTTACATGTGAATTGTGTTTTCAAGACTTTGTAGTAACGTTAAAAGCAGTAATTTCCAAATATCAAGAATATAAAAAAATTGCCTGTGACCACTGCGAAAATACATATTCACTGTCAAATCAAATTCTTCCCGCAATGCCAGAAAATGATTCATTAGGTTCAGATGACATAACCGCATCTAATAATAAAATAAAATGCAAATTTTGCCCGGAAATTTTACGCACATCCGTAGATTTAAGAGTTCATTTTAGAAAGGAACATCGCGGAGACTTTGCTTGTTTTTATTGTCCCGCGGTCTCCCAGAATCGAAAAGAAAGCATCGAGCACCGAGCTTGGCACCTGAGCGAAGAAGAGCTCACCTGCGAAACTTGCAACAATGTTTACAAAGGACACACCAAATTAAAAACGCACCAACTCTACCACAAGAGGAAACAGTCGGGCCCGGCCCTCTGCCGGCACTGCGGAATAATGTACAAGTCCACTGCCAGCCTGTTCAACCACATCAGCAAAACCCACAACTCTCAAAAAGGCAAGAAACTGTGCTCGGATTGTGGCAAAATGATTTCATCTAACAATATTGCTCTTCACAAAAGCACCATCCACTCGTCCCCTTCCCGGCGAAAAAACATCTCCACGCAATGCCACCTGTGCGGTAAGATATACAAAACTGCTACATCTCTCCAGCAGCACTACCGGCTGAGTCACGAATTATGTTCTGATGTTCAGTGCGCAAAGTGCATGAAGACATTCCCCTTCAAAAGCTTACTCGAGAAACATATTCCCAAATGTAAAGGTAAGAAAGTAGAGTTTCAATGCAGCGTCTGTGACCTAGCGTTCCTTTCCGAAGTCAAGCTCCACCGGCACCTGGAGATGGACCATGGCCAAGCGGTGAAGAGGTTCCAGTGCCGGTACTGCCCCAACAAGTTCAAGCGCAAGGACACCAAGGAGGAGCACGAGAGCACCCACACACGCGAGCCACTCCACAGCTGCCGGGAGTGCGGCCAGGCCTTCTGGCACCTGGCGGATTGTCGCCGGCATGAGGAACGTCACCTCTGCGGACTTTCAGACACGCAGGATTCGGAGGAGGAAATGATTCTAGGTTATAATTAGTTATGTAAGCTCTTATTTGGATTAAACTATATTGGTAAGATATGAACTCGAGGATAAAGGAAATATAGAAGGTCGTAGATGTGGTTAGGTAGGTGAGGCAAAGGCGAAGATATATTGGTATGCACACGTGAGAAGAATGGATCCATCCGAACTTCCTCTCATTGTGTTATATGGCCAGTCCCAAGGCAGACCACCAAGGAGACGGATCGACAATCAGTGGCCAATTTTTTTTTTTTATCTCGTTTCAGAAATTCATTTTTACGAATGACTCAAAATGGTGAACCATGAATTATTATAAAGAGTCGGCTCATTTTGCTGATTGTAACCTTTCAGCTCAGATCCCTTAAAGAGCTCACAAAAGAGTCGACTCTTTGGCAATCATTTATGATTCCCCAGCGGATCATTGAGCTCCCACTCTTTTTTATGAATCATCGCTCACCAAAGTGAGTCGACTCTTTGAGTTAACTCGAGCGGATCGCACATCCCTAACAGGAAGTCAATCCCTCTTAAGAAACGGGCCACAAGGCTTACCCTAAGAAGAAGGTTTGAACTGATTATTGCTAAACTAATGTAATAATAATATAACAGTCATCTGTTTATGTATGTGTGAAATATATCAAAGTGTTAGTTTCCATCATATTTTCTATCTTACTATTTTATTATAATGCTCTACCCATACCTAAAATACAGTATAATATTGCTATAAAAGTATAGGTTTAAAAAAAATTAATTAAAAACATTAAGTGCATTTTTTGTATTATTTAAAACTATCATACTGTACAAAGAATTGTGTTTATCGCTAAATATATTAAAGTTGCTTTATTTTTTGTGTTTTCTTTAACTGAAATAAGAAGGCTAAAATATCACGATGGTTAAAGTCTACATGAATATGTAATTTTGATTGTAGATTCTAAAAAAAAAGTAATTTATTACTTTTTTTATTTACCTCGTGAATACCGATTTAAAAGGTGAATTTTTTTTGCGTATTTCAGATTCCAAGGATCGGTAGATGAGCAGTGCCAGAAAAATTATTCGAAGAAATTTATTTTAATAGATGATGATGGATCAGAGTGCAAAGTATCAAATTCTGTTATTTCAAAATTGTTAGATGAAGCGGAGTGTCACGCGTGCTTTCAGTGCCGTAGATTGTTCTCTAATCCTTCTATGTACATTAACCATTCAAAGCAATGTGATTTATTTGATGTCTCAATCATGCCCACTAGTATGCAGCCGCTACCCACTGGCCACAGACATTCGCGGCAAGAAACTCAAGAAAATTTAACCTTATTTAATTGTTTAAATTGTGATAAACAATTTGTTAGTGAGGGAACTCTAAAAGTACATTACATAACTAAGCATTGTACCGATGTTACAAGTCTCCAGGTTATTAACCAACGATTCTCGTGTGAGAACTGCTCTAACATATTTTTTGAAACAGTGGAGGCCATCAAATTAAATTATCTTAAATATAAAAAGATTGTCTGTAAGTCTTGCAGGAGAGCAAATACAGCAAATATACGTGTCTTTGAAAATGATCATATTCATGGGTCTCTTGAAAATGTATCGATACTCTCAGATTTTGCGGAAACAGTGATGCAAACTGAATACAATATTACTTACAAGGATCCATCAGATGATCCAGTTTCCAAAAATCACATTTCATTAAATATCCGCAAAATTGGGGAAAACGGTAATCATTCAAATGCCCTGGAAAAATATGAACATATCATCGATCAACTATTTCAATTACAAACACCAAAAAATTACAAATCTATCTTACGGTGTCCAATGTGTATGACGTCGTATGAAAACAAAAAATTATTGAAAAAACATCTCCGTGAATACTTGACCAAATATAATTCACATATAATTTTTGAAAAACGAGAATATTTTGAGTGTTTGTATTGTAGACACTTCACGTGCGACGATCTAACACTGATGAATAAACATTTTCGCAAGAGCCATTATCAATTGTACGAAGAGTATAATCCTGAAGCTGGCCACACCATCCGCAGGTGCAAGTGTGGGTTCATCAGCATCCATGACCGACAGAGGGAAGATCATCTGATGTGGCACAAAAACCAAGAGCCGCAGAAGTGTTCGATATGTCAGAAAACGTATCGTGGAGTACAAAAATTAAAATATCACATGAAACATCACAGAAATAAGGAGGCAGGTCCACAATTGTGTATTTATTGTAATAAAAAATTTCGTGCCATATATTCTCACATCAAACACGTACATAAAAAAGAAGTTCGTAAAAAAATTCTCTGCCTCGTGTGCGGAAAACTTTTGTCATCCGTAAATCATAAATATCATCAGAACGTTCTTCACCGTCCGGCCCACCTCCGCGCGGACGTCACAGAGCTGTGCACCACCTGCGGTAAGCTATGTAGAGACAGAAAGGCCTTATTCAATCACCGCAGAATAAATCACGAACCACACCTTCATGTGCCGTGTGAAAACTGCACAAAGAAATTTCCATTCTTTTACATGTTGAAAAAGCATTCAAAAACGTGTAATGGAAAAGTAACCTTGCGTGGTATTAATAAAAAAATACTTACACCGACAAACGAAGATACAAACTTAGCTAATACTTACTGTGACAAAGGATCGAGGGATCTCCAAACACGGTCTACTAAACAACCCAAATGTAATCAAGATACATTTGTTAAGGTAAAAAAAAAATGCCACAGTTTGGAAAAGAGGAAACAAGTGGCAAAAGTATGCATAATTGAGGAAGTTGTACAAAATGACCATATCAATTATACAGAAGAAGATCAGAGAGCCGCAAGTTCTCTCGTTTCATATTCAAAATAGTATTTGTTAAAACTTTTAACTTGTACAACAGTTTAAACATTTAAAAAAAAAAACTATTTTCATATCACTTTTTTGCACTCTTCACAAACATGTTTCGGACCGTAGATGTCTTCCTCAGTGGTAAAATTTCAATTTTTACACTGAGGAAGGACGTCTGTGGTGAAATCTGCTGAAACATGTTTTTGAAAAGTTGCTGTGAAAATTAGTTGGGTTTCAAAAGTTATTCACATGTAAATCTAAAACTTTAAGTGATGGCGAATATAGACGAAATTGTAAAGCATTCATTAAAAATATGTATATACTCCAATTTTTTTAGGATTAAGTAAAAAAAAGTATAAAACAATGTTCATATACGTACCTATATATTTAAAATACAGGGTTTCTTTTTTATGTGAAATAAATTAGGTATGTTTTTGTGTAAGTGGGAGAAAAATACCACTTCCTTTGGCTGATAATCATGGGCAAAATAGAGGGACGTCGGCGAGTTGGTAGAAGGCAGTTGTCCTAGCTGCGAAACATAATGAGCAGAGTTGAAAACCCGTTCCAAGTGGCGCAGGACAGAGATGCCTTCGCTGCAGTGATCACCAACATTGGGGGACCTGACACGGCACCAGAAAAAGTAGAAGAATGTAAGTATTGCAGGTAATGTTCAGCACATTTTAATTAAGGATATCAATACAAATTTCCACAATTTTTCTTTTCATAAATATTAAATGGCCGAGTTATAAAAGGCTCCCTTCATTTACCAGAAGCCGTTATAGGTGCAGCAGTGCCTTTCGTCAGCTTCTTGCTCTCCCTCAATGCCCCAAATATTATAGATACTACAATTGTAGATCTTATCAAATCAAATCAGAAGACATTACAAACAGCAAAATGTTTAAGGCATCTATTGAGTACAGGTAAAATATTATAAAAATACAACATAATACCAGGAACGCATTAGAGATGGTGCGACATTAGGAAGACAAGATACTCTCTTAAGTCAAGAGTATTTGTCCCCTGAACGTACCTTCACTAATATAAAAGACGTCGATCTCCATGGAGACCGCGTTCAGTAGACTAATTGCTCTTCCCACCGGTGTCACCATTTTTCTTATTAACCCTTATTGTCCGTCTGGCTACATTTCCAGTTTTAAATATTGATTTCTAACTGCGGGCGGCTACATTTGCAACTTGTATATGAATAAATCTTTTAAATTTACTTTCTTACACAAATTATGATAAACAGGGACAACTCATCTGATCTGCAAATGCTGTAGTCAGCCGCAGTTCGAAGCCAATTTTTGGACTGCAAATGTAGCCAGCCAGACAATAAAGGTTATTTACTGCAAATCATCAACATAGACGTGTTTTCAAACCTTTTTTTTTTAATCACAAGTAGATCCAACATTTCATTATCTATATTCAATAAAATATATCACAATTGAAGGTACCCAGTGATTTTTCTCTCCCTCAGTAATTGTACATGAACATTTTTCTTGGTATATACTTGGTATATATTTTTCTTGGTACTGCATCTTCTTCTTCCGATGGCGCTACAGCCCATATCGAGCCTTGGCCTCCGTCAACTTTCGCCTCCAGCAGTCCCTGTCCTCAGCAGTCCAGTTCAGCACCCAAAGAAGGTGTGCTGCATCCATCTTTACTTCGCTGTCCCACCTCAACCTTCTCCTTCTGCCCGGGTGTCCAGACATAATTCGTATGGGGACCAAAAGTTCGGCATCCTCTGTACATGTCCAACCCATCCCAATATTTGTAGCTTTATGTGTGTGAAGATGTTGGGGGCCTGGTACATAGAATACAGCTCATCACTGCATCGAATACGCCATTGCTCTCTCATGGGTCTACAAATTCGTCACAGCACCTTTCTTTCGAAGGTGTCCAACAGTTCCGCCATTTTTACTGTCAAAGTCAGAGCCTCACAAGCATACGCCAATACTGTGATTACTGCATAGTTTGTTTATATGTATTCTATTTTTGTTTTGGGACACATACTTGTAAACCTACTGTCAAAACTGAGTGATAACTTCTACAGATGATGAAATCAGTATCGGATACAATAGAAGTCACTTTATACAGCTTCTAACATGGCTGTTATGTACATAGGATTAAAATGAAGGCACACCACTTTTATTCATGTCATTTTATTATAATAATTATTTCATAATATACAGTGGGATAGATAAATTTACATATAACACACACACACACACACTCTTCTGATTCGTCGCCTAAATGCTTTATTTATATAAACACATACATACTTCATCATGAAATTGTTAAAGTAAATAGTTTTGGTCACAGAAAACAATTAAACTAAAAATAGATGAAAAATTACAATGAGACAATTATTGTCTATTATAAAATATTGCTTTCCCATTCATATCTTGTTTTAACCATAAATTACACCATAGTCCCTTTTTCATTAGATAAGAACTAGTGACTCCACATAAAAAATGAAGATTAGTTCAAAATCTGAAATATTAGCAAAATAATGAAGAAGAACACAATTCAATTTGTGAGATTATAATATTTGTATTATCATTTCATGGAAAACACATGTAGGTTGAATGGCAGAATTGGGCATTTCACAATTGTTCTGTTTCAAAGATTTTTAAAATGAGATGGAGTGCAGTTAATTACTATTAACTTTAAAATATCAACAAAAAAAATAATAATAATAAAATTCAGCGCAAATAAGTTTAAATTGATAATGATGAATAAATGTAAGCTATGAAGCGCCCTTGAAGTGAATCTCTCACGAAAAAGGCACTATAAAAATCATCATCGTGAAGGGTTTTCTTCTAGAATTGGGGGCTGATCATTACAAAGGTGCCAAAGATCAAATTTACTGATGTAGCGTGCAAAATAACTTAGCGAGGACAATGGACGATGTGGCGACCGAGAACCAGGCATAGAAATCTGGGCAAACCACAAACACGATGGTCTGATGACATCAAACTAGTGGCAGGAGGTCAATGGCAGAGAGTGACAAGGCATAGAGTTGCGGAAGTCGGGAAGGGAGGTCTATATCCAACAATGGACGATAATAATGATGAAATATTGAAAAAAGTCATTTGTTTTGATCCCAATTGGTGTTAAATAAAAAGGTGAATGACTGCACAAAGAGATTGAATAATATAGTGTAGTTCAAACATCACGCAAAATTTGATACCCTTGCTACATGACACGTGTTTAAACAGATTTTTCATCTTTCTTTGTTTTATGGTTGAACCACCAGACACCTTTATAATAACCAGCCTTCAAGTTTAATATACAAAATATAGAACTTTTATCATTTAAAAAAAAACATATACCATCAGAATATAAAATTAATCAAAATTTTAAGAGATAATAGGATAAATTTCTTTTGTATTAATGCAAATTCTTACTTACACACATTAATATGCACTAATTCGGTCACTCTTGATATAAATATGTACAAAGCACACTGTGATGAAACTAACATTTAAAAATGAGTTATGTTCATTCATAACTTACAAAATATTTAAAACTAAACTAAAATTGTATGATTGGAAATTCATTTGATAATTTGCATAGAAAAAAGTAATTTATTTCACGCCATAGAAAAAATGTACAGACAAATAAATACATATATAAAATATTATTAACCGCCCTAAGCATATGAACGTATGTGATACGCACACTTTGACTAACGTACCTTTCTGCGCTATCCTGTAACACGTACGCGCTTGAGAAAAAATAGTATACCTAAAATGTACAAACCGTTAGGGATACGCGCGTGTGCCAATAACATTTGAGTACAAGTCTTCACAAGAATGATCGTTTTACAAGGGGCAGGTGAAGTGTGCGGTCGAGTCTTTGACGTTTCGTAATTTAAAAAAATAAAATTTATATATAATTAAATTAATTTAATTAAAAACCTGCTCGACTACAGTGGGTCAGTATTGAATTTGAACAGCCGTAACGTTGAAAGGGTGGAAATTTTTAAATACCTCGGCAGCATACTAACGCAATCTCTTGACCCAGATGTAGAGATAAAATGCAGAATTGAGGAAGCAAGAGCTACGTTTAATAAAATGAAATCACTCTTCTGCAATGATAACGTAAACTTGAAACTCCGACAGAGAATGATCAAATGCTATGTGTGGTCTGTTTTATTTTACGGATGTGAAATGTGGACCATGAAAGTTAATTCAATGAACAGACTGGAAGCATTTGAAATGTGGCTCCATCGCCGAATCGCCGAGTTCCCTGCACAGACATGGTTACAAATACCGAAGTTGCGTTTTTACTTGAGGCGAGCTAGAGTTGACAGGGAACTGATATCAACTATCAAGGTTCGAAAGATTTCACATCTGGGTCATATACTGCGTGGGTAAAAGTACCACCTTCTCCAACTGAAAATGGAGGGGAAAATTGAGGGACGCCGAGGGCCCGGCAGGAGACAAATGTCCTGGCTGCGAAACGTGAGGGATTGGACTACCATCCGAAGTGTGGAGGAGCTGTTCCGAGCGGCGCAGGACAGGGACAGATTCGCCGAGGTGATCGCCAACGTTGGGGAGACCCGACAGGGCACTTGAAAAAGAAGAAGAAAAACCTGCTATTTGCATGTTTCTCGGAAAGTTACCTTAAGGTAGGGCGATTAAACAGTCACATGGTACAAAAAAATGATTCAATTTTTATGAATTGATTGATTAACATAATAAAATAAAATATATATAACCAAAACATCACAGATTATACATATATTAACTCTTAAAAATTATTTAACACTAGTTTAAAAAATATTTGCACAAATTTGGCTTCATCTATCCTCCATTAAAAAGCAAGTATTGTGGAATATATTATGCAACACTGATTATGAATTGCATACATTCCACATGTGAGAATCACACTTTTGGATATAAGATTGGATTTAGGTAAGTATAAGAGTAGATTTTTTTACAGTAATGGATTCAATTAAAACATTGTCATAAGTATAACCTATTGAATTGATTAATAAATTTCATGGTAAAAAGTTTCAGTACAAAGTATTTTTTTAAGTCTTCAAAGCAAATTGCTTTTGTATATTATAATTTATATACAAGAAAATTGGGATTGATTTGTTATCAGACACAGCCTCCCCGTTTTGCCCTGCGTGTGGTGCATGAATCACAAAGTTGTACGTGTAGACATTTTCCCACCAGACACAGTTTTGACAAAAATTATGCATTCTAATCTTGCAAGTTAAAAAGATGTTTTTTTATACACTATGAGAAAACACTAACACCTTAAACACTTTTATTTATTAATAAGAAAAATGTTTTGTTTGTAAGCTTAAATGGTCATTTGCAGGACATGTTGCCAGATTGGTAGACGATAGATGGACCAGAAGGGTGGTAGAGTGGATACCCCGCAAAGACAAACGAAACAGAGGGAGACCCCCCACACAATGGTCCGATAACATTAGAAGAATTGCTGGCGATTGGATGCAAAAGGCACAAGATAGGGATACGTGGAGAAGTATGGGGGAGGCCTATGTCCAGCAGTGGACGACAACGGCTGTCTAAGTAAGTAAGTAACCTAAATTGGTAATAGAAAGCTATCTGATTGGTTCCTGTATCTATGTGGGTGGAGGATATTGCAATTGCTCCTATAAAAAATAAAATACTTGATGCTGAGAAAATTACGATTTTAACAGAAAAGGAATTAATTTTAAGAATGAAAGGACACGTTTGAATTTTGATTTCAGTAACAACACAAATTTACTAGAAAAAATGGGAACCTCCGGACACCTTTAACCGTATCACCAGATATTTGAAATGATTTAATAAAAACAATGAGTTCTTTTGAATTTTAACATTTTATAGCAAAATTATGAATTTTAGTCACACCCTTATTGCTTTCCCGAGAAAAATCAGTAAACAACGTTGAAATTTTAATTGACGTTATTTTTGTGATTATTACAATTGTAGCTGATAGCATTTATATTTCAAATAAAACATATTTGAATATGAAATATATTTAAAATATTTTTTTTTGCTTCTTTTATAAAAAATAAAATAAAAACAGCATCTAGTTTTTTTTGTAAACGCACTATCATTCACACTACTGCAAATATTCTCCCCAAAATGAACAGACTCTATTAGAATTTATTACATAATCTCTAACATGAGCAGAAAATAGCTAGTTATTATAAAGGAGGAATCTGGTTATGTCAAGGCTTGAACTAAAGTATCCTGGATCAGGAACCAAATGTTCTGTCTCCTAGACCGCCACCCGGTTTTAACATACACTTGTTGTTTACAATTTATTTCATATTCGCCTTCACTATGTGTTGTAGATTTTAATATATATAAACACTTTTCCAAAATCCTTACTTTTAAATATTTATTTTTAAAACAAAAGCAGACATGTCGCACGCTTAATAGTAAACTGACCGATTATGGTTTAGGTCATAATTGAGTTAACATAAAACAGAGGCTTGTGTTAATGCTATTAATTTATTTTCACAATGTGAACTCTATCCATTCGTACGTGTTTTTCGACTGTTTTTGTTAAAACACCGACTCATGTCAGATTGAGCAAAATTTGCTTTTTTGAGTTAAGCGTGCGATGTTTCAGGTGGACACCATTTTTCTTCCGTGCAAACTGTATTGAAGCCTGCAATACACCTGTCTGATAATTTATTAAATATAAATACATAAATCAAAATGAATTAATATTTAAATAAAACAATGATATTTCAGAACTACTTCCACTTTTATCTTCATTTTGACAGCAAGCCTGGCGAAACCGCTTGCTGTCGAAATAAAGACAAAAATGGAAGTGATTCTTAAAAAAAAACATTGTTTTAATTCATCAATGAACTTCCATCAAAAGGTTTCAGTAGAATCATTTAATTATCATTAAAAAGATGTTTAAATTAATTCAAATATAAAACTATTAACTAATGTAATATTCTATGTGTATTATAACTTTTGACACACATCACATGCGCACCCAACGGATCCAGTTGGCTATTATTAATACAATATAATCTACATCACAATCTTTCACTTTGTTCCACCGTAGTCTCCATCAAATGGAGGAACCAACGTCCACACAGCACGACCCGAGCATGTGCCCATATCAGAAGATACTCCACAATACTATTCTATATTTTATCACTAAAAGGAATTGATTATACAAAAAAAGGTTACAAACTATTTTAAAATTAAATGATTGGTATATGTGGTAGTGAAATGGCAGTAGGTTATAACTCAGACACAATCCACAAGAGAGTAAAAACAATGTTTTCAAATCAAATATTCCAGCTATTATTAATTTAATCAAATATTGAGTATTACATATTAACCCTTCGATTGCCGTCAATTTTGGGATACTTTTAATGTATAACTAGCTAACTAAAAATCACGCCGTCTCTCCGAAAGGGTAGGCAGAAAGAATAGACTGCCACAGTTTTCTTTCCTGACATATTTCTCTCGCTTCCTCAACATTCATACATCGTGTCTTGCACGCACGTCGATTTCTCTGACTCCTCACGTGGCCGACATTCAATATTTAAATTATTTGATCGTGCCACGTTTTCTACAGTCTTCCTTTATTTCTAGTTCCATTTACATTCTTAACATATAATTTTTTTACCATTCTTTTTTCATTCATTCTTTCCATTTGTCCAAACCATGTTAACACTGTGGAATTCCATGATGACGAATTTTTATGAATTAAAACACTGTTTTTTCCACATTTGAGTTTATTTTTCTCGACATGTTTCAAAGGCTTAAAGGCATAAACTGATTATATCGTTCTCCCGATGATGAAGGTGTAAACTTTCGAAACATGTCGAGAAATATAAACTCAAAAGTGGAAAAAACAGTGTTTTAATATATAAAAATTCGTTAATATATTTTCATTCGACGCTCTATCATACACAGAGTATCAACACATTCGTCTAAGAGATCTCATTTCTACTGCATTTATTCTACTTTCATCCTTCTTTTGCCAATTCCATGCTTTGCTTCCATACATAAAGGTCAGTACAAGAACGCCATTGTGCACTGCCATTTTAGTTTTTTTGGATAGGTTTTGTTTGCGATGACAACTTTAAATGCACCATTCACTTTGTTGTCTGCCCCAACCCTTCTTACAATATCCCCCTCCACTCGCCCATCTTTTATAAACATACTACCCAAATACACAAACTCATCTACTTGCTCCAAATTTTCACCACTCACGCTAATGTTGCAGACTGTTTATAAATTTATAAATTGTCTTTTAATTCTAAATATGATTATTTTATTAACCGTCGCGTTGCCATGTGGTCAATTGAGTTTCCACTGCCAATTTAAAGTTGATTTTCTTAAAACCTATGGACCCTAATATTATAAAAAAAATTGTAATCCTCCATTGAAGTGTTCTCAATATTTCGTAATAAAAAAAAAAGCAAAAATTACTTCCTTCATCCCAAAAAAAATATTTTCTAAGACTGCCCTCACCTTCATTCGTGTTAAGGTAGAATTTGTTTTGCTAATATTTACAACTTTATCAAAAGTGACAAATACTTACTCGCTGTTTTGAACGTATTATAAATTATATCTTTGACCTTTTCAATAGGTACGTAATAATACCGACTGGATGAAAACGCAGCACGTAAGTTAATAATATCAGAACTGTGAAAATATTAACACTTTACCAAAAGGGACAAATATTAATACGTACTCGTTGTCTTGAACGTACTATACATTTTGCCTAGGTGCCTTTATCTTCGCCCCGCCGGCCCGGCGCGCAGACAAGTTTCGACCCGACCCGACCCGATGTTTAGTCGCCCGTATGCTGTGACGCATTACATATCAGAAATCGCATGGTTCCAGAAAAAATTAATAATGATATGTTTTTCAAATAATCCATGTATGTTATAGATATCGATCTATTCCTAATGAAATTCCCTACAAGATGACATAAATTAAATTTTGATTCATCTAGTCATATGCTTGATATTTAGATAAAGTTAGCGGTAAACTGAACTTACCACATGGGAGCAAGCGTTTTGTTTTGAACACGGTACGTTAAGGGTTAAAGATATATCCAAATCGTAAATCATATGTTCCACTGTCTCACTCCCTCACACTCTATCTAAAATTTATATGATTCTTTTATAAATCACGACTTCCATCTGTCGGATTTGTCATTTTTCGCTGGTGTAGCAAAAGCCGATATATCGGCTTTCGGCAACCAAAGGGTTAAATTACCATATCCGTACCATAGAATCTATGTAATTTAGAGATTAACATTTGCATTCAAAATCTTTCGCCATAATAATGATAATTACACTTTAACATTGCTTTTGCCACATCAAAGATTACACCATTATACCATCACATCACCGATGAATATTTATTAATTAATTACGGGTAATATTGTTCGCTAAACTGTTCAGTATGAAAATCTAAAAAATTATATAAAAAATATGTGTCTTTAATAACAATATTAAAAATAATACAAATAAAAACGTCTGTTTTATAAATTTTTATTATAATTTATGGGAATGACATTTCTGCCTTTCTAAGGCATTATCAAATGTCATTTGATAAAACCTTATAAAGGTGAAACATGCCATTCCCATAAAATTTAATACAACTTCTAGAAAACTGAAGTTTTCATTCGTTTTAATGATTAAATATGGAGTCTAAGGTCATTGTTGAGAATATTAATGTTTTCGGCTTTCAGAAAATGATTGAATGAATGATGTATTTACTGTATTATTGACTGCTGTTTAATTAATCATCAATAATCAAGAAATGATTAATTGAGTAATTCTACAGCATGTGCACAGGGATTGATTCATCTCTGCGTTCCACGGATGTAAATTCCGCTATCAAAGTTGTTGAATCAACATTAAAAATTGATTAGATACAATAATAGAATGTTGAACGCTTAAAGAGGGCCTCTTCACATGTGCTCGGAGTAAACTTCGTGGATGGAGAGTGTGGGCGAGTCCGGGAGCTATGCGGCAGGCTCGTCCCTCTGCAAGGAGCCGCTGGGAGAGCCCCCTTCGTTGATGAGCCGCTGCCTTTCGCGGTACATGGACACACGCACATTCTCCATCTGGTGGTAGCGGCATAGCTTCAGCGTGGCAAACACAGAAAGGCCCACCCACGTCGCAAACGAGCCCCATGCTCCAAACTGAAACATAAATATTAAGTATTGATTATTTTCTTCTTTTTCTGGTGCCGTGTCAGGTCCCTCCCCCCCCAATGTTGATGATCACTGCAGTGAAAGCATCACTGTCCTGCGCTACTTTGAACAGGTTCTCTCTCAACTCTCCTCATTCCTGCCCGATCCCTTATATTCCGCAGCCAAAACAACTGCCTTCTACCAATTCCCCGCCATCCCTGACCATGATCCCAAGTCAAATGAGGTGGTATTTTTCTATCATTCTTTTATTTCATATAACATTGTATTTTCTAAAGGAAAAAATAATTTTCATTTCATAAAAAATCAATATTATTGAATTTGAGATATTTTATAAGCTTGAGATTATTAACCTTTCAAAAAAATACTAATCATCATGCCCTCTTCTAAAGGGTTCTGCAGAAATCAGAAATGTTCTTTCCTGACACACTTTACTCACTTCCTTAACATTCATACATCATGCACGCACATCTATTTTTCTGACTCCTCACCGGTGTTTTAAGTATATTTTGTATGAATTTAATATTATAATTTTTATTTTTTATTATTTAGTGTTTCTGTAACAACTAATCATACCTGAGCTGTCCCCAGTTCGATGTAGAATCCTGCCGTGTCAATCTTGTCAAGTTTATCAATGTCCTGACCGGCTGCTATCTCGCATCTGCAAGATTGTAAGGTAAAATAAACAACACCAGCTTATTATGTATGTATTTATAATTAGGAACATGCAAAATTACATTCAAAGGAGTCCTAATGAGATTCTTTCTAGTTCTTACTCTTACTCTTTATTATTATTATTTTTTTTTTTTTTATTCTACTTTTTAAGTTTTTTTTATGTTTCTCGTATAAATTCTTTTTATGTAATTGCAAACGATCTGAAATTGTATATCAGTAATGTTTATGTTGCATTTACAACAGCAACACTACTATCAAGTCCAACTCTCTAGCGTCCACGAGAGGTCTTTTAAAGACCCCGCGAACCCTGGGCAATGTGGCACATATTACTTAGTGCCATAGCAGATAGAGAGAGGACGAATGGCGAGCTTCCAGCGCCATAAAACTGGATACACCCAGCTAAGGGAAGGTAACCCCGACAGAAAATCTTCCAGAGAAGGCAAGGGAATACCACTCTGGATATTTTTCCCCAGGTCATTACTTGGTGATAGTCAACGTTAGGGAGACCTGACAGGACACAGAGAGAAGAAGAATGTTTATTTAAATAAACGAAATGAAATGGAAACATACAAAAGTAAAACTAAAAAATAATTTATGAATGTTTGAATTTTTGAAGACTTATGAATTTATGAATTCATTGAAAAAAAAAACATAAATATTGCACTCGCATCTTATTAACCACCCTATGCATATGAACGTACGTGATATGCACACTTTGACTGTACTATTCTGCGCTATCCCGTATCACGTACATGCTTGAGAAAAAATAATGTACCTAAAATGTACAAACCTTTAGGGATACGCGCGTGTGGCAACAGCACTTGACTACAAATCTTCACAAGTATGATCGTTTTACAAAAGGCAGGTGAAGTGTGCGATCAAGTTTTTGACGTTTCGTAATTTAAAAAAATAAAATAATATATAATTAAATTTAATTAATAAAAAATGTGATTTTTTTTTGCATGTTTCTCGGAGAGTTACCTGGAGGTAGGGCGGTAAAAAAAAATATTACCAAGATTTAAAAATTGATAGCACCCCAATTTTTATACAAAATCAAGTGTATGCAGATATATTAAGATTATTATTATCAAATCAAGTTTATTTTCTCAAAAGCTATTAAAAAAAATAGTTTAAGGCGTCTATTGAAAACATGTAAAATATAATACATAATACCAGGAACACATGAGAGATGGTTCGACATTATGAAGGCAAGATACGCTCTAATGTCAAGAGTATTTGTCTTCTGAATGTACTTTCACCAACATGAAAGATGTTGATCTCCGAGGAGATCTTGTTCTGCAGACAAGAATTCATCATGTCAGGTTCAGGATTAAACCAAATTCCCTAAATCAAAAGCCAGCTGTTCTATATTGATCATAAACTTAGTAGAATAAATATAAAATCATATAAACATCCCAAACAATTTAAAGATAGTACCTACTCAGAATACCAATAGAGAAATCATTAAATCAAATTGAATATTCATATAAAAAAAATAACATTCTTCTTGTCATAAAACCATACTTAGTAAAAGATGTGGAGCTTCTTCACTGCATATTAGGACAAACAAAGAAAGATGAGGAAGGATACAAGACTTACGAAGGGAATCTCTGCGTCATGTCCTGACACCAGGTCATGAAGCCCAGAGTGATCATTATGGCCGCGATCACGATGAAGCCGCAGAGAAGGATAGAGCTCAGCACATCGATGAATGCGGAAAGAAATGAGCTATCAATATTCTTGTACATGTACATTGAGAGTCTGAAAACACAAAGAATTAATATTATTTTTGATTATTTAACACATAAATGAGTATGTCCCTACCACTTATATGTAAATTTAGACTCTAAGAGTGAGTTTTAGGTTTCAAATATAAATTATTAATAAAGGAATGTAATGGTCTACTGAAACCATATTTGATGACACATCCGAATAAATTTCCATCCTAGTCGATCAACATTATCCACTTTGTGTTTCTTGTATATATATATATATATTTTGACGTAGCCATATGGTTTCTCTCATAACCTACTTAAATGGGTCTCGAAAAAAATAATTTATTATTTTATATATCTGGTCAGCATATATATACAAATAAAATAATGAAAGGATCATTGAAATGGTTTGGACACATGGAAAGAATGAATGAAGGAAGAATGGTAAAAGAAGTATACATTATCAATGTAAATGGAACTAGAAAAAGAGGAAGACCGAGGCAAACATTGCACGATCAAATATTGAATGTCGGCCACGTGAGGAGTCAGAGAATTCGACGAGCGTGCATGACACGATGTTCAAATGTTGAGAAAGCGAGAGAAGTATGTCAGCAAAGAAAAGTGGGTTCTGCCCTTTGGAGAGACGACGTGATGGTTAGTAAGTTAATTAAAATAGCATAAACTTTCAATATGTATAACATACCTATAAATTTGAACAGCCGAAACGATAAACAACATCAGGCCAACAAAAATAGAGTAATTGCAATATGCCTGTGAGGCCCAAGTCACGTTGAACTGTCCGTCTGCTTCCTGCCACTTCCCAGTAGAGAATAATAAGCAATGCCCTCTGAAATACACAACATTCAACTCAACACAAAGCTAAAATAAATTAACAAATTTTTCAAGTAAAATTGTTTTTTTTTTTTAAAACACATTGATACAACTATTGCGGAATAATAACTAGTAAAATTATGGATTATTGATTCAATTGAAATGCTAAAAAAACAAAAATGATTGTATCCTCATGATTTACGTCTCGATGATATGATTATAGGGTTGAAAGCAAGTGGACCCGTACATATATGTGTTGAATTCATTTCATTATTTACCTAAATTCATCCTGATGTAAACTCATGGGTACAACTATGCAAAGCGATAGAATAAGGCCAATAACGTAACCAGCAATTTGGCTTAACAATAAAATGTTTGTCAGGGCCATTTTAAGCGCTTTATATACGTAAACCTCTTATTTTTAACAAAAACAACACCCGTTCTGTCAATGATCGATGACACATAATAAAAACTAAAAACATCTATGAATAGAGAATATCCATAGAGACAAGAATTCACATTTAAAAAATGCTTTTATTTACTATGGGCGCATATTCTAAATTCATCTATGCTACAAACAATTTGAAATGTGACGTTTTATGCATTTATAAATGTATACAAGTTGTAAAGTTATCTCAATTGTATCGGGAGTATTTAAATGTTCTAAATATAATCGTTAATATAATTTTCCACCGAAATGACTGAAAATTCGATTGCTTCCAACATCGATTTAGTAGAATCAGAATCTCATATTGTAATTGAAGATGGAAATTGGGATCATGAGATAACCAATGAAGATGATCAAACCGAAATAATCAATGAAGATGATCAATCTGAAATAATCACTGAAGACGATCAACCTGAAATTCACGTGGAAACCGTCGGTTCCCCTCACAAAGATGTAAAAGATGAGATGGGTGACATGACTGAAGTTGAAAATGAATTTCATTTAGAAGCTTATTCCAAAGATGACGAAATCCTTGACGAAAGTCAGGCGAACAGCCAAATAGACTTTTTCGACGAGTCTGATGAAGAAAGTGACGACGATTGTGAAAACGTTAGTCTTAAAAATCCGGATGCACTTGTAAACGTTTTGGGCAAGAAGATGACCACCGAGGACATGGAATATGCTGCCGATATGAAACAACAAATGAAAGACTTCTTTAAGAAATGTCCTCCCGACTTAAGTTTTAGTACTTTGGTGCAACTTTTCATCCAGAGAATACCACAACAAAAGCACACTTTTGTGTTATCCCATGACGAACAGCCCAACAACATTTTACCCTTCAACAAATACGCCATTTTGTGTTCCGCTGTGGACTGCTCCAATGCATATTACCGAGATGGTAGCAACTGGGAGGCCATAGAGCAGAAAAAAAACTTCTTCGGTTTCCCTCCAAACCAGGAGATGTGCAAACAGTGGATCCAGAGTCTCGGCCGCCTGAAGTACCTCAATAAAACTTTAAATGATATGCAAATGTTCAGAGTTTGCGAAGATCACTTCACCCCTGAAGATTTCACCAATGAATACAGAGAAGAACTTTTAGAAAGTGCTGTTCCTTCTCTGTTGCTGGGAAGAACAGAAGATACCTCCTTTAATTCTTTAGATATGTAAACTTTCTAGTTTGTTTATAGGAAACTTTTTTAAAATTCAAGTTGAAGCTTGGTTATTTTTATATTTGCAGTAATGTCTAATGTAAATATCATATTTATTGAGTAATTGGTAAAGACTTAAGACATAAATGACACATTTCTTTTAGTTTAGGGTACCTTATGTAAATCACAAAATTTAGAAATCCATTCCTAGCCCTACAGTAAATTCATTGTCTTCACAATTGATACATATTTTATTTGAGTAGAAATATTATAATATGAGAAAACAAATTACAGATAAGTGTCTTTTAACATGTCTCATGGCTCTGTGCCGTCAATAAAGTATAACAATAATTATGTAATGTTTAATTGTTTGTTTATAACTATATTTTATCTATGCATATTTTCTATGCAACTTTCTCAAAACTTACTATTAAAAGTGGAATTAAACAATTTTTTAAATTTAAATGTATTATTTTGTAATTTTGTTAAAAACTCTCAACTTACATTATTTTTGTATTATAAACTAACTAACTAACTAACCATCACGCCGTCTCCCCGAAAGGGTAGGCAGAAAGAATGGACTGTCACACTTTAACTGATGCGGCACTCCATCCTTCTCTTTTGCCCCGCGGGAGACGCGGTGTGATGGGTTGCGAACCATATTAACTATTTATGGCAGGTTGCGAACCTCATTGCCAATTTTTGTATTATCATTTTTTTATTCATCTCAAGAATTTTTTTAGACATTATTAACTAACCATTGCGCCGTTTCTCCGGAGGAGTAGACAGAGGATGAACTGCCATACTGTTCTGTCCTGACATACCTCTCTAGATTCCTCTACATTCATACATTGTAAATTGTAACATGCACGCTCGTTAATTTTTCCGAATTTGAATGTGGCCACCTTTTAGTATTTGATTAATTTGGTCATGCCATGTTTTCCTTGGTCGTCCATGACTTCTCTTTCCACTACATACAACATTTATACACAACATTGTATACAACATTTCAACCATATGTCCAAACCATCTCAGAAATCCTTTTTAATTTACTTATGATCCAATCATCTGCCTATCATTTCTTCCTTATTTCGTCGTTCGGTATTCTATCATTTATCCTACTTTCATCATTCTTTTCTCCAAACTTCACTTCCACTCATAAGGGTTGCCACTAGAACTCCATTATGTGCTGCCATCTTTGCTTTAGTGGATATATTTCTATTTGCAGTGATGACTTTGAGAGTTTTCAATAAAATTTAATTGAATTGAAAATAAAACACCAACAGGCTTCACAAACATTTTAGAGTTTTCATTTTTAGTTCTTTTTCATAGGTGACTTCAATCAATGGAAATGGCAACTTTTGGTCCAGTCAGTGATAATCGGACGTTCGCAAAGATCAAACACACACAGTTGATTTAATATATGATGCTTTTAGGAGGGCTGGCCCATTAATAAAAATATTTCCGTGTTATTAATTAAAATTAAGAGATTCTTTAAAAACTTCCCTTCCACTTCCCTTAAAATTAATTAAGTCGAAATTTGTATTTGAATACTTTCAAGACAAGTTTATACAATCTGATAACTGCAGTAACTTCTATATCAAGTGGATAATAACGCGCGAGGAATTACCTGGTGCCATTTACATATTAAAAATATAAATACAGTTTGAACAGTTAGTATAAAAATAATATCTTTGATATAAATAAAAACATATCAAATAAATATTTTATGAGAATGAGTTGTGTGTATTTTATGAAAGAGTTTTTTTAGACTTTCGTGAATAATAAATATTCAATTGTGAAATGTTATCATTTCTTAAGAAAAAATAAAAATAAATGTTATCATTTCTTAAGAACAAAATAAATTAAAAGGTAAAAAAAAACTCATTATTTCAACATTAGAGCGTTACCCAAATCGTAGTAAAGGTTGAAAGTATGGTATTATAATATTATGTATTTATATTCACTACTAGCTGACCCGGCAACGCTTCGCTATTGCTAAATTCGAGTACATAAATAAACCCAATATATATTAAACAAATACAATTAAAGTTCAATAACAATTTGTTTATTTATTGGATTAAATGCCATGTGTATGGATGCAAAAATGTGTGTCTATATCTTTAAAACAAAGTTTCAATCCAAGCAAACTCGCTGTGAATTATAAACTTGAATACATATTACTAATGTAATTGAAAAACTATTTTTTGAATATTTTATATGAAATTTAATAATCAAATAAACAATATTATATCACATTTGCAGAAAACATTCATTATATTAAAGAAACAAAACTCTTGATTTTGTTGTCCATGAAATTCACATCAGAGCCAATAAAGTAAGTTTCTACGATCGTGATTTCGGCACTGCGAGTCCGCTGGCGTGGAATAGTAATATAGATGATAATACTACAAAAGCCTCCCTTCCCGACTTCCACAACTGTATCCCTCGCCGCTCTGCGCCATTGACCTCCTGCCACTCGTTTAATGTCATCAGACCATCTTGCTTGTGATCTGCCAGAATTTGTGTAGCTGTTTCTCTTTCGCCACTCCAGGCCAGAAGATCTTATCACCCGTTGTCCTTGCTTTATGACCGATCCCATTCCATTTAAACATTAGTTATTTTACACGCTGCATCGGCAACTTTGGTCCGATCTTTGATTCATCAATTTTGGGCCCTGGAATTAAAAAAAAAAAATTTGAATTGCCATAAGGCGGACACCGAAGAGGCAAAATTTAAATTTCCATACAATGAATGAATTACAACTGTTTTTCACTTGTTTGCTGAAGATATTCTTCATATAAAAGGCAGTTCATGCTATATGCATAATAATAATTAGGCTAATTTGTCAAATTAACTAACTAACTAACTAACCATCACGCCGTCTCCCCGAAAGTGTAAGCAGAGAGAATGGACTGTCACACTTTTACTGATGCGGCACTCCATCCTTCTCTTTTCGCCCCGCGGGAGGCGCGGTGTGATGGGTTGCGAACCTCATCGCCACCAATAGGCATCTCCCGCGCACACTTCGATCGTCCAACACCCACAAAATAAATCTAAAACAAATAATATAAAATACAATGATATAAAATAAAATAACAAAATAAAAATAATTTTACACAAAATGTTCTTTTTAGACGGTGCACATATTGTCTATTTAATTTATAATATGTTCCAATTATCCACTGTTTTTTAATTTAACACATAATGTTTTTTTCGATGTTGCACATGTTGACTTGGACAATCCGGACTTTTGTGTTTATTTAATTTATGTTACACGTATCCACCATTTTTTAATTATCTGTAATAAGGCACTTAACCAGCAAGAACTTAAAAATAATATTGAAGAAATTATTCAAATTGTTATTGGAACAAATGAAAAATTTATTTCTACACCTGTCAAAATTCTTTACAAAAACGATAAAACAAATAAAACCTTTTAATCTGATTAATTTGATTAATTTGTCAAATTAATTAAACTAATCAGATTTTAAAGGTTGGTCATGTTAGAAGTCGGAGGAATCGACATGCGTGTATGACTCGTTGTATGAATGTGGAGGAAGCTAGAGAGGTTTGCCAGGATAGAGTAGTGTTATGGTCCATTCTCTCTGCCTACCCCTGTGGGGAAACGGCGTGATAACCTGCTACTGTGAAAGCCCGAGCAACACAAAATTCAGATATGTAGGTGGCACGTTTGGGAATGTGCTTAATTATTGTCTATAAACTGTAAATTTAAAAACCTTACCTGAAATTAATAATGGAATTTTCATATATGAATGAAAACTACTAAAAGTAGCTTATGTGTAATGTAAAAATGTAAAAATGTAATGTAAAAATTACTTTTAAGTTGATCAGATTGAAGTTTTTGGTTCGACATCATTATTAAATCATTAGGGAGTTTATTAAATTCTGTAGAGGCTATAAATTGTAAGGATTTTACACCGAATCTAGTTGAACGCAATGCTTCTTATTCTGTGAGCGCGTATCATGTTGGTGTACGTCCGTATTGAATATTGGTCGAGTATTAGAGTGCGTTGATGACTTTATTATTTGTAGTATAGTTTTAGTGATCTCTAATTTTGGATGGATTTGAAATGGAATTATTTTCGTCTGAGAATATAGGGCCCTTACATGAGTGTACCACGGTAGACGGAAAATATTTCTAACAGCCCGATTTTGGATCACCTGAATCTCAGTAGCTTTCTTCTTTGTAATAAAGCCCCAAATACAGGAAAGGTAAGACAGATGAGAATGTATCATGGAGTAGTAAACATAAATTGTCTATATTCTTACGCATATATCGAGGTGTGGGATCCATCCTCTGGACATGCGAACTCCAGTATCTTCTGCGTTGTTTTCCCCATCCTCTGCACATGCGCAATCCATTATCTTCTGCGTTGTCTTCCCCATCCTCAAGCAAATGAAATAACCTGAAATCAATTTAATTATCTTTGAATATTTTAAATCTCAGCATAATGTAGAATTTAATGGCCAAAAATGGAATATTACTGGACTCTTCCAACTGAGGCAGCTAATGCTGCATATAAGGATATGTTTACCTATCACAGCATTTGTTTTCAGAGAAAAACTAAAACAGCTGAAGTAACTCATAGTGTATTTGGGTATGTGTGCTGCTGGAATTACTCAGTGGAATGGAAAATAAAGAAGAATTAACAAAAATATGCCTATGACGACCGCTGAATTCCACTTTGTCCATTCTCCAAATTTCAAAAGGATCAGCTCAGGAATCACCGAGAAAGAAGGAGACACACAGATGGGACATTGAGTTTTATTTATATGTAGATATGTAGATATGTAGATATTTTATGAACATGTATGATCTCTGAAAGTTAACTAGTCTGGAATAATTCGTAAAAACAACTGCTTGTAATTATTGAAAACGAATGGCTATATTTCCACAATGTTTACTATAAAATTAAAAAATCAAAATGGCCCCAAAACCTCACAAGTCAGGCGATGGAGGAAATTTTCGATATAAATCTCTTTACTTTGTTCATAAGATATTCTTGTTTTCTTTAATAACCTATTTTTTTTTTTCTTCAATAAAATTGTGGAGTGTATATTTGCTGTCGAGTAGATCAATTGTTGGCCCAGTTTTAAGGAATTTTATTTGCTTGGCCAGATAAAAATTATAATTCATTTTTTATATAATAAAAGTTTTCAAATTTTTACCATGGTTTATCAATGTTGCACACGTTTGTAAAACTAACAGAGGGCAAATTGACATCGTAATATTATCTAAGTCCTAGGTTCTCAAACTGGGCGATAACGCTCCCTTGTGGGCGTTTGAGACTTTCAGGGGGGCAGTAGAAGACCCAGAAAAAATAGAAAGCGTGGGCAGATAAAAAAATATAGTCTAAAAAGACAAAAAAAAACACGCTAATCATTTCTTCCTTTTTTTCGTTTGGTATTCAACCATATTATTATTATTATTTTGTTGAATCGCTCTTTTACATCATGAGAGCAAGAGCCAAATCGATGTTAAGGGTATTATTATAGCTATCATAGTGATTCTCGTGACATGTGATAGGTAGCTAATCTATCGCCATTTTATTGTCACGTGAATTCTACACCAGACCAAAGACAGTGTAACAATCATACTGCCCTCACCGGGAATCGAACCCGGAACCTTCAGGGTGGCAGTCAATGCACTTACCACTCGGCCACGATTTTCAAATTCAACTATGTGTTTCTAAATATTTGGAATAACTTTTTATGGGAGGGGGGCGTTGAACGTTTATTTTTCTTGTAAAGGGGGCGGTGGCCCAGAAAATATTAGAAACCTATGATCTAAGTTGACGGGAGAAACTAAAACACCTAAAATATACATATAAAATGATAACGTTTAATATATAATCGTAGAAAGAAAACCTTTTTTAAAAACGAAAAATTATTTTACTTCATGATATCCATAGACATTTCTAGCGTAAGTAGGAACAAAATTTATTTTTATAGACCTCTGATAATTTTGACATTCATTAGCCAATAATAAAAAACATTAATGTCAGATTCAATCCTTTGATGGTGATGTGTAACTTCAATAATATTAATGATTTTGTGTTTCTTTAAATAGTTTTAAAATATTTGAAGTTACAAACCGTGTACAAACATGAGTTATAATCCACCACCTCCAAGAAATGGTTAGTAAAAATCTCCGATTTTTTTGTTTCGACATGTCTGTCGGTATTTTTTTGTTGGCGGTTATAAATTTTAATTTGTGCAATAATTTCAGTTGGCATTGGCAGGAAAGTAAAAAGAGTTAGCGATGTAGCCGCTTTGGGTATGGCTCCTACAGCCGGACCTTATCCACAAGCCTCATCTTTCGACCCTTCATTTTCCAGTCCCATAAGTCAAAGTACACCGCAGGGTTTTGAAGGCAATGGTTTTGAACAACAAAATTATGGATACAATTCACCGATGCCAAACACAAGTAAGTTAATAACACAAATGCTCGTACAACTATTATAACTATAGGATTCCTAAAACCAGCACGCTGTGTGGTTAATAAAAAAATGGTAACCATATTAAAATAAATATTATAATAGAGCTACTACTGGTAGCCCATTGTTTAATTTAAACATAAGGTACGTTAGTTATGTACCTTCTTAATTTTTAACGATTTTAATTTATTAATTTCAAAATGATATCACAGAATAATCCATATGGTTTTTAATTAAGTAAGTAATTCAATATATTTAATATAAACACATTGTGAAAAAAATCGAAATCCAAAGCTGTGCTGTTTGGAAGCATTTTTCCCTGCCCACAGTTTTACTTTAGGCAGATTAATTCCACACACTTTTGTTGTTGTCTCAGATAATTTTTGCTTTATATGTAAACATAAACATATTTCAGATTTATCTTATAGAAAAAAAGGAAGGATGAAAGTAGAACAAATGCAGTAGAAATTAGATATCTTAGACCAGGGGTCGACAAACTTATTAGCCAAAGAGCCAAATCTGTTGCCAGAGCCAGAGTTGATTGATTTAGCAAACCTTTATTATTATTTAGGCACTTCATTAAATTACGGGTACACTGAATAAAGCTTGATTTAATACAAAATTAAGGTTTTATTCATTGATAAAAAAAATAAAAAAAAGAATACAAATTTAAATCATGACAATGACTGTTAACCTTTCCCTTACGGTGCTAAAATAAAAACGTGCGTTCCGGTGTAGGGTAGTTGTAGTAGGATTTTAAATCGGAAAAATAGGAACATTCATAGCTAATCCCCTTATATAATTATAATTGAAGTCAAAAATTATAATAATTGCGATTTAATTGCTAAAAACATTAAAAAAACCATCTGGCAACGCTCACGGAACAAGCATAGGTCCGCTCTGATTGAAAGCCTGAAAGCTACTGCCGCCGGTGCGGAGTGAGAACATTGAGCTAGAACATATGCAAGAGTGAGATGCGAATATAGTGTCGCGTACTCAGCGCTACGAATTTTGTTTCCGATGTTCAAAAACCTCCGATGTACCCGATGAATTCTGATTATTATTAATATTATTTTTTTAATCAATGCGTAAATATATTATGGAGGAATACCTAAAATCTTAACCTTGTATTTATTATATTTATTGAGATATTGATGGTTATTAGAAGCAACGTGTAGAAGATACCCATCACAGGGAAGGGAGGGTTAAACCCTTAAGGGGAAACCATTAAAAAACAATTATTTTTGTAAATTCAATAAATCATATTTTTTCTAATATTAGAGTTATACAATTGACATTGATATTGTCCACAACATGTTTAATACTCTGGGAAAATACTCTCTGAAAGTATTAGAATCATGTATATAACTAACAAACCAACCAACCATCACGGCATTCACGAAAAGCCAATTAGAGAACAAGTCGCTAGATGCAAACGGCAGTGGATCGGTCACACTCTGAGACGGAACCCAGCCTGCATCGCTCAGGGCGCACTAGACTGGTTCCCTTTGGGGGGAAAGAGAAAGCGAGGCAGACCTAGAACCACCTGGAGAAGAGCCCTGCAGGACGAGGTTAAGACAGCAGGCCGCACTTGGGATGATGTTAGGCATCAGGCATGCGATAGAGTCAGGTGGAGAAGGTTCCTTGAGGCCCTATGCACCACGGAGGTGTGACAGGACAAAAAGAAAGAAGAATAGGCGGCCACGCTCAAAGTCAGAAAAAATTACGAGCTTGCATGTTACGATGTAAGATTGTAGAGGAAGCTAGAGAGGTATATCAGGACAGAGCAGTATGGCAGTCCATCCTCTCTGCCTACCTCTCCGGAGAAATGGCGTGTTGTTTAGTTAGTAGTATATTTAACATTATAATTAGTTTGTTTTACATTAATGAAAATATGTAAATTATAGATTTCCAGCCGTATCCACCTGCAGAAACCCTGACCCCAGGCTTTCCTGCTGGTGGAGCGCAGCTGGGCTCCATGCTCCAGCAGCCTATTGTGCAGGACATGGCGATGCAATATGGCCAGCAGCTGGCTAACCATGGCAAGGATGTGGTCAACCGAGAATTCCAGAAATACGTGCCTGTGTCACGGCTAAAGTACTACTTTGCCGTTGATACTAAATATGTTATGAACAAGCTGATTTTAATATTCTTTCCCTATGCTAACAAAGTAAGTTTTTTTTACATATATTTTTATTTGCAAATAGAAGTATTTCAACTAAAGCAAAGATGGTATGATCGGAAAATAATAGAGTTCTAGTGCCAATACTTTTATGTATGGAAGTGAAACTTGGAGCTGGCAAAATAAGGATGAAAGTAGGATAAATACCGTAGAAATGAAATCACTGAGAAGATGTGTGGGAAAAAGATATATGATAGAATACCGAATGACGAAATGAGGAAGAAATGTAAGGCAGATGATTGCATCATAAGTAAAATTAAAAAACAATCCCTGAGATGGTTTGGACATATGAAACGAATGGGCGAGAGAAAAATCGACGAGTGTGCATATTACGATGTAACATATGAATGTGTAGGAAGCTAGAGAGGTATGTCAGGACAGAACGATATGGTAGTCCATCCTCTCTGCCTACCCCTCCAGAAAACGGCGTGATGATTAGTTAGTTAGCTATCACGATGTGTGACTGTAGAGGAAACTCAAGAAGTACGCTGGGATAGAAGTGTGTGGCTGTTTATTATCTCTTCATTAACTGATCTATTTATCCTTCCGAGGTGGTCCTAAATATTGTCTCATATTTCCTATTTCTCTTGCCATTGTGGTGGATGGTTTGGTCGACTTTGTTTCTTTTCCAAGGGCACTTGGTGTTATTGTTATAGTAACTCCACACATGGAGGCACCTTCCTTGCCTTATATATATGCCTTAGCAAGAGGAAACGTGTCATTCCCATAAAATATAATAAAACTTCTAGAAAACAGATGTTTTCATTTGTATTAACCTCTCAAGTAGTAAGATATTAATGACATTTATGAAAAATCACTTTTTCAGTTTCTAAAACATATAACTATCCTATAAATCATTTAATTTTGTGTACATCAAAAGATGTCACTGGTAGTCCAAATTTTTACATAATTAGAGAATATTCAAGAAATTTTAAATGAGCCCCGAGCATGGGACTACACACTACCTGACAATGTTATCAATAGCTCTACGTTTGTGGCGGTACACAGAGAGAGAGAGAGAGAGTTTAATAATTTGTGATTTATTAAAATGATTTTAATTTCCAGGATTGGAGCATTAAGTATGAACACGAAAGTCCTTTACAACCGAGACTTGAGCCGAATGCTCCGGATCTCTATATTCCCACAATGGCTTATGTTACTTATGTGGTTTTGGCCGGATTTGTCCTAGGTATGTCATAAATTTTCAGCATTTTCGTTACTTAACATTTTTGACAATTTTATTATAAGAAAAAATAATGATGGATGTTCCAATTTTAAACAAAAAATTTTTTCTGTATATTCTATATAAAAAAAAAATTGAATTTAACATTTTTTGTCTTTACATAACCATGCAAATGATGACGACACACTGAATGTGTATTTTTATTCTTTATTATTTTTCAAACAATGATGTAAAACTCTACATTAAATAATTAATATTAATGAAAACGTGTGTATTCCAAAAGGTTTATTTTATTTTATGGGAATAACATGTTTCGTTTTCGTCTTGATTAGGCATTATCAAATGTCCATTGTATGCTCCAAATCCATAACTTCTAGAAAACAGACGTTTTCATTACTATTAATTATTTATTTTGCTTGTTAACAATGATAACTTTTTTTTAAATGCATAATATGCAGGGAACATATAAATATGTATTTAACCCTTATTATCCGGCTGGCTATAATAGCAGTCCGCATATATTCTCTGTGTTTAACGTGTAAAATCCCGTAAATTTACTACTACGGATCAGAAGTAAAAATGTGTATTATATACACTCATGTATTCTCTGTGATTTAGAATTAAACTTTCATCCTTTTTGTACAAAGTCTCACGGCCAATCATCACACTCACACAAAGTTGCGTAACCGCCGAGCTACGAAGTTTTGGTTTCTCATACTATGTCGGAATCTTTGATTTTGAGTACATGTTGACTTAGAGTGACTCTTATATCGTTATCAACGGTGCGATGTTTTGGCTTCATTTATAAACAACATTTTCAATGCAATATATTTTTATTTGTTTTCTTAAACTCAACATGAAACAAAAAAAATCTGATTATATTTATAACATAAGAAATGTATAACATTTGACTACCAAAAACAATTTATTTGATATTTTTATGTATTTTGTGTGAAGATTAATTTAATTGTTTACAAGAGCGTTCCTATGTTTCAAGTTTTCGCCGGCCTTTAAGGGTTAAAAAAAATCTTATAACAATTATTATTTTGTAGTGTGAAATGTTGTAACAGAACATTATACTAGAAAATCATAAGTGATTAAGGATTGTCTATATCGAAGATAATCCATCGGCTGAAGCACTTCCTGTCAATGTTTTTAAATTTATTTTGTTACAGCACTCTTATTTAGTATAATGGCTAAGTCATACATAAATGTCTTCTAATCAAATGTATATTATATATTTTTAAACTTGTTTGTAATGTCATTGCTATGACCGAATTCTAATTGATTGCTATATTAAATAGAAAGATTTAAATTTGTAATAAAATATGACATTTTACATATGAATTTCCAGTTTGTTAATGTCACGAAGCTCCTTCAAACATTTTTTTATAATTTGCCAGGTTTATAATTTGCAGATTTACAAATTTTAAATGATAAATCTTAAATTGTCTTATGTATGCTTCTTTCTAGTCTTTTGATTATATTCTCCACTTATTCCTTAGAATTTGACTTTGTATTTAAGGTATTGTTTGCATTTTGGTTTTCCAGGTATGCAGCACAGATTCTCTCCAGAACAGTTGGGGATTCAGGCGTCCAGTGCCCTGGCATACAGTATTTTTGAAATAATCCTGTATTTAGGTACTCTGTATGTTACAAACATTCAGACAAATCTCAGCACATTGGATTTGCTGTCTTTCTCAGGATACAAGTACACAATCATAATAGCGTCAATCCTCACCAGTATTGTCTTCAGTAAAGTTGGATATTATTTGTGCCTTGTTTATTGCAGTATTTCACTGGCGTTCTTTTTGGTAAGTGTAATCTGAAACTGATTGTTTAAAAATATACATCTTATAAAATACATTACCTTAGTATATAATATTGAGTACACCAGATTTTAATTTTCTTCTGTTTCTTTTTTATCTTGGGAACCCTAATGCTTCACATGTCATTGAAGTTATTAAAAATAGATTACTTAGAAAAAATCATTCTATTGTTATTCTGAAAACACAATACATATTTGGCGAAGATATTCAGGGACTGTTCTAAGAGTTCCTGGAATTCTTAGTATTCATATTTTAATTTATGAATCTTTTGTTTGAAAATTATTCGAAAAACATTACGAAACTTGTTCAGTTTTGAACAAATTAACTCTACCAACAAATGTCAAAAATTAGGGTTGCCAGTTTATATATCTAAAAAAAATTATGTGAAATTTAATCTGGCGTACCCGGGGGGCCTCCCTATTTTTGGTTCAAACTTCCATGTGTACTATACATATCGTTTATATACTGGCAGAAGATATTAAGTTTAAAAATGCTTCTTCTTCTCTTCTTCTTCTTCTTTTTGTCCTGTCACACCTCCGTGGTGCATAGGGCCTCAAGGAATCTTCTCCACCCGACTCTATCGCATGCCTGATGCTTAACATCGTCCCAAGTGAGACCTGCTGCCTTAACCTCGCCCTGCAGGGTTCTTCTCCAGGTGGCTCTAGGTCTGCCTCGCTTTCTCTTTCCCCCCATAGGGGACCAGTCTAGTGCGCCCTGAGCGATGCAGGCTGGGTTCCGTCTCAGAGTGTGACCGATCCACTGCCACTTGCGCCTAGCGACTTGTTCTCTGATTGGCTTTTCGCCTGCCATGGTCCAGAGAACGGCATTTGACACTGTTTGGGGCCAATAGATTTTGAATCCCCAATCTTGCTCCACGGTGTCCCCCTTGTGACCACGACCAGCTTCTGCTACCTCGGTAGTATGATAGCAGGCTCAGGAGGTACGGAGGAGGATGTAGCCAGCAGACTTGACAAGGCAAGGGGAGCTTTCGCTATGCTTCGCCCTGTATGGCGCTCCGGTATCATTTCGAGAAAGCTCAAGCTCCAAGTATTCAGCAGTAACGTTAAAAGCGTACTGCTGTACGGATGTGAGACTTGGAAGTCTACCGCAGACGTTATTGGTAAACTCCAGGTGTTTATAAATAGGTGCCTTCGCTCAATATTCAAAATCTATTAAAAATGCTTACAATTAGAAAAATACTAGGTACTCTCTAATATCGAGAGTCTTAGCCTTCTAAACGTACTTTTACTATTATGAAAAACATCAATTTCAAGACATCAGTAGAACATGTTCAGCAAACGGATTGCTTTTCCCACCGGTGTCACCAGAGGTTGGTTCTGGCAGCCATTGGATAAAACAAACTGTACTGGCGCTGTTTGATATATCTATATGAAACAAAAATACCAACACTCCAGCATGGCTGATTTTTAGAAATATCTCTTGTATATTTTAATAAGAAATGGGTTATGAAAACCCATCTCTTCAAAGCCGAAAAGAGTTGGTTCTCAACATTCCCAAAAGAAATGCCGTGGGATGGAGCCACAGAAAGCTACCATACTCCCGCATATAGCTAATATTGGCATCGGTAAAAACACTTGAATTTGCTTAAAGCATTAAACTGGATATTTTTGGCCAGGTTTAGGACAATGTTCAAAACTATTTTATTGTTTACTTTAAAACTTTTTTGCAACCCTTTGTGGTCTATAATTATTCAAATTCTCATTCAAAAATTAATATTTATTATTTCAAAATGTTTTTCAGGTGCGAACATTGAAAGTTCAAGTGCTGATAGAGCCCACGGGGCAGGGGTACACCCCGGATGCCTACACCCACACCAGACACAGCGGGGGCTCCAAACGAAGGGTGTATTTCCTCCTATTTGTAGCCACCATGCAGCCTGTCCTCTCCTGGTGGCTCACCTATCATCTGCTGCCACTCAACGTTATCCCTGCACCGCCACCTTCATAGAACTCATAAACAAGCTCATCTATTATAATCTCAGAAAATTTGCACTGTTAAAAATGAATAATTGGAATCATAAGATATCTAAAGTGTTCGTAACATTTGGGGTTTATTTAAAAAATATATGTATTTTTAAAGTTTATATTTGTAATTATAAGTAATTTAAACCTACACCTCTGTGTAGTTATTATTTAGTGTTATGGTGATTTATGATCATAGATTTTTTGTCTGGTGTAATATCCTTAAGTGTGAAGCAAAATTTTGAACTCTTTCACTTGAATTTGAATATTGCACATTGCCATTGCTGTGAAGTTTTATTTTATTTAACACTGGTAAAAGGATAAAATTGATGAACAAAACAAGTTTCCTAACTTTTTCTTCCCTTTAAATAATTTATACTAATTATATTATGACATGTTGGGGTCGCAGTATTCAAAACTCGCTTCACTTGTTCACTGAAGAATACGAGGTCTGTTCAAAAAGTATCGCGAATTTTATATTTTTTCAAAAAGTATTTATTTATTCATGAATATCTATTTTGTCCCCTTCAAAGTAATTCCCCTCGGATATAATACATTTATGCCAACGTTTTTTCCAATCCTCGAAGCACTTAAAAAAATCATTTTTGTGATCTTGTTCAGCTCCTCCTTCGATGCCGTCTTTATCTCCTCAATCGTGGCGTAGCGTCGTCCTTTCATGGGCCTCTTCAGTTTTGGAAACAGGAAAAAGTCACAGGGGGCCAGGTCTGGGGAATACGGTGGCTGCGGCACCATTACTGTGTTGTTTTTGGCCAAATATTCGCGCACAAGCAACGATGTGTGAGCAGGGGCGTTATCATGGTGCAAAAGCCAGTTTTTGTTCTTCCACAAATCCGGGCGTTTCTGGCGGATTGCTTCGCGCAAATTGCGCATAACTTGCAGGTAATATTCCTTATTGACCGTACTACCCTGTGGCAAGAACTCATGATGCACCACGCCCCTGCAATCGAAGAAAACTGTGAGCAAAACCTTCACGTTCGACCGAACTTGGCGCGCTTTTTTTGGTCTTGGCTCATGCGGCAGCTTCCATTGGGATGATTGAGCTTTGGTTTCCACGTCATAACCATAAACCCATGATTCGTCACCAGTTATGACCCTCTGGAGCACATTTGGGTCGTCACGGACCGAGTCCAACATCTCCTGAGCAATGTTAACGCGATGCTGTTTTTGGTCGAAATTGAGCAATTTTGGCACGAATTTCGCGGCGACCCGACTCATGCCCAAATCATTGGTTAAAATCGAATGGCACGAGCCAATCGATATGTTTAGGTCCTCAGCAACTTCTCTAACGGTGATTCGACGATTGGCTAATACTATTTTCTTCACTTTATCAATGTTTTCGTCTGTTGTTGACGTGCTCGGGCGTCCGGCACGCTCTTCGTCGTTCATATCTTCTCGGCCCTCTGAGAACATTTTGTACCACCGATAAACGTTGCTTTGGTCCAAGGTAGCTTCACCATATGCCACAGTCAACATTCGAAATGCGTCCGCGCACTTTATTTTGTTTTTCACACAAAATTTGATACAGATTCTTTGATCCATTTTTTGGAATAGGCAAAAATCGAAGACGAGCCAAAACACATCCAAGCAAAACAGCTGTCAAAAATTAACTAAACATTCAAAATGGCCGACCTTGTCAGCATAAGTAAGGGACATGAGTACCAACATAACGCTACAAAAAAATCAAAAATCAAATATACGTAGTCAGCGGAAATTCAAAATTCGCGATACTTTTTGAACAGACCTCGTATGAACATTAAAATACCTTTATGTAAGCTGATTATTCAATTAATCATTTTTAGCAATGTAAAGTGATATATTATTTTGGGATATTTGATACATTTAATTCATTTATCACTGTTTAAGCTGTTTTTCACCTTTCTAATATTATAAATACATTTTTTAACATACATTTGTGTTTTTTTTATTACTCACCAGTTATTCAATTATTAAATATTATTTACCATAATTATTTTTTATTTTTATTATTATATTATAAAAAAGTCAAGTGTGTATATTTACACATTTAAGAGAATAGTTGATATGTTGATTGACTTTTAACATATTCATAGACGAAGTTTAGAAAAATTCTCATTATAAAAAAAAACATACTGGATATGTGAATCATTAATTCATTCATTATCAACCTGCTAAATATGTTTCAAAGATTTCGCGTAGTTAATTTAGAGTTCTTAACAATTCATAAAGATTTCAGAGGCTTTTAAACATAATTTTATTATTCTTATTTGATTTAATTTCACCTTTTTTTCGCCATGTATATTTACATATTTTAAATTCATTTTGCAATATTCTCTTAAATCATAAGTGAGATTGCTTGTGGAAATTATCAGCCCAACCTTTTTTAAACTTGCAAATTCGTTCTCACGTACAATGATGACAGATATTTACAATTAGCTCATGCTATTACTAATTGAAATTATTTGAATATATGCACATCATCGATCTCGATTTATAAATATATTTATACAATGGTTGATACTGTCTTATTTATGCATTTACAAGAATATGCAATAATAAAAACTTATTTATGTTAACATTAACAATGATTTAAAACTCTAAATAGAATATTTAATATTTATGAAAACTTCTGTTTTCTAAATGTTTTATTATATTTTATGGGATTGACTTGTTTCACCTTGCTAAAAAAGCATTATCAAATGTGTCTTAGCATGATTAAACTTTTCACTATTAAACAACATAATAAACTTAATTTTTTTCTACAGTTTTATACTCATATTTTTATCCTCATTTTTGCATGTATTTTTTTTTTCAGCAAATAAATTGCATATCATAAAATAATAATTTAACTAAAAAATGTTATTCGTATGAGTATAATTGCAATTATTTTGTTAATAGTACTTAGTTTTGTTTTTCATTGTATATAATACAATATTATTGCCATCAACTATTTTGTCACTATTATAATATATAAAATATGTACATAATGTATTTCATTATCAAGATCACCCTTGTCATTAAAATAATAAAGTGTTTATTTGTGTATGGATAACCCAACTTGTAATATTTTATAAAATTTTGTTGTAAAATGTCAATTGTTTTATAAATAAATTATTTGTATTGCTATATTTACACTGCGGCTTATATTTATTCACACTGTATATCCTTCTAATAGTTGATATGTAATAAAAATATCATATTTTTTTCACAAAACAAATAAAAATATATTTACTGCCAGACATATAAGATGACTCCCATACATAATTTTTGTTCTTGGGTGGAAGGTGATTAAATTTCATTGGAAACTATTTTATTCTATAAATTATTCATTCTCCTGTCACATAATTTTTTTCGTGTATTTACATATAAATATATTTCGTTTTGGTGAGCCATTGTCTTGCTAGAAAATTAGTTTTATACACACGTACGACTATATCATATAAATTTAGTCATAATTTTTGCCCACATGATAATATTTATTAAAGGGGTATCTGTTTTCGTGAATAAATTTAGGAAAATGTAATAATATTACATAACAGGAACAGTATAATATAACTGTGTGTGTTCATAATTATGTTGAACGAGCCCGCGGCATACTGACCTATTTCTTGAACTACTTGCAATAGATCCCACATATAGAAGAATTTTTAAATATAAATCTCAAATGTATAATATCTAGTCAAATATGTTTTTAGAACTATGGAACTAATTTAGTAAACCAGCAATATTTTCACTACGAAAGATAAATTCCAGGCAATGAAACCGAAAAATGCATTAGAACAAAGTAATAATTGCGAAGCCCGCCATTAGAGCAAATGAAAATATTCCTGAAACGGAAAGCCACATAGCCGCCTAGCGATGAACGAACGTACATTTATGAACATGCGCAATTTCGATACTCGGCTATGTTCATGTTGCTTCGTTTTTATTAGCAGATTTTGTACCCTGATCCAACATGGCGGCTGACTCAGGAATGGATACGTGCCCTAGTCCAGAAATTGCCGATTCCCGAAAGCGTCCCTTGGATGGAGACACAGAAAATGGGGATATCAAACGTTCACATTTCAGTCCAGGTATTTATGTAGTTAAGTCATTCAAAAAGTTCTATGAAATGCGTTGTTTTCATATTACAAAATTCGTCTCTATGTCATTACGTCCTCGACCACCATGAGATTTGACCGTGCATATTTTGTATTTATATGTTTCACAGTGTATACAGGAATTAAATCGTAACAAGCCTAAATAATTAAATGAAATCCTCTTCTCTTTAAGTGACGCCTTTTTTATTCATTAAATCTTTTCTAGTTTTCCTCGACTTGCTAGTATTTTGCAAATTTCTGTTTACAAATTTCCATACGTCACTACTCCCAGCTGGTGACGGAATACATTTCGAATAAAGCCTTTTGTACATTGGCAGATTCTATTCGGAAAGAGTGTTTTTCCTTAATTGAATATAAATTTCACCGTCATCATTTTAGTTATTGTTAGTCGTTTCATTTTACAATTGCTGTCAAAATAAATCGAGAATACTGCGTACATTTCTTCGTTAACGCCGAATCGTATCCGTGTGTTTTAGTATCATATTGATTATTTAAAAATATATTTAATCTATTTTATTATTATTATCTAAAAGTGAGTTTGAAAACAATAAATTACCTCGCATGTCGGACAAAGGAACGCCGAATTACCAATAGTGATTTTCGTTTTTCTAAATTGGAACATCGATTTAAATTTGAATTTAATGAGAGTTTGAGGAATATTTTCAAATGTTAAACAACAGAGGTGATTATTTTATGGTGAATGATTTGGTGACAGCATTACTAGTGGAAAATGGTTACAGGAAAACTGTTTGCAATACCGGTGAGTTACCAAATATTTCACATTAATTACTATATAATGCGTTAGTACTGTGTAAGTCTCCATATTTATCGCTCGGATGGCCTTCGGTATCGCACAATTACAATAAGTGAGCAACTTGTATCCAGCCAGGTACCTGCGCGGGACCTATTACATATTCTAATTCGACACGTTATGCACCAGCGTTTCACCTTCATGCCTAAACTATTTCGTCGTTGCTTCTGAAGTCCTGTGCGACACGAGGGCCGTCTCTTCGATACATTTGCAGATGGAAGGAGCTTTTTTTATTAAGATATATCGATTGATAACGCGAGATACTATCAAAAAATTGCTAATTTTATATGCAATATGTAAATTAATTAATTAAATTTAAATGTGTTATCTATTGGTGATAATTAATATCAATACGTGCCGTATTCATCTGCTCTCGATATCTCGTCTTGTATAATTGTGTATTTATGCATAAATAATTGCTTTATTTAATACCAAAAGACCCGTGTATTTAAATAGAATAACAAATTCTATTTCATATTAAAAATCTTTTTTTACTGATTTTCTTCTTTGCGGATTTCAATCCGAGAAGTTTGCAGAGAATAGTTAGAATCCAAATGTATTCTAGTTAGCATATTTTTATATTGGTTTCGTTCTAAAAAAACTTATATATCCCAGATGTTCTACTTTTATAATATTTTTAAATGTATTATGATATTTTATTTTTAAAATAATATTTTGAAATTTATTATGATATTTAATCAGTTTTAGTTTTTATGAAAATTGACAAAAGTATAATAATTAAGACTAATTAATACGAATGAAAACGTCCGTTTTCTTATATTTTTTGGAAATGACATGTTTCGCGTTGCTAAGGCATTATCAAATGTTAGTAATGTGCCAACACACATAGGA
Source organism: Lepidostoma basale (assembly GCA_022606425.2). Taxonomy (NCBI): domain Eukaryota; kingdom Metazoa; phylum Arthropoda; class Insecta; order Trichoptera; family Lepidostomatidae; genus Lepidostoma; species Lepidostoma basale. The sequence continues at coordinate 367,890 of JAHDVF020000035.1, read as the reverse complement.
TAATGCCTTGGCATTTGGATTCTTACTATCATCTGATAACTTTTTTAGTCTTGTATTTTCATCTGATAATTTGTTGTAATTTTGTAAAACTAACTAGCCAGCACGCTATCTCCCCGAAGGGGTAGGCAGAAAGAATGGACTGCCACTTAGTGACTTAAACGTTCGCAAAATAAATCTAAATTTAGAGACTAGATTCTAACTATTATTTGCTGCAAACCTCTCGGATTGAAACTACGAAGAAGAAAATCAGTAAAAAAAGCTTTTTAAGATTTAAATAATTTCTATAAGGATATAGTTTCGGTTATTCTAGTTAATTACGCGGGTCTTTTGGTATTAAATAAAACCATTATTTATGCATAAATACACAATTATAATATGGTATATAATAAAACTAATAGAAAGCAGGAGTTTTCAGTCGTGTCAGTTGTTTAATACGGATTTTTATACTACTGTTTAAGAAACAATAAATACATAATTTTACGCATTTTTATAAGTATCGACGACCTCCGTGGTAGAGTGGTTACGAGCTCTGACTTCCATGCCGAAGGTCCTGGGTTCGATTCCCGGCGATGGCAGTGTGATTGTCACACTGTCTTTGGTCTGGTGTAGAATTCACGTGACAATATAATGGCGATAGATTGGCTACCTATCACATGTCACGAGAATCAATATAATAGCTAAAAAATAAAAATTGTATACTGTAATTGGGTCCAAACGACCTGTTGTGTACAAAAAAAAAAAAAAAAGTTTCGAATGCAGTGATGTGTGTACACAATGTTACAATTGTGAAGCGAATGATTTAGCTTTTAAAATATTGTATCTTAATCATACTTTCCAAATGATTTGGACATTCTGCTAGATGCAAGATGTCGTTAAGTAATCATTCGACCGCCGTCCAAGCAAGCACCTCGCGCTGACTACACTTGTCTAATATTCACTTTATCTGGAGGATCAAAGATCAACTGTGTACAATATTGTATTTAGATATGTAGGTAGATAATAATTTAAAATAAATCTCTTTATGTACAGTCAGTTGTGTAAATATATGAACAGACTAATCGCTTAATTGTTCCGAACATGTCTACATGAAATACAAACGAATAATGTAATACTTAAACACTACTACGCGAACATGATTTATTGTTACGGCATATCAACTCCGCTGCAGGCGTTTAGATACCGTTCCATTGTCACTACTATTTGCTCAATTTATTAACTTTCTTACAAATAATGATTCTCAAGTTATATTACAAATACATGTATTGTATATAAAATCGGAATCGAGGTGATTCAGCAGTTGAAAGTTGGTGTACTTTTATTCATCATCAATTTAACGCTGTAAATCATATACAGGCGGCCCTCGACTTTCGAACGTTCGACTTTCGCACAATTCGCTATTTCGCACATTTTTCGACCGTCGTTTTTTGTTCGATAAATGATCGCTCACGTGTCGCTCACTTGTTTATCATGTGCAGTCGCTCTCATCTCTGTTTGTACGTTTGAAAAAAGTTCAGTCTTGCTTTGCAGTACGGACTGACACTACGCGTTTTGCCGTTTTAATTGTTTATATACAGTACATACATGTTAATATTTTACCCTAACACATTTAGATGAGTGAGTGAAAATACTCACCATTTTGGTGTTTTCTTTTACATGACCTGTACTTTCGCACATTCAACTTTAGCACACATTTTCAGGATCAATTAAGTGCGAAAGTCGAGGGCCGCCTGTATATGAAAATTAATAATTATCGTATCTATGCTAATTCAAAGCATTGTGACTATACAAATGAGTGTTTTTCGTAAAGTATTTTAGAAATTGCCTAATTACATTGAATGAAATTATCTCATTTCTATTTTCCATACCGTCCAGAACGACCCTGTAATGCCGATATTTGTGTGGCATAATCATGTCACGCGCTAATCTCCAGCAGATATTGTCATAGATTGTAATATAATACAATACCATACCCAGATACTACAGATACGGTGTGCATTGCGATCAATATGTCATATAAATATCATAAATCGGTATTCATTACATGTCGATCATGTCTTTTACCATTCAAATTTTAACAACTCCTTATAGTGGATCAAAGGTGTATTACATATAATACAATAGTGTATATTTAAGATTTAAAATGTTAAAAGTAAACTAACTATAAAACCATCACACCGTCTCTCCGAAGGGGTAGGCAGAAAGAATTGAGCGCTACACTGTCATTTCCTGACATACTTTTCTCACTTTCTCAACATTCATACATCGTGCCATGCACGCGCGTCGATTTCTCCGACTCCTCACGTGGCCGACATTAATATTTGATATATTTTGAGAAGTAATTCTCCCTAATTAAAGCATTCTACTTAGGTATATGGCACATTTGTAAATTAAATTCGACGAACTTTAACAACAACAATCCATCACGCCGTTTCCACGCAGGGGTAGGCAGAGAGAATAGACCGCCACACTACTATATCCTGACACACCTCTTTAGATTCCTCTATATTCATACAATGAGTCATACATGCACGTCGACTCTTCCGACTTTTAACATGACCAACCTTTAAAATTTGATTAATTTGGTCATGTCATGTTTTGATCGGTATACCTCGACTCCGTACTCCATTTACATCGTTAACGTATTAACAGAAATGAAAATATGGGTTTATACTCGTATTTTACTCTCATTATTTTTAACTCTTTTTTTTGTTTAAGTCTAAATAAAATTCTGAATATTCTTTATTTGAAATTGTATTAATGACGTGTTTATCATTTAATAACTTTGGCTAAATCATGTACTCTCGGTAATTTTACATAATATCTCGAATTCATAATCTATGTAAAATTTCGTAATATGTTTTTTTTCTCTCCTAATATCCGGCGTAGAGGTTCCCGCAGTTAATTTAAAAAAGTGTTGCCATTATTACATAACACTTAGTACCCCGTAGTGTAGCCAGTACCTGCCTGTGATGGATAACACTTAGCTATATTATTCTCTTTCTCCCCGAGCAGCTACCAGCTAGGCTACACCGGCATGCGGCACCATATCGCACATGTCCATGTCCATGTCCCAGATAGGTAGGGCAATTATTATTACACGGGGCGGGTAATGTACCGCCTCGTATCCTGTATTGAAGAGCAAATAAAATGACCCTCGACTTTTTCCTCTTCTTCAATTCAAATTAAGGCCGATTTTTAATACATTTTCTACTTTTGATATAAAATCAAAGGAATAAAAAATAGATTGGTCAATATTGAATAACTTTTTTGTGACTATTGTAATTGTTTATAATTATATATAAAGTTTTCTTTTCTTGTATTTTCATCTGATAATTTGTTGTAATTTTGTAAAACTAACTAACCAGCTAAATTAAAAAAAACGGTGGATTCGTGGGACATAAATTAAATAGTCAATATGTGCACCATCTAAAAAGAACATTTTGTGTTAAATTATTTTTATTTTATTATTTTATTTTATATCATTGTATTTTATATTATTTGTTTAATATTTATTTTGTGGGTGTCGGACGATCGAAGTGTGCGCGGGAGATGCTTATTGGTGGCGATGAGGTTCGCAACCCATCACACCGCATCTCCCGCGGGGCGAAAAGAGAAGGATGGAGTGCCGCATCAGTAAAAGTGTGACAGTCCATTCTTTCTGCCTACCCTTTCGGGGAGACGGCGTGATGGTTAGTTAGTTAGTTAGTAACTAACCGGCACTCCATCTCTCCGAAGGGGTAGGCAGAAAGAATGGACTGTCGCACTTTAACCGATGCGGCACTCCATCCTTCTCTTTTTGCCCCTGCGGGAGGCACGGTGTGATGGGTTGCGAACCTTATCGCCACCAATATGCATCTCCCGCGCACACTTAGTGACTTAAACGTCCACAAAATTAAACTAAAATTAATAATATAAAATACAATGATATCAAATAAAATAACGAAATAAAAATAACATAACACAATATAGTTCTTTTCGATGTTGCACATGTTGTCAGCTGTAATTTTGTAAAATCGCAATATCCATTAATATTTTTTATCATTTGATATCGAAAAATGTTGTAATTAAAATGAGAACTAAGTAACTCGTTTCCTTCCGAAAATTCAAATTCCAGGTTATTATTTGAGAGGCTAACTTTTTAACAAGTCCAAGTCTCAACTTGATTACTCTGACCTCCGCATTCAATAAAGCGGAACCCTCGATTTGAAGTATCGCCGTGTCTTATATTATATTATAGGTACTTTCTACTGACATTTTTTTTACATTTACAATTTCTTTTATGACTTTTCTTTTCGCACCCGATTGAAAGATAAACATTTGAGAAATTCCTTAAAATATTATATTTCGCTATCCGAATATACTAACTGATCGTTCCGCGACCTCTGTGTTCGGGGGCATGAATACGCCAAATAATAAATAGAAAAATATTTTGAAATCTACTTTCGCTGGAGTGATGACCTACTTAAATATTGGGGGTGCTGCGATGCTATATAATTTTTTTTTAAAAAGTTTTCTGGCGAGTGTTTATTCCTTGAAAAAGAAGGCAACATGGATGACACGAATAAGTTGAGTACAGATCGAAAGGAATAGATAAGCATTGTTCGGGCTGGCTCAGGGGGGCGGGCGGCAGGCGCCGGCTCCAGGCCAGGCCGCAGCCCGCAGTACCGTGCCGACTGTAGGTACACTCCCGCCCGGCGCCGGAACAGCCGAACCTCGGCGCCACGTGATCCCCGCTCCAAGAGGGGAGGGGGGGGGGTGACGTCATTGCCTCCCTCCGCTCGCTCCGCGGGCCGCATTCATATGAAAATTCTGGGGCTGCAAAGTGATACCCTGGATAAAAGTGACGAGCTGAATGAAACCACCGCCTCGAAAGGTTCCGAATTCCCCTCTCGCTTGTTTTAACTGCTCCTTACCCCTCTACTCGCGCCCCGCATTCTAGCTTTCGAGCGGCTTTGTATGGGCTTAAATGATGCCTCTTCTCTTTTTATTAACCGCTAGTGACCGGACAGTGCTTGAATAGCGGAGAGCCGCTTTTCTGTTCGGAAAACGTGCCAGTTTTCTCTCTGAAAGTAAGAATGATGGATATTGAATTAGGACAAGGATGGCTGAAAACCTCGCCAGCGCGAGGTCGCCCGGCATATTGTATTGTTGACCGCGGCGTTATCGGGGGAGGCTCTACCGCGAGCAAACGCCGTATCGTTAATTCTCTTTGAAAGTGTTACAGCTTTCGATACGATCTCCATTCTTTCGGCCGGCTGAGTAGCCGAATACGCTTAATTATTAACAGCTGTTTTCGCTTGTGACCTTAGCTAATAATAATAACGTCCGGCCTCCGCGGGGAGGATGGCACGAAGGGGTAAGGTGGATCGATATAATATCGTTACTTCTGAATAAAGAAATTAGCGCCGCGCGTTCGGCGGAGGACATAAATCTGCCGCCCCGCTGTCGGGAGCGCGGATACATCTGTTCAGAGACCAAATTGCTTTTCATCGCAGGCGGTTTTATAATGTCTAATCTTAATGGATTGTTACCGTCGAGCTGCCCTAGTCGTGCCGGGCCGTCATCACGACGTGCGGGTCGTGCGCGATCACTACAAACTAATGCCGTCACAATTAACTTCATACACACAGCCCATTGAAAATTCGCACCTCATCTCGCTTCGATACTCGCAATCCTAACTGTCACTCAAATAGAGTAATAAACTAATCGGGGACAGGATTTGACCACTGAAACCGAAATAGCGTTCTTTTGTAACTAACTACTTTCATATGAATTATTTTCTATAATAGTGATATAGCCAAATGATACTTTACCAGCGAATGAAATATAAGCACCGCAATTAATGATGCCTTAGCAAAGAGAAACATCTTGTTACCACAACATATAATAAAAGTTCTCGAAAAGAGACCCAACTTTTTCATATTAATTCAATTTGAAGGGTAGGTACTCGGATGGCATTAAAAATAAATTTATAAAAATATTTGTGCGTATTATACAGGTGCCGCTGTAATTTATTTAAGTGAAAATGACCGGCATTAGAACCGTTTTTGTTTTCGAGCATGTGCGGAATACTCGAGTGTTTGGGGCGCAGGGTGTTGCGGCCGCAGCCCGTCGGGGATGGGGGTAAGAAGCCGCTACATAAATTCGTTCGCTAAAAATTTCGGGAATGCGTTCCGCGAGCATATTCATTCGCGAGCCGCGGACTGCGCTATTCGCCTTTAATGGTTGATTCGCGCGGGGGAGGGGGCGTGGCATGCGGACAAAAATGTGGAAGTCATGCCGGTACTTGCGACGTTTTTCTTCAGAATGTCACGATTATTTTCAAGTACCTTGGAACTTTATGATTGAGTGTGAATACTACTATACAAATTGCTTATTACCGTAAACGTCAAATTTTAAATGTCTCGTGTATCTTATTTTTTTTTAAATCAAAATATTGCTTAATGATATATGATGTTACTTCACAAACTTATACACTATAGACAACTCCGAACTTCTTATTAAATTGACGCATACTACATATGTTTCGCACAAGGCACACCGCGAGCCAAGTTTTCTACCTTCCTGCTTATCGCACTAACTACGCTCAAAGTCTATTAGCAACATCGTTGTTTTTCATCTTAACGAACGTAATTTTAAATAAATGGTTGAAGCAATGTTTTCACGTAATTGAAGCTATAAGGTTACTTTGCTTTTTATTTAATTTAATTATATATATTTTTTTCTAACTCTTTAAAATATTATTTTATTTTTGTTTGAATTAAGTTTTACTTCGATTTCGATTCATTTTTCTGTATTATTCTAATATTTATATTTGTGGTACCATGTAGTTGATCTTTTTTATTGTTTTCTGTGTTTTTATATATGTTTTACAATCGCTGTTTGTTATTAAAAAATAATAAATGACTAAAACGTTTGTGTTTATAAAACAGAAGAAGAATATGTTGGTTACCATCCTACTACGATCATCAAAAGATTGCTAAACCGATAAAAGCAAACGTATTCCTTAACTTTCCCTCGTTCAACTGAACTTTCTGGCTTCCGTTTTGGAGTCATTATTCTCAATTCTTAATCCGGTATAAGTATTGCTCGCAGAAGATCAATATATCGCCACAAATAACCCGATCCATAATTCACGCACTTCCCCTTCAGACGAGTTGAAATAAAATATCCCGCGCCGGTCTCCCGGGATGGAGCTCGGATCTTGTAGCCATCTCGAGTGGATGCTTACAGGAGAGATTAAACATACGAGTTCATCTTATTGGCCGTGTAATTACGTTACCAACATGTTTTTATTTTATTTTGATCGCCCGATAAAACTATTCTAGGCCAAGTATTAATTTCTCTATGGTAATAAATTGTGAGAGCAATCAGTAGGCAATATTCATTTAATATTCACTAGTTTTGTTAATTACATCACGTTTTATGATTGTATTATAGCAACTATTGTAGCTATCTCGAGTGGATGCGTTTTGCTGAAATATCAAATTTTATATGAGTCGATTTTACTTTTCTATTTTCTTAAGTAACAAACTTTGCAAACTGATATTTCATGTTAAAACCCCTTTGTTTCGCACAAGTTAAACTGCGATCCAAGTTTTCCACATTCTTCCTTATCGCGCTAATTACGCTCAAAGCGCGACTATCTACCATTTATGACACGTTATGTGTGTGTGTAAACCGTTAGAATTGTATTTTTTGTATCTCTTCTGATCCTTTGAAGTTAATTGAATAATATATCCAGAATATTATTTGTATCATTGGCAACAATCATACATCGAACGTACATTAAATCATTGTTTTATTTTTTATAAATATGTTAATTCAGTAACAGGTTTCGTCAGTTCCTGATGCCACTAGCTGACAGCAATACTGACCTAAACATTGAATCTATACTTGTGCAACAATTTCAAAAATCTTTTTTATATTAAAGACGGGCACTAGATACATCAGATACTTTGTAAACACAATAAACTTGCTAAATATAAAGAAAATATTGGGCATTAAGACATTTACATAAAATCTATAAAAATATATAAACAGATTATGTTTGCTTTTTTGCTATGTGTGATCGCAAAAGTAACTATTATGTTTGTTCATAAACTAGTGTATGGAATTTAAAACGTTTACATATGCGTGTTATTACTTGATTATTAAAAGTTGCCAAATCAATATTCGTATAGTAACATAATGCAATATTAAATTTAGTGAAAGTACTTAACAATCATAAAATATAATAATTTGACCTCGTAAAGGCTGTAGATGGGTATAGTAAATATGTGTAAAGTTTCCTAGCGATGTCGTGTCATAAACTAATAATAATTCGTGAAATATTACAGCTTATAGGAACTGAATAACTTGGAAATACGATTTATCAACATTATATTAACAAAAAGTCCCAAATTTCCCTTTAGAAGTTATAACATATTTTATAAATGAAATCTTATGAAAGTGGGCTCATTCTAATTTAGTGATGATTTGCCACGGTTGGTACAGTCAAAACCATATTTTGAAATAAATGACGTCAGTTTCTGAATTCACTACGAAACACAATTTTGCTCTTAAACAGTTTTCGGGAGCTTTGTACAAATATCATTTTGTGATCAGTGTTTTTTTATACAGATAACAAAGTTTGAATCAGTTATGCTGTTTCACTAAAGCTCGGAAGGAATATTTTCACATCAAAGGTAACAATCGCGAAGACCAGGGCAGTTTATTGACTAGCCCGAGGTCGTGTCAACTCTTTCAGCAATAAAACTGCGATCAGTTATCCAGCCGCCGGCCACTGTCGCGGATCATTTTCCCGTAGATTTTTATTCCAGACTCGCTGCCTTTGATGTCTTTGCGATTTAGCGTATAATAATAAACATATGGATATGACTAGCTACCACATTGTATATTTTTTTCATCTCCATTTTTTCAAATTTCATTGTAACGTTTTTCTCCGATGATTTTATTTTATTGTGTAATGCTACCGATTTTTTTTATCTTTACGTTGTGTTTGGTTTTGGTACGTTTTCATTCAAAGACCGTAAAAATGCGAAATTTCCAAGAAAAAAACAAACTTTCCCTTTCACGTTTAAATCTGGTTCTCTTGAAATATCTTCTGAATAATGAATTGTCAGCAAAAAACATTTCAGTGGGTCCGTAAAATTTCACAATTTTATGTAGGTTAGGACTTCACGTGAGTAAAAGGTACCTGCGACGATTCTCTCAATTTTTTAATACATTTGTTCACGCTTTAAAAACATTTGATAATGCCTTAGCAAGAGAAAACTTGTCATTCCCATAATACGCAACTTCCGACAAAAGACTTCTTCAACAGCCGTTTTCATTCGTATTAATTATTTAATGTGGAGTTTTACATCATTGCTCAAGAAACTATAAATCAATTTTTTTTCATCAATAAAATTATTTATCATAATTAACGTACTAACTAATTAACATCACACCGTTTTCCCGGAGTGGTAGGCAAAGAGGATGAACCGGCTTACTGCTCTGTTCTGACATACTTCTCGACCGTCCTCTACGTTCATACACATGCACGCTCGATGATTTTTCCGACTTCAAATATGGCCGCCTTTTAGTATTTGATTAATTTAGTTCTCATAATAAAATTTTTCATATACAAAGATTATATTTAAAACTTTTTTTCGATAATAGCACTTCTGTTTTTGTTTGTCTAGTTGAATCAGTGAGGTTTCTCTATAGATTTTGGTATTCTTCTAAAAATAAAAGCATTAATTCGGGAGCAGAAAGTATCATCGTGTATTCAATGAAGTAGTGTAATTTATTTTGATGTTTCCTTTGAAGTTTTCACCCCTTATCCCGCCCTCCCCCAGGCCGCCTACCCCGGCGCTGTCTTGACACGGTATAGTTGTCCCGTCCCTCGGCGAATATCGATTTTCTAAAGTAGGATTTTTATCCAACAGAACAACAATCACACCGGCTCGGCCCAGTTTGCCGAGTGAGAATGTTTGGCATAGTTTAACTGCCGCTCCGTACTTGATCCTGGCTTTAACGATTCACACTTATTCCACCGACTACTTCACGCGATAGCAACGATATATCACGATAATCATAAAGTGATACTTTTTTCGTAATCTCGTCTGCTGTTTTTTTTCAGTTAAAAATTATTTTTGTTGATTCACTTCATTATAACCATAAAGAATCCACGTGAAGAGTCAGATAAATCGATGTGCGTGCATGACAAAATGTATGATTGTTGAGGGAACTAGAGAAATTTGTCAGGAAAGATCAGTATAGCGGTCCATTATTTCTTCCTGCCACTTCTGGAGACGGCGTGATGGTTTCTCAGTTAGTTATAATCTAATTCATATATATAATGTAGAATGACTTTTTGGTGTAATTTTGTCATGGGAAAAGTTAAGTTGATCTCAATTTACAGATCGCACGCTTAATTGTAAACTGACCGATTATGGCCAATTGACCTCCATTACACTATATCGGTCTTTTTCATTCGTACGTGTTTATAGACTGTTTTTGTTAAAACACCGACTCACGTCAGATTGAGCAAAACTTGCTTTTTTTTAGTTAAGCCAGTGTTCTATTAAGCGTGCGAGATATTAAGAAAAAAAAATTTATTATTTAATTTGTATTTTCGAAAACACTAGAAATATTCCATATCAATTTGGATTCATTGAATTTTGTAATTTAATAATTTTATGTGTTAATATTTATTCCCTAGTAATGCGAAACCATAGACACTATAGAAGAAACATAAAACTCTTTAAAAATGAGAATTGCTGTATATCTGAACAATAATAGGATAAAATATTATCAAAGAGGGTTTGGGGAACTGATGGCAGTGTGGATAAGCATATTCTCAAAAAAATGTATGGCCCGAGAAACTCGTTGCTGACGTAACTTGCCAGAGAACGAAGCGGAATTAATATAGTAAGAGCTTTTTTGTCTCGAATATAAAGGAAAATGTGTTTTGAACCCTTCTACTTTCCGTTTATCAATACGTTGTTTATAATACATAACGTTGTCGCGAACAATAAAGAACTAAGTAAACAAATACGCTATATCTGTTCTGCTCTTATTTAGGCATATCAAATTAATCCTATTTACTTTCACGTGTCTCGTAATATTTGAAATATAATTGTTTTGAAGCAATGTTTATACAGCTAGCAGTAGTTAACGAGCTGTCGTAGAAACACATCTGACTTATTATTTTTGTTGTGAATCTGATATATGTATTAATAATATTAGTTTTAGCTCCCGATAATAATGATTGCTGCGGCCAAGATAAGGATTAATGATTATTTTGTTGGTATTGTTTGTACATTGATACATTCTTATCTATTGCACCAATAGATCTTGATATTGGGTATTTACACACTGCTACTTAGTATATTAAGTTACTGAATTTTTGTAATTTAGAATGCACTATTTTACTAGTAAGTTAAAGAAATTCACTCATCACCAATATGTATTCGTTTGTGTACTTAATTTTGAACTAATTATTATTCCAAGAATTGATTGTACCTCAATAGAAACGAAGATGCAAATTGGAAACAGAATATGGTTGATCAAGGTGTTTACAAGACTTATGACCTGCCATTGGTTGGGTTAAGCGCACGCTTTATGTAATACAACATTCCTCATTCCACATTTTTTCTTATGACCACCATGTCTGACCAATTATTATTTCATAAATATGCTTCGATTTCATATATCTATAGCCATTAGTTTTATCCCGAGAACCTTTTTTTTGCAGCTCAATTAAGAATGTATTCGAATGAGATTCTGTTTTGTTTGCGATTCAAGTATCGTTAAAGTATTATTTCTTCAGTAATAAACCCAAAGTTTTCCTCATTCGTTCACATTCGGGTGTATCGCAGAATCACGGCTCCACTCGCCGCCACTAGGACTCAAGTGAGCATTACAAGTGCTCATTTTTAGTGAACTGACCTAAGGCACGGATTCTGTTGTTGCTCGCCGGTGCTATTAATACTTCGAATACCGAAGGAATTGTCAAGACAAAACATCTTATTACAAATTTGTTTACTATTATTGTATGTAAGGCAGCATGTAATTAGTGTAGTGTAATTGTACCTGCACAGAGAACCGAAGGGCAATCTCGTTACCTTGTTAATAAACGAACGTTACTTTATTATTTTCTCGCCGATAACATTTTACTACTTAGTACTCGCCGGTGACAATAGACCGTAAAACATTATTATTCCGCCTAAGTAACGTACAAGGCGCGATGTTTTTGTTTCAACCAATTAGTATATGCTCAATCGGTAGCTAATTCTGAATGGGTGCTAATTTCGCCATTTGAAAAACTGAAGTTCGTTCGGCATTACTTCTACCAGCTTCGTATATTTGGTATTCTTTTGTAATCCTTACAAAAAAACATTTTGTCTTCCGTTTAAAAAAATGATGACTTTACACACGGCTTTTATTTTCGTCTATGAATTGCGATTGTATAAAACGAAACGGAGAGTGTTATTCGATCACCGTGCTCTATATAAATACTCGTATGTAACTTTGGTGCCCAATTATTTGTTATCAGGGGCAGTTCATTGCCCACCGGCGGTTTAATCATGAGCGGCCGTTTTCCCGCTGGAGATGTGTATTAGGTACTCGCCTCGGCCAAGATTAACAGTGGCCATTTACACACTTATCGCGAACTTGTTTTCGCCGGCACATAATATTTCCCCCAATATTGTCCGGGCAATGCAATCAATCTCTGAGGCCGAGCAGACCTACGCAAGGTGCGAAAATTTGATAAAAAGGCACTTTTTTATTGTTTGAGTTCTACCTTTCTATGATTTTTCTCCGTCCGCACTTAATCGAAAAAACAATTTTATAGTCTAGAACTATCGATAAAAAACCTGTATTGATTTTTAGATTAATAAATAGTTATAAAAAGCGGTGGATTCAAAATATTAGGCTTAAATGCTTAGATTGTTTTACCTACCACCTTCCGGTGGGTAGACCAATCAAACCACTAAACATGATCGCTTCGGAGATCAATGTCTTTCATATTAGTGAAAGTACGTTCAGAAGCCAAATACTCTTGACTTTAGAGAGTATCTTGTCTTCCTAATGTCGAAACATGTCTCATGCGTTCCTGTTATTATATTGTATATATTATATTTTCCTGTACTCAATAGATGTCTTCTGAGATAATAAACTGATTTGATTTGATATTAAATTATTGAACATTAATATTGTTTATAATGCCTGTTGAGATAATAAACTGATTTGATTTGATATTAAATTATTAATGTGTTGTTATTTAATATTCTCTCAATTTAATTTCTTCTCACGAATTCTATATATCTCCATACGAAATAAATGTATATGTACGATATATTCTATCTCACATCCACGTCATACAGCTAATATTGCTTATGTATAATACATAATAATATATGCCCATCTTTTTGAATTTGATGTGTGAATGAATTGTGATATTTATGGATGATAGAATACTGTTCGCAGTTTCAAATCTATTATTCTAAATGTAGCGAAGGTGTCTAATTTTCAGGGCGATAGAACAGTCGTATTATTTGCGTGTTTCCATAAAGTGACACCGCCACAATGAGCGAGCGAGCGCCGCTGCCTATCCCGCTCCAGAGTCTAATGGAATCATCAACACAATAGGCCGGCTGTCACCGCGTTCTCCACATCCCGCTGCCGCCTAGGTTACCAGTCGCCGCTTCACAATTAGATCGCAGAATGCATCGTATCGGCTACTTCTTCGTAATAAATTGTGCGCCTCGCAATGACTTAATGGATAGTTTTCTATTTTTATCCCAGCGTCACTCGTGTTTGTGTACCTATGCTATAATCTCGTGCATTCGAGCGTTTTAGAAACAGGAGAGTCGCCAACGTATTTTCGGTGACTCTAATCTGGCTTAGTCCTGAAATACACCTTTGGGGTAGGGTATGTCAACCTCTTCTCTTCTCCTTGCTATTGTTATATATTTTATATTTATATTTATTTTTAAAAGGAACATAGAAGTTTCCGCCACATACCCGAGGCTGTTATAGGGCGTAGCGGCGCCCTTTTATCAGCCTCGCTCGTACACTCCCTGGGTCTGTCCCTGGTCCATCCGGGACTTACATTTAAAGACGGCAACAACAAGGGGGTCCCAGACCACATTTAATCTACTCCATCCTACTTCTATGCCCCGCTGTACTTTATTGAATAAATAAACATAATATATAATACATGAACATTTTAGGAACATGATATAAAAGATAAAATATTCTGCTTCGCTATTGTTATATTCTACAAAGATGAGACACTCTTAATTTAACGTTAGTAAAAATATACACAATCATATTTTATTTTATATTCTTATTATTCTTTCACCTAGCCATTTCCCGTTATTTGGGGTCGGCTCTCCTAATACGGCTCCCTTAAGTCTCACGATCCAGGGTCATCCGACTGTCTGGTCCCAGCGCCTTCAGGTCGTTCCCAACTGTGGTCATCCACGTTGCAGGAGGCAGACCTGGTTCCCTCCTTCCGTCTTCCAGTTGCCGTGTCTTGTGAACGATGTACTCATTGTCCCTCCTGCTCACGTGACCGTACCACCGTAGACGACGTTCCCTCGTTTTTTTCCGCTATGGGACCGACTTAATATGAATTTTTATTTTATGTTATCTAGTATATTTTAATGCAAATAAAAGGTTTTCATATTACAATATTTTTGATAAAAAGCGATTGATTTGTTCAAATAATATACAATAAATAAAAAATAATTATACCATTTTCTTTTTCGTCTCGATGAACTCTAAAAGCAAGTTAGCAAGATAACCGATCTTTTAAAATGTAGGGCACGATTTTTTTTTCTGCGCTGAAAAACCTCTTTGACGTATACAATTTGAACCAAATGAAACAGTTTGAATGCGCAATTACCGCGCAATTATTCTTAAGAAAAAGGGATACCTTTCCTGCCCCCGCCCCCATGCCATGTCGGCTTATAGGTATATAGCGTTTCGGAAATCCTTCTCTAGTCACGTGACCTTAATTCCCGCCGTCTTGGATGTGTGCGCCATCCGGTGATAAATCTCGCGCCACCACCTTCTCCTGGTTCCGCCGAAAGTGCGGAGGTCACATTTACTCAGATATTCTAGTCATAAGTTGAAACTACGCGCCGACACTATGCTTTTAAATGTCTCTCGATTTAAATTGCTCCGTTACCCGCTACTAGCTTCACGCGGTATATTTCTACCCTATCCCTGCAATACTACGAGACAAGGCTTTTAAATTATGTAACGGGAGTTCATATTGTGGTTCAAGGGTTCCACAAATAAAACATTTCAATTATTTGTCGATAAAATCTTTAGCTACTGTATGGTAGATGATACAAAAAAAAACTCAACACTTGAATGATTGGAGTAAAGTAGGCACTTAATACAAAATAATAATTCAAATTAAGTATGCAGTTTTGTTCTGTATGCCATATGTTGAAGAACGAAACTGCATACTTAGTTTGATTTTTTTGTGATTAAGTGCCTATTTTACTTCAACCAATCACGTATGTATTATTTTCTCCGGATCCTACACTCTAAAAGTGTACGTTTTCCGTAAAAAATAATGTCCATTCATTAAATAAAAAATCCTTTACTAATTGTAAGAAATGCTCTTTTAGTTTCCAAACTCAGCCCATTGCAGTGAAGCTTGGAGCTGGCAAAAGAGGAATGAAAGTAGTGTAAATATAGAATATCGAACGAGGATGATTGCGCCCTAAAAAAATTCAAAAAGGATCCCTTAGATGGTTACGGAACGAATGTATGAGAGAGGAATGGTTAAAACGGTGATTCTCAAAGTGGTCTATATAGACCCCAGGGGTCTACGACAAATTGCAAGGGGTCCATGTCAGCGAAAAAAAATCGGGGGTCTATGAAATGAAAATGGGGTTCCACGATAGTGGATCTCATGTCGGTTGGGGAAAATCTGCCGGTCGAAACGTTTGGCGACCTTTTTTTTTTTTAGCTCATTTGGTCGCCAAATGTTTCGACCGGCAGATTTTTCCAAACCGGCTTTTTTTCCCGGATTTTTTGTCCTGATTTAGCTCTGCGTCAGCTTCAAAAATACTTTTATAGTAATAGATGAATTTGTAAAAAAAAAAACAATTTTAGGGTCTACACAAAATAGAGGAAATCGGGAAGGGATCTACGGGGCAAAAAAGTTTGGGAACCTCTGGGTTAAATTGTTATTTACGAGCAGTGTAAGTGGAAAGAGAAGCCGTGGAAGACCAAGGAAAGCATGACACGATCAAATTAATCAAATACTAAAAGGCGGCCACATTCGAAGTCGAAAAAATTGACGAGCGTGCATGTTACGATGCATGAATGTAGAGGAATCTCGAGAGGTCTGGCGGTCCAACCTCTGCCTATCCTTCTGAGGAAACGGCGTGATGGTTAGTAAGTTAGTTAGCCTACTGCGTGAAATAAATGTTCTCTCGGTTTGGCACGTCTTTGTCAATTATTTTATCCGTTTAAATTTAAACGTAACATTTCCCGTAGCGTTTGTAAAACGCTGTGGGCTCGTGTGCTTCTGTGAAGTGTGCACGTAATAATGACACGGCCAACAATGAGCCTTATCCCCGCGCCGTGCAGCCGCTTTGATGGTGCAGTCCTCGGCCCGCAGCGGAGTGGTTCACGATCACGTGTTGTCACATGGGCTTGGGCTCACTGCCCACCGGGGAAATGCACAGCACGAGTGTGTACATTCAACTGCAGTAGCGCGAAAACACATCGGCACTGGAAAACGATAAAACTTGAATTTACACTACCCGCCCGCGCTGTGGTTATTCGTTTTTCAGTTGTTCCGCTGAGATCTCATTAACGATCTTTCCACATGCCTCCCACGTATTCAATAAAATTTAAGTTTACTTTTTATATTTATAACGCCGCTACTCTGACCCAATTTTCTATATCAATATCGCGCTTTAACAGGTGACTTGTAAAATGTTTATTTTTTTATTTTCGGTACTCATTACTAATTTCCGAGAAGTTGAGAAGAATGCGTGGAAAAACAATGTACTCGTATGATAGAATATCGAACGAAGAAGTAAGAAAGGAATGTAAGGCGGATGAATACGGAATGGATGTGTTAGTGTGATAATACAATATATAGTGTGAATAGAAAAAGAACTCGAAACTAACTAACTAACTAACCATCACGCCGTCTCTCTGAAGGGGTAGGCAGAAAGAATGGACTGCCACACTTTTCTTTCCTGACATTTCTCTCAACATTCATACATCGTGTCATGCACGCGCGTCGATTTCTCTGACTCCTCACGTGGCCGACATTCAACATTTGATTTATTTGATCGTGCCACGTTTTCCTCGGTCTTCCTCTATTTCTAGTTCCATTTACATTGCTAACATATATTTTTTTTACCATTATTTCTTCATTCATTCTTTCCATGTGTCCAAACCATCTTCAATCAATCAAATCAAATCAAATCAGTTTATTTACTCAAAAGACATTACAAACAGCATAAATGTTTAAGGCATCTATTGAGTACAGGTCAAATATTATATACATATAACATAATACCAGGAATGCATTAGTGATGGTTCGACATTAGGAACTTAATGATTCTTAATGATCCTTTCATTATTTTGTTCATAATACCATCATTTTCAGCGTTCATCGCACCGCATTCACTTATTATATTTTCATTCGACACTATCATACACAGAGTATCCATACATTCTCATATCATTTCTACTACATTTATTCTACTGAAAAAGAACTCGAGGAAGGCCAAAAGCGTGTCACGGTGTATGACTGTAGAAGAGGCGCACGAGGTATGTCAGGATAGAACAGTGTAGCCGTGCATCATCTATCTACCCGTCCGGGAAACTGCATGATGGTTAATTGGTTATCAAGAAAATGTTGTGTACTTAAATAATTTCTGATAGTAAACAATTTTAGAGCACCACGCAAAAAAACGATTTCGAGATATGAATTTGAATCCTAATATACAATATGTATTGTATTAAATATCTGTTAAAACAACATCAGGTCATATTAGCTTAAAGCAGATTCATGTACCTTATTATTTTATAAAGGGATATTTTTGTTTGTGCGATTTCACGCCTGAGTGTACTCCCAGCGGCCTGCAGTGTGCACATGTAACATATACTCGTATATACTATTATGTCACTTGCCCTAATTATATTGGATACTTTATCATGCTATTGCTATTTTCCACGTTTTTGTTGAACGTGTATTTTCGCTATTTGGATAGATAGCAAAGTCACACTTTACTTTGAAATAATTAGAAATTTCTTTGTGATGCAATACTAAACATATTTTATTTATAAAGTTCAATGATGACGAATGGATATTTGATTATCACTTTGTACAATTTTAGACCGTTTTTTGTTAGATACGTATTGTGTCTAAACTTTGTTTCTATTTAAAATCAAAACATTTCTGGAGACCTCAATTTCTTGGTCTATTATTTCTAGCCAACTCACCAGCGTTGAAGATTTATTACAAAAATACCACAATAGTTTTCTGTGCTTTAATTTTTCTACTGACAATTAATTGGTCTGCCGAGAAAAACATGACATAACTAAATTAATCAATTACTAAAAGTCGGCCTCATTCGAAGTCGGAAAAACAACAAGCGTGCGTGTTACAATGTATCAATTCAGAGGAAGCTTGAGAGGTATGTCAGGACAGTACAATGTGACGCTCCATTCTCTCTGCCTACACCTACAGAGAAACGTCGTGATGATTAGTTGGTCAGTTCTATTATTATTGTAAAAAAAATCAAAAGATCTTAAAACGCCGTATGATGACGGGTGAGCGTTTATAAGATTTCGTATACTTGGTAAATACATTGTATCAGTGCTTGCATCTACCCTATTGTCATTTATTTAGGTGAGATCGCTCTTGTTATTTTGGAGTCGACCCAATATTTGTATCGAGCCGGCCACGGAGAGCCTGTAGGGTTACCAAACAGATCCCCGCAATTATTTATCGTCATTAGCATTTTCCGATATGCCCACCTTTTATTATCCTCGCTAAATTTATTGGAGATGCTCCAAAATTAGTAGCGGAGTCGGTGTTATGGCGCCACTCAGTCTGGCGGTGCCCGATAATCGCTTCATACCTCATTGTACAGATTCTTAAAAAAGTTTATGTTATATTTTATATGTATTACATTTGTCAACTATCGAACTCTAACGAGTTTTCATTATTTTTTCTTATTGGATCGATAGAGTGTTGCGCAAAATAGCATAGCAAAGAGTTTGTTCATCAACTCCTTTAACTTGTGTATATTAACAACAACGCGCTTGACTCCCGCTCCATTTGATAATGCCTTAGTTGGGCGAAACACGTTATTAGTAAAATCCAATAAAACTTATAGAAAACAGACGTTTTCCTCAGTGTTAAAAGTTTACAGTATTATATTGTAATAGCAACGAGAAGGAATGTATTCATATGAATTAAAACGTCTGTTTTCCAGAAGTGTTATTATAGTGTATGGGAATGCTATATTTCGTTTTGCTAAGTCATTATTAAATGATGACATTTGATAATGAAACATGTCGTTCCCATAAACTATAATATCACTTCTAGAAAACTGATGTTTTCATTCGTATTAATTATTTGAGTTTTACGTTCAAGAAACAATTAATTAGAAGGGTGTAGGTATTTAAAAGAAAACAAATTGAATGCCTTGTCGTTTTGAATGATATAAATTGTCTTTAACGGGCGAGATAAGCGCGTGCCGATTCAACCATTACCCCGCGCGTAATTTAATTTCTGCCTCCTCAGTTGAGTCCTGAGCAAACAGCATAATATCCGCCGAGCCGAAGTTTGGCCATCCCTAGCGCGGAGAATTTGACCTAAATAGCTGACAATGCCGATGCCGCTCCGGCCCTATCTGCCGTGCCGTGCCGCGCCGTGCCGCGCCGTACCGCGCCGCAAGAAGTATGCTAGAGCTAGAGCTAGAGCCGGGTGTCGCTGTCGCATGTCGGGGTGTCTCCCTCTTGACTTATTATATTCTCAAACTTTGTCGGTTCACGCAAAACATTATAAACACCATTCATTCCGAGTGGACGCGCAAAGGAAATCTATTTACTCGTTAGAAGAGGAGTAATTCATATCCAAATACATCTAATCCTGACTTCTTTGACAACATTCCTTAAGAGTGAACGTAATGGCATCAAGTTAAAGTGGTTTTGTTTCGAAACAGCCAAATCAATACATCAAAGAATACATATTTTTATGTTTTACTTATTTAATGCGAATTTGTAATTCGGGTTGTTTCTTTCAAAGTCCTTTTCGTGTATTAAAACCCTGTTTTTCCACTTTTGAGTTTACTTTTATTGACTTGTTTCGAAGGTTTTACACCTTCATCATTGGGAGAACAATATAAACTTAATAACCATTTCGAAACCTTCTAAGCCGAGAAAAATGAACTCGTAAGTGTATAAAACAGTATTTTAATTTATAAAAAAAATCATTGTAAAATCCATTATAATAAGTGTTCTTCTACCGACCCTTATGTATGGAAGCGAAGCATGAAACTGGCAAAAGTAGAATAAATGCAGTAGAAATGAGATCTCTTAGACGAATGTGTGGATACTCTGTGTATGATAGAGTGTCGAATGAAAATATAAGAAGTGAATGCGGTGCGAATGATGGTGTCACGAACAAAATAATGAAAGGATCATTCAGATGGTTTGGACATATGGAAAGAATGAATGAAGAAAGAATGGTAAAAAAAATTATATGTTAATGATGTAAATGGAACCAGAAATAGAGGAAGACCGAGGAAAACGTGGCACGATCAAATAAATCAAATATTGAATGTCGGCCATGTGAGGAGCCAGAGAAATCGACGCGCGTGCATGACACGGTGTATGAATGTTGAGGAAGCGAGAGAAATATGTCAGGAAAGAAATGTGTGTCAGTCCATTCTTTCTGCCTACCCCTTCGGCGTGATGGTTAGTTAGTTAGTTAGTTATCCATTATAGTTTTTATGTTATTTTTCGTTATCTTAAATGGATATTATAAATATATGTTAAAATTAGAAATCATTCAAATCGGCAAGAAATTTTGTGTTATTATGACTTGTTCCAGTGCCAAGATTTTTTCCCTCCTTTTAATAGGAAAATCGACGAAAAGCGTCCTTTGTTTGGCGCGCAAGCACCCCCTAGGAAACAGTTGTCTAATCACTGCGGACAAGCGGAGTCTCTCGCTTGTGTGTGTGTGTGTGTGTGGTGCCGCCCGCTCCTCCGGCCTGGCATCACTCACCACTCACCACTCACCACTCACCACTCGGCGCTCACCTACTGGAGTTACGTAACATGCGGCATAACACTAGTGGCACCCTCACCACGACCATTACCCCGCCCGCCCTCCGATCTACATAGCCTTGTGTTAAAAAAAATACAGAAATCTCTATAAGACTTCACACAATAACGCCACTTGTACCGGAGAAATGTATATAGGTTATTCGGTTATTACGTCTCCATCGGGAAGCATTGAAATTGAAATTCCATTATAATTTGATTTTCTATTCAGTTAGAATGTACCTACGCGTTTCTTTTGCAAACGCGGCAAAATGTTTTTATTTTTTTATTATTCTTTAAAGCTTTTGTGTTATTATAATATTAAATATTTGTTTGCCTTTGCAGTATTGTAATAATGTTATATTTTGTAAGCAGTGTAAA
This sequence comes from Lepidostoma basale, assembly GCA_022606425.2. Taxonomy (NCBI): domain Eukaryota; kingdom Metazoa; phylum Arthropoda; class Insecta; order Trichoptera; family Lepidostomatidae; genus Lepidostoma; species Lepidostoma basale. The sequence continues at coordinate 346,194 of JAHDVF020000035.1, read as the reverse complement.
CATTGGTAGAAACGTTGTTTTTATTGATCATAACAAGCCTACACCACCCTTATACTCGATTTCTACAAGATTTTGCCGTTTATTATTTTTTTAAATATTGAAATAATTTTTTCAGATATGAGGGTATTATTTGCAAACCCGGCAAACTCCACCAACAATCAAAAGTGAGATATGAATTGGGTCTTATTCATAATACATTTGCACACAATTTTTATTGATTTTCAGTTTCAAATTCGGCTTCATTCTGAAGAATTTTGCTATTAAAATATAGGGTTTGTTGCAAACATGGCAACCTCCACTTGAGTGTTGCAAAACTGATAAAACTCCAAAATGAAATTCATTATTTTACATTAATTATCAACATAATGATGATTATTTCATGGCTGATTACTTTTAAAATACTAACTGCTTGAGATGAAAAAAAAATATATCGTAAAAAAGCGCATTTTATTAGCGTGTCAGTTTTTTGCGATTTACTCAAAACATCTAATGATGGAGTTTGCCAGGTTTGCAACTAATACCCTCATATATTGACATATAGGATTTTTGCTGCTAATTAAATTTTACCCTTTTTTTCTAGTATATTCATACCCTTTACCCAAGAGAAATGTTGAAACGAAATAAAAAAAAACTGTGCTAGTGTTATGCTTATTGGGTGCATTTTACTTCAGAACACCTGCATTGTATATTTTTTGTGGAGAACTCTCTCAGCGCTGTGTAGCTACTATGCAGTACGTTAGTAAAAAATGTTTTGAACAGCTTTTGATACTAGCATACTTTCCGCTTTTGGAAATCGGGATCGCATAACCTATAATGTGTGGTGTGCAGTGGTGGGTAGTGTGCCGGGCGCACTGCGGACAGGGGGCGGGCCGCGGGTAATAGGGTAGCAGCATCCGAAAATCGTTAGTGAATCTCTTGTATTAGGTTCCGGACTGATTCGCGTTGCGGCAAATCACGCAGTAAGCACCGCGCTTGTATGCTAATCAGACCTTTCCTTACTTACGCAACGGTATATTTTGTTGAAGCTCGTTTAAGGTTGCGCAACTCGATGTTTTAACTTTTTTTTATCAATCAATATTATATTATGTCAAATGCAAATAAAATGACTGAATGCAGTACGAATGAAAGTGTTATGAACAAAATAACGGAAGGATCATTAAGATTTTTTGGACACATTGGAAATAATGATAATAAAAGTATGTGTTAACTATGTAAACGGAACAATAAATAAAGGAAGATCGAGGATAACGTGGGATGATCAAATAAATCGATCACGCGAGGATTCAGAGAAATCAAAGTGCGTGCATGAATGATGTATAAATGTAAAGGAATCGAGAGAAATATGTCATGTCATATGTGTAATATGTCAGAAAAATGTGGCGGTCTATTCTTTCTACCTGCCTCTTCGGAAAGACGGCGTGATGGTTAGTTAGAAACAAAAAAATAGTATTATAGTATTTTAACAATCATACTTGATTCAAAGTTAAGGATTTAGGATTTTTGCAAACATTATTAAAAAAATAAAATAATACGATATATTTATAGAATAAATTGTATTAGATTTTTTGATCTTCGTAAAAATAAATATACGAAAAAAATATATTACGGGTCGTGCTCAGGTTCGAATACAAGTATACTGGATCGCAGACCAAAGCCAGAGTACACCGTTCTCTACAGAAAATCATAATCATGTGATCTCCGATGGAGATACGATTTTTTTAAATGATTATAATTTTTGGAAAATCCATTGACGTAATAAATATAAAAATGATAAAGTTGATGTATGTAAGCAATTATAATCAATGTCCCTTTAAGTCGTCCATTATTTTATCCACTTGTATAAAAATACCCGCGGCTTTACTTTACACGCTTTACGGACAGACACTTACCCACAAAACTCGTTTTTCACCGCTCTACCGAAAATATTTATAGAATTTTTATTACATTGTTTGAATACATCTCCTTCTCTTAAACGACTCGACAAAGCGAGCTTTTAGAAAACCGTACGATTTCTCCGGCTACAATATTGACTATTCAAATTTTATTTGAATTCCCTCGTCTTGTTGTGTTTTCACCTTTTTATCGATCGCTCGTCGCGGAGATTCGATACAATCTAGCGCCCGTGGCCACTGGAAGATGATTGCCTCGACCTGCTATTGGCCGCGGGCGCAGCCTTAGCTCCTTAGCCTTAGTCCGTCCCGAGATGTTTTACTATTTCACTAATCTTACACACACACTGTTATTCCTACGGAGCGTTCTACTTATGTTATATTTACCCCAACCCTGTATTTTACATCTCAATCGGAAAATCGTGTAATCTTTTCGCCTAGGGTTGGAAAATTTATTTGTAAAGAAAAAATCAGAAACACGAATATAATAAATTACATTTTTATAAAATAAAATATAACAAATATATTTTCTTTATAAGATAAACATATTGCTTTTGCGTTGAATGAGAAACGGGGCGACTATACCATAGGTCGATTAAATAGAACTAAACCAAATATATTTATATATTACATTGAGGGCGCGTATTTGCTACACACCCCCATTTCTTCTTGTCTATAGATCACACATAGAAAAAACTATTGGATATATCAAACAAACTAACCATAACGCAGTCGATTCTACTGACTTCTAACATGGTCGACCTTAAAATTTGTTTGACTCCGTACTCCATTCACATCTTTCTTAACCATTCTTTCTTCATCCTTTCATGATTTTGATCATAATACTTTCTTTCGCTCTACATCCCTTCCCGATGTCACCATTTGTCATACACCGTTTTACTGCACATACGTTTAAGGAAGTTTATCTCTGTCGCGTTTATTCTGATCTTATCCTTCTGCCAGTTCCATGGTTACACGACACGATAGTTATATTGGGAATATTAAGATAACAAAATATCTAGAACATGAATTAGTAATGTTTTTAATCAATACGAATAGAATCGTTTGTTTTCTAGAAGTTATATTGTATTATATATTTATGGGAATAACATATTTCGCCTTGCTAAGGCATTATGAAATATTTTAAACATTTGATAATGCAAGGTAAAACCAAATATAAGAAATCTCCCAGAAAACAGACGTTTCCATTTGTAATAATTATTTAATATGAAATTTTACATCGTTGTCAAATTTCACAATAAATACACAATAGTCACAATAAATAAGTCATGTTTTTCTTTCTGTTCTGAATTCAAGTTTTGTGAATGGCCAATCAGCACGTAATGTTATAAGACATTAATCAATTTGGCTGAAAGAAAATGTTATCGCAATGCTCCTTGCGGGGTGGGCCGCGCCCCGGGTCGGGTAGGTGCCCCTGCCTATTATTGTCGAATGTGTCTCAAAGCTGAATTTGTTTTCCGAACATAAACCCGCTATAATGTTCTCTCATTCGGCGTTATGAGGCTGTCACCTGATAAAGTTTCATTTTAATTTAATGTGTCATCTCCGTGAAAAGTGATATTTAAATTATTATGTTTATGTCATTTCCCTGTAAACCGTTACAGCCTGCCATTTATTATAATGTGAAGTCTCTTGTCGCTCTGTTGCCGGCGACATTTTCGTTTCTTTTGAAGCGAATTTTTGTTTCTCAATTTCTAACATTTCTTAATACAATATGTTATGAAGTCTGACGTACAGTTTTTAAATTAAACTTTAAAAACTTTTCTTATTGCGAAAGATCGAATCGAACATCGAGCAAACGATTATTTTTTACAGGGTGGCGCAAAATGACCTTTATGATGTTTTTTTTTTTATACTGCAATTATTATAAAATGTACCATAAATGTCTTATTGTATCAACCGTATATTTTTTTAGTAGACAGACTCTAGTAGTCTAAATAATAATAATGCGTTTGGATTTTGTTCCTTCCGGCGAAAAGAGGGTTCGGATTGATAAAATGAAATAAAGTACATATTTGTTTGTTGGTAATGTATTATCAATGTTTCACCGCGGGAATTCCTAATTATCCACGTCGATACCAATATTGTTGTCCATTCCGGCAAACGAAACTGTGGACAGCTGTCCGAATTGATTAGTTACGTATTTGGGAATTTCACTCTCAATGTGAATTAAAGTTTATCAGCGTGTACACATTATACGTACATATTTATGTATTAGACTTTTCAATTCTGACTTGTTTTCAATGTCAAACTATAAGTCACAAGCATGAAAGCCTGTTAAACGGAATATTACTAAGCCCTTGAAAAATGCCTTTATCTTGTATGTACCACAATCAAAACAATTATTTTTATAGAAAATTAAATAAACTGTTAATTTTAAATATGGCACCTTCGTTATAGATTGTCTCATTTCTTGCTCCCTAGGTATTCGTATAATATTTTCTGGGAATTTGAGTGCGATCATCGAAATGATAATAACGAGGAAGTGGGAGTATTGTGTAGATATCGTGTCCATGAAAATTGGCCACCATTAAAGTATTTCACCTTTAACCCGCGTTTGCTGGGATTTTAGATAAAATTTAACTGGCCGATAGCGGCTATATAATTCCTGAAAATTAAACTCGGCTCGAGGTTATACTTACCAGCCAGCGCTTTAAATTTGTTTCGACGGGCGGGAAATATTGTACAATTTGACTGTATCATTTCCACCTAACTGGCTTCGCCTTTTCTGTTTCGGGCCAAAGTGCGTAAAAGTGTTTTAGTAGCAATTAATTAAGTTTAACACATTTAGCGGCATAAATTTAATCTTTGAACTCTCCAACTTTGCTAGAAATTCGAGAGAGAACATCAATTGTTAAAAAAATGGCTCTCGTTTATAAAATTAAATTGGGCACATCTTCACAACTACCCGATTCGCTAGAAATATATTTTACTATATGTAATGTGTATTTAATCATTGCAGTCATTTCTATTTTTGCTAGTGGAAACTTTAAAATGTTTTCGGGAGTTAAGTTTAGCATTATCCTGCCCCGAAATGGTGGGAGAGTTTGTTGCCGACGCTCTCGAGATCAGCTTACCTTTCACCCGCCATCAGCGCCCGCGCTCTATTGCCAGCAGCTACACCAGCCTCTCCGATGCCAAGGGTATCCACTCCGCGGCTGGCGTTTCTAATGGCAATGTCACCCAGTCTAACACTACTCGTTTCGGTATGTTATGAGGTAACTCGGTTTTTTCTCGCGTTCTCCTTTTGAAACGCGTTACGTAGTCACCTACCGATGCGACCCGCCGCTACCTTGGTGCCGCATGCCGACTCGAATAACTGGATGCTTATGATAATTTCTGTGCCATTGACGACTTCGCGCCTCGCCAGCGGTAACATCACGGCGATTATTAAATCCGCCGTAACTTTATCACATTACCGCGGCAGCTTTCTATTTCAAAATCCCTTTCAGTATCTACGCAACGATCGATTCATAATAGAGTGTAACTGTAAAACTGTCGAAATGGCTTATAAATAGTGTCGCTGCCGTACCGTACGATTGTACTCGTGACTGTCGAACCAAAATAGACGGGAATGGACCATTCGCGGGAGGTACGGATAAAATGGCTTGTTTCGACGAATATAGCGCATTAGTTGGTTAGCGGGATGAAGGTTTCTCGCTCAGTGGGGCACGGCGCTAGTGGCCTAGTAGCGAGATGATCTCACAGAAATGTACGTAATCGACCGAAAAGTACCGCCGGGGTATTCGTGCGCGGCCCAGCACTTGGCACTCGCGCAGCTTCACTTGCCAATCGTTTTGTCATTCGCCGACCACATCGCGTCGTCCGCAGCTCTCCCTTCTCACTACTCTCTGGAGGTGATGCGGTCGGCATATCGTATAGGGGGATTTCCATATAGGTACGACGAAATTGGATGGCGTTTAAAATGCCCGACGGCGCGGTTCTTGCGCTGCGCTGCGAGTGTAGGTACACGTATAATCCATCACACTCAACAGAAATACCGCCGGCCAGGGACTCGTGTATTTGTCTAGCCGAAATTCTACGCCAGAAGACGAATTGCTTCGCGAAAAGTGTTCACACACACAGACTAGCGTTTTTCTTTCCCACTCTTCCGTTTCGGCTTAAGGTATTTCTAAAATAATTTAACTTTAGTATCCGTCTACATAATTCATATTTATGACGCTCTCTTTCTCCATCACGTGAAATATTTACTGTCAGATGTTAATATATTTAATTAGAATAACAAACACCAGATTCATTTGTTTCGTTTTCTTATTTAAATTTGCATTCTCGTAAAACTAAATATAAATGCGTGTGACGTGATGGCATCTCTGTTATCTGTACTATCGGAGCCCTAGTCGATTATTGGGTCTCGGGTCGGCCGTGCGCATTAATATTACATGCGCGCATGCATGCTATTCAAATACTCGTACATTTACATCGATTCAAGGTTTTTATAGACGGCGTCACGGCTAGAACTAGTTTAAATTGTAATTTATTTGTATTAAAGTATTATAAGGACCTCTAAGGTTTTTGTGTAACCACACAAAATGTATACGTCAGCACTTAAGGGCCTTTTGTTCCCGCCCCCGCCCGCCCCCCCTCCCCTCTCCCACCCGGCCCCCGGCCTGCTCCGCGCTGGAAAGGCTGTGTTCCCGACTCCCGGAGGACAGAATGAAGTTATGTAATCTAATATGAGAGAGATAACATTTTTCTCCTTACGTGGGCAACACGTGTGATTAATGAAAGCTCTCAGGATTTCACCACCTGTCGGAAGCTCCTCGATATTTCCCGCACATGTATTCATACCTGACCTCGGCTGTTTGTGTATGACGAACGTTTAGCGTGGCGCTTATTGCCTTAATCCTGCCGCCCGCGCCCGGGACGGAGGCGGAGGGCAGAGGAACGAGAATATTCCTCGTGTAATGTGTGTACCGCGCTTTGTACGAGTACTATGTTAACGGAGAAAACGCAGATGTTCCGATTTAGCATTATTTTACGAACCCCATCCCGCGATCACCAAACTTTTCCACAGCACCGTTATAGGATTTCCGTACGCTTTCACCACATTTCAAATATCCTGGCTAAGAATATGTTTTCCTCGGCCGGACAGTTATATTTTAATAAAGATTTTGGTAAATTTTAGGAGGAGAACAGAGGATAATGATAAATCGGAGAAGTAAAGCGATAGAAGGGCCCACTGCGCGGTGCTTGTCATGGCCTTGTTAGCACGGTATCCCCGTGTTCTTCAGGTAAATACCGGAGCAATTACTTTGCCATGGCCATTCTATCATTCCTTTCATGATGAAAGCTTTCATTCACCCCGGCCTAGCCCGGGCCCGGCCACTACCGCATACCGCATACTTCACCTCCATCACCACCGGGTCTGTCTCTGCTCTGCCCTGCCCTGTCCGCTTGTGTCGCTATTAACTACTCTCAGCTAACAGACTACCACCACTATACTCTAACCCTCCCGAGGGGAAAACTGATTCTTCGAAACATCGATCTTTAATAACGAAACAGCTGATCATTTGTAAACGTTTCCTTCTCAATTCGACGACCATTTCTCAAATAATTCACTCACCACCATCGTTATTTGTTTAGTTGACGTTCCGAGAATATCTGTTAAATGTATGATATTAATGTTTCGTAAATATTCTTACTAGTACATATATTGATTGTGTATTGCTATCTTGTTGTTCTCACCTCCTTGGCTCCTCACAGTTCACCTAATTCTGCATAATTAAATATCGTATAGTGTATCGCATAGTTTCTTTCTATTTCATATTTGCGTAAAGCAAAGAATCGCGCTTACATAACACTCCATGACCGCTTGCCGACCATCGCATCGCCCCGCATCCGCCGCTCGCCATCCGACATCCGACATCACTCGCCACCGGCGGACCTCTAACAGATCCCATCTCTGAGCGATTCATCTAAGAAATAGTTGTTAACTCACGTTATTTACTTAACAACTTATTCAAGTTTCATGTGTAATGTGTATGTACCTTTTCTACTCTAAATGGAATGTTTACTTGTTTTATTCATTATTTGTTTACTGTATGCACTACATATGGTACACATGTACGTTTTATACATTAGATGTAACATTGTTAACCAATCGCGGTGTCGGTGTCATCATCGTAATACTGTATTTGTCATTGTTTGACCATTGAAGATAATATAATTATGAAAAACCATTCTAACTTTTTTTTTCATTTAGGTTCAGATTTTTAATGCAGATTATTTAAGGCGAACAAAAACATTCGAAGAATACGAAACGGGGTCGGTAATGAAAACGGCTATGGGGGCTTTGTTTCCTCGATTTCATTAGCGGAACCCCCTCCCTCCCGCCCGCCCCGGCCGCCGCCTCCGGCACTCGACACGGCACCTACATAATAATAAAGGTCGAGGTCGCCCGCGACTACCACTGCCACAGGACTCGTTTGCCGTCTTGCTGCGGCACGGAAAAAATCAACGCTCTCCGGAAATCGATAGAAACAAAACTGAAACAAGAAGTAAAAATGTATTTAAATCGTTAATCAAAATCGTTGCCGCACGGATTACTTTCGCGGCTTTCCCATTAGGTGCCGCCCGACTGGCCGCCCGGTCGTCTCGGCGCAGACGCCGGGCCGGTGGCTCGCGGTGACGCAACGCAGCTCTAGCGCTAACCCACTGACCGCGTGCCGCCCGCACCGCGCGCCCGCCCCGCATCACATGCTGCGTACTGCCTCACTTCTGTCCTCCGAGGGGAGGAATCTCCTAACACTTTCGCCGCCAGATTTACTCCAGCGTTTCTAAAACGCTATCACATAATCCAGAACAATAGCTTTATGGGTGTATAATATTTTTTAACTGACGTTAGACGTTTGTGTTATTATTTTATTTATTTTGTATATATCCTCTTCTTCTTCTTCTTCAGCCTGTATTGACCGTCCACTCCTGGACGAAGGCCTTCTCTCGCATTTTCCATTCTCTTCTATTCTGAGCGATCCGCATCCAGCACTTCCCGCACTTCTCCGGACATCGTCGCGCCAACGCAACTGTGGGCGCCCAACTCCACGCTTTGCCGTCCTTGGCCACCAGCACAGCAGTCGCCTTGTCCACTTTTCATCTGGATCGCGAGCGACAAATCCCGCCCATCGCCACTTGAGGGTTGCGGCCAGCTTGATAACATCGGAAACCTTTGTCCTGACTCTTATGTCCTCATTTCTGAGTCTGTCCCGTAAACTGATACCCAACATGGCTCTCCATTGCTCTCTGAGTGACTCTTAGCTTGTTGGCACTTTTTTGTGACATTGTGACTGTCTCAATACCATAAGTGAACACTGGCAGGACACGGGCATTGAACACTCTCCTTTTCAAGTTGATGCGTATTTTCGGATTTTTCAAAATGTGACCAAGATTTTGTATATATTTGTATATATCGCCATTGTTCAATCTTTGCTCCAAGGATGAATGAATGAATGCTTTACCACATGGAAAGAATGAATAGTAAAGAAAGTATAATATATATAAACGGCGTTGAAGGAGCAAAAAATAGAGGAAAACCTAGGCAGGATCAAATTATCAAATATGAAATGTCGGTCACGTGAGGACTCGTAGAAATCGACGTGCGTGCATGACACAATGTAGAGGAAGCGAGAAAAGTATTACAGGAAAGAACGGAATTTTCCGAAACACCTAATATTAATGCAACAAGAGTCAAGGATGTATTTTTTTTTTTGGAAAAATTTGGTGATCGATCTGGTCAGTGAACGGAGCCGTTTCTTCCCTGTGAGTTCTCCGCCTGCGCGGGGACCGAGACACGAAAAGATGAGTTATGAAAGGAAAAATGGCGCACTTTATCACTGGAGGGGAAACGGGGAAGGGACCCAGCCCGCAGCCCCCAGCCCGGGCGACATGATGTAGCGGCGGAGCTGGCGGCTAGGCAGGCCGGGTAATAAATACCCTATAGCACCCCCTTATACTTTATATCACTAGTTATTAGCCCTACAGAATGTTACACCACAGAAAGTTTATCTAAATTACGTTTTAATGTAATCCAATTCGTAGCTTCATTCTGAGATATGAATGTAACCAACCTTCGGTATACTACAATTCGGCTTGGTTCTTCGCAGTACCAAAACATATTTTCGTTTTTACCAGATATTTTTTAATGTTTGTTTGTATTTCACAAATTAATTATTAATTAGATAAAATTATACACGAATATCAACAATTACGCTATTATTATGAGATATTCATACGTATTACTAAAGCTCATTTTGTCACCAGTAAATGAAAAAAAAGTCCCGTCATGATTTTTATTAATATTTGAGTTATTCGAAGAAAAAATTTTCTTGATATAATTAATTAATAAATATGGAAGGAATGAATGAAGTAAGAATGGTAAAAAATATATATGTTAATGATGTAAATGGAACCGGAAATAGAGGAAGACCGAGGAAAACGTGGCACGATCAAATAAATCAAATATTGAATGTCGGCCATGTGAGGAGTCAGAGAAATCGACGCGCGGGCATGACACGATGTATGAATGTTGAGGAAGCAAGAGAAATATGTCAGGAAAGAAAAGTGTGGCAGTCCATTCTTTCTGCCTACGTCTTCGGGAAGACGGCGTGATGGTTAGTTAGTTAGTTAGTAGTTAGTTTAATTATTTTTTTTTTTAATTACGAAACGTCAAATACTCGGCCACACACTTCGCCTGCCCCTACTAAAATTATCATATTTGTGAAAACTTGTACTCAAGTGTTGTTAACACACGCGCGTATCCCTAACAGTTTGTATATTTTAGGTACATTACTTTTTCTCAAGCGCGTACGTGATACGGGATTGTGCAGAATGGTACAGTCAAAGTGAACGTATCGCGTGCGTTTAAATACCTAGGGTGGTTAATAAGATAAAATCATACATGAATATCAACAATTACACTATTATTATGAGATATTCGTACGTATTACTAAAGCTCATTTTGTCACCAGTATTTAACAATTAACGAAAAAAAGTCCCGTTATGATTTTTATTAATATTTAAGTTATTCGAAGAAAGAATTTTCTTTATCTTATAAGTAATTTGATTTAATGTGTTTTACATAATTTGTCAACTGAATAGTATTCTTTGATATGGAACTTATTTTTTATAATGCATTATTTTTCGGTTGTTAAAGGGTTAAAACTTATTTGTTATGAATGATTCAGAGCTGATTCCGGCTGCTACAACTCCAAACAAATATTAGAGGTCTCCCGCAAGTTTTTCTCACTGGTCACATCATTCATACATTAACAGTTACGGAAGCTTTGTGCCGTTTGTTGACAAACTCATTCGAGTTTTGACTCTTCTGTCATAACTCACCAATAATGGACAGTGTTTTACTTATTTCAACATGTTTATTCAATGTTCAAATGCTAGTACACGATTTACTTTGTGATTAATTTTGACAACAAATATGGCAGTCGTTTTATATGTACACCATGTGGAGAGGGATATTGAAAGAAGGGTTGGGGCAGGCAAAAAAGTGAATGGTGCACTTAAAGTTGTCATCGCAAACAATAACCTATCCAAAAAAGCTAGAATGGAAGTGCACAATGGTGTTCTTCTACCGACCCCTATGTATGGAAGCGAAGCATAGGACTGGCAAAAGAAGGATGAAAGTAGAATAAATGCAGTAGAAATGAGATCTCTTAGACGAATGTGTGGATACTCTGTGTATGATAGAGTGTCGAATGAAAATATAAGAAGTGAATGCGGTGCAAATGAGGGTGTTATGAACAAAATATTGAAAGGATCATTAAGATGGTTTGGACATATGGAAAGAATGGTAAAAAAATTATATGTTAACGATGTAAATGGAACCAGATATAGAGAAAGACCTAGGAAAACGTGGCACGATCAAATAAATCAAATATTGAATGTCGGCCACGTGAGGAGTCAGAGAAATCGACGCGCGTGCATGATACGATGTATGAATGTTGAGGAATCGAGAGAAATATGTCAGGAAAGAAAAGTGTGTCAGTCCATTCTTTCTGCCTACCCTATCAGGGAGACGGCGTGATGGTTAGTTAGTTTAGCAACATAAATACTTAATTCAACCCGCACCATTTTATTTGAAACGAGTTCTGAAAAGAACCATTGTGGGTGTTTAAAAACGCAGCGATATTTCACCGGTAATCTGTTTTATGGGGTGAGGTGTTCACAGTGACACAAATCGAATAAAATGCTTTCGCGATAAGCTGCGACAGTGCGCCTAGCCGTCGAACTTCTGGGTCACTCTAAACATAGCAGTATTGAGTAATTCCAGGCCGCCGTGAGGGGATCGCGTATTATCCTAGAATAAGCCGTAGGAAAATGAAAATTTGTTAGAGCTGAAAATACGAGATAATAGGGAAACGCTGAGTTCTCTTCCGCGATATCGAGACTTCGGAAAGTTTGTGTCAATATCCCGGTAAATTAGCCGTTATTGATTTTCTGCACGGGCGCGGAGCGTGGAGCAGCCTCCCGCTCGTGTGGTCGCTATTTCAACACTCCGTAAACACGTTATAATTCATATTTGCTCCTCCATTATTGTTTATTTTGCAGCCAACAGTATTCGAGCGTGTCGGTTCTCATTTTTTATTCCCGCTGTCAGAAATTAAAAAAAAAAACTGAGCGCGCGATAATTATATTTTGCTTTCCGGTTATTTTAAGTGCTCGAACTATCCGAATTTCATCGCCGTATCTTTCGCGAATTCCGCGGAGAGAAGTGTAGTCCTTCTGGCGAGCGCGGGACAGCTGTTAGTTGTCCATAGCCATTGTCCGCGGGACGTCCGCCCCCGCCCCCGCCCCCCGTGTCGCGCGCCCTCCGCCGTACCTTTGCGTCTTGCGTCCCGCACGTGGGCGTGCGCCGCGTTACGTATCCGGTACGTAGAACGCACTGACGTCCGAGAGCGCGAATGAGAATCTCACTTACACTTGATTAACTTTGACTGCGTGTAGGTATACCGGTGTAATGGCGCTCTCTTTCATTTGCCCCATCATTCAACGGACCGACAAATGAAGTATGATTAATCAAAGGGAACCCGAACATTCGTTAGCTGGGTAAACGGTGGCGGCGCGCGAATTATGCGCGACCTATAATCGAGTGGGTATTGCGACGCGTTATTTATTTTTATGCCCGGCATTTGATGCCACCCCGCTCCTGATTCACCGAGCTGTGATTTCTATAATGAAGAGATTCATTTGATAGTTTCTCGGTGGAATGGACCGTGCTGCTCTCCGTGACTCCGATTTTAAAATAACTCATCCTATTTTTATGTTGACGATTGCCGATTTATTTTCGTAGTCGAAACTTATTTTCACTTTTCGCAAATGTAATTATTCTAGAAGTCACGTTACGTCACCGCGAGTTATCAAAGACCCGTTAACATTTTAATTTTATTTTGTCAGTTTGATAGGAACATTCGGTTTATCGGAGAAATTAGTTCGCGGGGACGGGACGGCGAAGAGAGCGAGGCCGGGCCGCCTGCCATCCTCTAATATTATAAAAGTGGCTCTTTACAAAATGTCTCCTGCTCTTGTAATTTAGCCGCAGCCGGCGTGTAAACATTTAACAATGTAAATGTGTCAGAATTCATCTAATATCTCGCTTATTGCCCGCGTTTTAGTAATATTATCTGTAAAGTTTTATGAATGAGAAATGATTATGTCTGTAATGCGGCCATTAATCATCCTCGTGCGTAATGTACGCGCTCTGTAGCGGTGCCGTAATAAGGTGAGTGCGCATTCCGAGTAAGCGCTCAAATATGTGCGAGCCCGTACCAGCGGAGCCTTACTAACAATATTATTCCCCCCGTTACAAACAAGGGCATTACTTGAATCAAAGTAATGAGATTTTTTATGTTTCAGTCTGCTTCCACACTGAAAGCTCTAAAATGTACACTGATTGAAAGTTATGCTACATAAAAAAATTGTATTTATTTTCCAAGAGCTATGACTTTTTAAAGTTAGTTAATTGTACCATCTTCTGGTTTAGAATTTTTTACTCTAGAATCTCAGAGTATACTACCAACTAATAAGGGCAATCAGTAATTTACCGATGGCGATTTAAGCGAGAGTAACTTACACATCGTGTTAGCTCCATAATGAAGCGTTAGGGGCACTTTACGTACGTGTGATAATTTAATATCGCTTTGTGCCGAGTGTTTTGTCAGACGACAATAGGAGTTGCGGAGATTAATTAAGATTAACGCTTGTTATCATACTAAGTGCCCCAATTAACCGGAATCAGATCTCTGAGTCTCTCATTACAATTACGGCACAAGGGTGCTTCGGATGTATTTTCCCAATAAAACTTCACACGCCGCTATCTATGATGTTTCTTTTACAAGTTTTAGATTTCTTATACACTTTGAAAGATTTTCACAAATCATTGCTGGTTATTACATAAGTGCTAAGTGATTTAAACATCTTCTTCTTCCACTATTGGATATAGGCCTCTTCCATTTTTCTCCACTCGTCCCTGTCCTGTCCCTTCCGCATCCAAGTCGTTCCAGCTATTCGGGCAATGTCATAAGTCCATCTCTAAGATGGCCTTTTTTTTTAAGGAACATAGAGGTTCCCGCCACAAACCCGAGGCTGTTATAGGGCGTAGCAGCGCCCTTTTGTCAGCCTCGCTCGTACACTCCCTGGGCATATCCCCGGTCCATTCGGGACATACATTTAAAGACGGCAACAACAAGGCGGTGCTAGACCACATTTAATCTACCCTATCCTACTTCTATGCTCCGCTGTACTTTATTGAATAAATAAGCATAATATATAATACATGAACATTTCAGAAACATAATATAAAAGATTTAAAGAATAATACACCACAGTAATATACAGCGGGAAGGCAGAGTAGACAAATGCGGGATGAGAAAAAATGTGGAGCACAGTTTTTGACATGTAGGACAAAGGACGAGGTTAAGGAAGCATTTCATAATATTAAATAAAAATCACTGCTCAAATTATTATAATGGCCAAGAGGGAGATAAGATGGCCCTCCCGACAACCCTTATATTTGTTCATGACCTTCATTGGAGTAATCGGTATGTCCATCTGGTGTTGCTCTGTCTGACTATATGTCCAGCCCATTGCCACTTCAATTTGGCTGTTTAAACATATAACAAAAAAAAGGAATAAAACTGTCTTTTGTAACAAGTGTCGTGTACCACGAATGGTATCTAGAGTGAAGTTTGAACTACACTATATTATTCAATCACTTTGCACAGTTATCGGCCTTTGTGTTTAACACTAATTGGGATCAATAACAATTTTTTGTCTTTTTTGATGATTGGCACCTTTGTAATGATCAGCTCTCAATTATGGACGAGTATAACGAAATCATTACAACTGCCAGATCGCTTATAATTGGAAGTTTATGGAATTAGTGTTCCGATTTGACGTTTGTATTATGAAATAATAAATTATTTTCAAATACCTAACGAGCGGCGTGCCACGTCGAACGAAATAATAAATAAGAACACTCCCTTCGGCTATTGCGCGCACCGTAAGTGTGATTAATATCCAGTTCCCTATCGTCAGACGATCTTCCTGAATTAATAAGAGTACAGAGCGGCAGGTCGACCCCGGAGTCCATCACAGCTAGGTCCATCGATATTATTTTTAGGCTGCGCGTTCTCTAGGCGCCCTATGTCCGCGGTGGGTTTCCTTTCGTGCGGAACAGGATTTTGTGTAATTACTTTTATTATTTGTCCCGAATATACTGTTACGCCGGCCCTTCGGGTATACACTTGTAGTTGTTGGCTGTTTTTTTGAGGACGGACCTATAAAATTTTAATATTAAAAGTTGACCGTGGAGAAATGTGTACAGAACGCTCGCTGTGAAAATAGTGTATGGTAAAACAGTTGAAAAATATGTAAAATATTTTGTAGGTTACATACGATGACACTAATTATATGTATGTTTTTGTAGCGGGCTGTTTTAGCCTCAAAGGTCGCTATTTTCATAACCTAGATAAAATTTATTAAAAATACAAAGTGCGGTTCATATGTTTCCGGCCTGGGGGTATTAACTTACTGATGTCGACATACTCGTATATTCGAAATCCTTGCTGGAATACAACATATTTTCTCTTGCTGTCTTCTTTTCTTTTTAATATTTGTTTTTTTCGATTTTCATTATTTTTCTCTTCTAACTTGTTATTTATTTGCCTAATATCATGCGTGTCCAAATGAGGCCCCTAAATATTATGTTTCTTATGTGTCATTTGTGTAAAAAATGAAAAATAAACATCGATGTAATGGAATCAAACAACGATTATACATTTTTCGATGTAATGTAACTTTTTTCCTTTCAAATGATCAAAATCTTCCTAAATACCTTTTTCCTCATTTTTATATCACGCCAGTCTAATTTTAACTAAACGAAAAAATAATGTTGGTAAATGACTGTAAGTGGGAGATTGAATTCCTGAAAACCACGCCTTTGAAAAAAAAACTTCACAGCAACTGCAGAGAGAACTGGCGCATTTCCATGCTGTAACATTACTACCCAGAGCAGTTTTTCTCAACATTGTCATATTTAGACATTCGTTTTTTTTTATAAATCATGTTATTATTTAAGTTCATCGAAATACCTAAAAATGTTGCACAAAAACTTTCAAAATTTTCATTAACCCTTACCACTCCATTATTTTTTGATATTGTTTGTCAGCCAACTCTAATTTAAATAATGTCAAAATATTTTTATTGATAGGTAGTTACAAAAAAAATCTTTAAAAATTCATTTGTAATGATTTATTCTTCAAATAAAATAAAAACAATTTAAAAAAAACATTATGGACTACTTATAGTTTTGCATAGTATGGTACTTTTTAAAACAATCTCCAGGATGGAGACCAGGTTTTCTGGAACAGGTCTCACAAAACCACACTGTTTCCCGTCTTCCCCCTGGAATCTTTCTGTTACTGCACACAGTACAGTCTTTACAACCTTTGTCCAGTTTCGCAATGAAGTGGGGCTTGTACTCTAATTGCTCCTCTGCATGACGTATCACGCGAAATTCCCGCCATTTTAGGTTATGTGAATTTGCAAGGATTATTTTATAGTAAAATAAAAACGGAAAACAGTCAAAATCTTATTAAAACGTGAAATTAAATGTTTTTTTTAACGACACGTGTCAAGTTTTGCGCGCGAAAGTACACCGCGCGCGCAAATCAACTGAGTTGTAGCGTACATATAGCGATGTCGGCTGGCATTCGACAAAGGAGTGGTAAGGGTTAAAGTATAAGATCTAAACAGTTAATAGTAACGTAATTGACAAATGTGATTATTGCCGACGTTGTGTGTAATAAGATGAATAATTATTTTTAAATGGCTCATAGACCCGACATTATGGATCTAATTGCCTGTTGTGACATTGTATGTTATTTTGTTCGAGATGTGTTATTATCTCGTACCAATTTGGATACCGACTTTTAGATGGCAGGTTTCAATAAACGAGATTTAAAGTCTATTTCAACATAATTTTTGCAGAATCCTAATTTAACGACATGACAATGCTGTTCACAATTCATCCCACCCGTTTTATAAAATATGTGTGAATAAAAACTTGGTTTGTCATTGGTTTTTTTCCTATTTGGTGCATTATTCCAGTAAATACATAATTTTTCATCGAGTTTTTTGTAATTTCATTATTAAAAATGTTTTCTTTCAACTGTGTTCTAAATTATGGGGATTCTGAAATCTTGTTCCCGACACAATGTTGAGGACTATAATCGTGTTTTCGAATGTTCGTTATAATATTTCCGTTTTTTAAACCCAGGTCGTATTAAACTGTTTGTTTATACGGGGTTATTCCGAACAATGGAGATAAATTGGGAAGCAAAAATGAACATTTTTCTTTAAATAAAATTCAATAAAAAAAACGAAATCTGTATAGAGTTAGAAATATCCAATGTTTAATTGTAAGGTTGGCCATGTTAGAAGTCGGAAGAATCAACGTATGTGTATGACTCGTTGTATGAATGTGGAGGAAGCTAGTGGTGTGTGTCAGGATAGAGTTGTTTGGCGGTCCATTCTCTCTACCCACCCCTTCGGGGAAACGGCGTGTTGGTTTGTTGTTGTTATTGTTTATTGTAAGGCAAATGTGTTTTTAAAACTTATTGAGTGTTTCTTACTCAATCACATCTCTTTATTTCAATTAAATTTATTATGACACATTTTGATATATTTACACAAAACCAATGACAGGTCATAAGTCCTGTAAACACCTTGATCATCCATATTCAGTTTCCAGTTTGTTTCTTCGTCTCTATTGAGATACAATTAAAAAATTTAAATTAACCACCCACAGGTGAAAATCCAGGATTCGTATACAGATGTAAGTATACATTTCACAAATATTTGTAAATATTCTGGTCAATTATTTGGCGTATAAAATAGGAGTGGATACTCCAGGCGACTTCTAACAGTGCGATAGGAGGCGGTAGCCTCTTCGCATTGTGTTAATAAAGTAGTTTGCTAAATGCTAAACAATCATTCTTCATAGATGGCGTTAGTGGATGGATTGTATAGATTAATCTTAAAAAATTAATTAGTACAATCAAATCTACATAGATGGCTAACTGGAACTGCCACGTGAAGATAAGTATGAATTTGGAGTATATATACAACTTCCAAAAATGTATCATACATGATCATAATAACAATGGTGGAATGGGGAATGTTGTAATTACATAAAGCGTGCGCTTAACCCAACCAATGACAGGTCATAAGTCCTGTAAACACCTTGATCATCCATATTCAGTTTCCAGTTTGTTTCTTCGTCTCTATTGAGATACAATTAAAAAATTTAAATTTATTTCTTTAATAACTCATAAATATTACAGAGACATAAAATCGTTTTTAACTACAGAATAAGAATATGTATAAAAACATAAAGAGTTGATTCAATAATGCAAGAATAATGCGATAGTGATGCTAAATATAGCATCACTATCGTGAAAATGTCCACATCCAAAACGATGCGGTTTAGAAGAATTATTGCTCTCTTCATCTTTTACACTGCGTTCACAATAAATAACCCGGCATAAATATAATAATTAAGTGTCAGAAATCGAAGCAGTCATTTCTTTAAAACTGTGAACGTATCGGCAATCTTATCAACGTTTTGGTTCACATACAGAAGGACGCCTTTTATGTTACATGCTCACGATAAACCCCCGCACAAGTGTTTGGCCGTAGTTTAAAATTGTAGATTGTATCCGCGTATTCTGGTATAGGTAGAGCGTATATCGGTTATTGCAGCCAGTCGATAAAACTTGTGTGCTTCCTTATCAGTCACTCCGAAACACGTTTCTATTTCTGTGATTACACGTGCCGTGGCCTTGTGCGCTCATTGGGTAAGGTGCTCTCCAATTATTGTTAATTAACGTTGTCTCCATTATTTGGATGAATACACATCTTAAATGTGAACTCATAGTTTACCAGTCAATACATTTATTGAGAATGAATGTGCTATGAACAAAATAATTAAAGGGACCATTAAGATGGTTTGGACACATGGAAATAATGAATGAAGAAGGAATGATAAAGAAAGTAATATGTAAACAACGTAAACGAAATTAGAAATAAAGGTAGACCGAGGAAAATGTGTTATAATTAAATTAATCAAATATTAAATGTCGGGCACGTGAGGAGTCGGAGATATCGACGTACGTGCGTGACACGATTTATGAATGCCGAGAAATCGATCAAAAAGAGCAATGCGGCGGTCCATTCATTCTGCCTACCCATTCGGAGAGACGGCGTGATGATTAGTTGGTTAGTTAGTTACATTTAATATATTATATGTACAATAAGTCGGCCTTAATGACAGAGTAGGAACAGCTTTGACTGCCAAACAAATTCGAATTCTGGCGATGACGGAAACATTTTCACACAGTTTTAAGTCTGCTAGAATTCACGTGATTTTAAAAATGGCAATAGACTAGCTACCTATCACATATCATGCGAATCAATAGCTAAAACGTTGTATACTGTAATTGTACAAACAATGTGGAAACCAATGGGAAACTATCACGTTAAAGGCCCAAGTGGCATCCCAAGAACCAATGTAGACTTTAGACTTCTTGCTAACCAATCACTAGGATTGAAATTAAAAAAAAAACAATGTTCCCCAGTTATTTGAATGTACTTATATAAGTTTGACATTAACAGACAAGATAGCCATTCAAAACGTTAGTCATCTCACACGTAGTTTGCTCTAATAGTTTCCACGGCAGACGTTATCTGTTGCCACAGCACGAGGGTACATAAATACTCGAGATACAAATCTCTTCTTCTGCACACCTACCGTAGTGTCCGACTGGGCGTTGAAACAATCAGCTTCAGTCACCAGGGACGCCCACGCTTCAAGTTCGCGTAGTGCGATGTATTTAACTCGCAAATCTTCTGACACGGGAAAAATCACAGTCCATTTTTAAATCTGCGTAAAAAGGACTCATCGCAGGAAGTAAATGGCAGTTTATTTGACGAGTAAATCACACCATGCAAAATTTACCATTCGTAAAAAAAATACGTTTTATTAGTAAGGACACAAAGATTTAAAATTTTCACTCTCTAAAGTTCGTTCACCCGATGCAGAACACAATTCTGCGACTTTTTAGTAAATCAAATCAAATCGGACATTACAAACATTTTTATAGTTTAAGATATCTATGTGAGAACAAGAAAAATATCAGGAACGAATGAGAGATGGCTTGACTTTATGGAAAAAAAATATTTATACATATTTGTATTCTTTCACTAATATGAAAAACGTCGATCTCTGAGGTTACCATGTTTAGCAGACGTGATTGCTTTTCCCACTGGCATCACAAGATGGATATTGTCAGGAGAGCAAAATTAAATTTTCCAAACTTGCGGCTAACACTTATATTGTTCATGATTTTCAGGACTTATTTTCAACATTTTTCACTCATTTTTAGATTTTTCATGACATATACCTCTTTACCGAAACTTCACTGAATATTCAGTTACAAATACCAATTACATTTATTTTTATTTGAACAATATTGCAAAACTCCATATACCTAAATATTTTATATTGAGGAAAATGTAATTATTTTATAAAAGTGAACATTTTATAAAAGTGAAAAAAGGAACATGCTTTAATATATAATACTAACAAGGCGAACTTGTTACCTCCTCGAAATACGATTATGTACATAAATATATGTTTAACTTAATGTACATTTATTTCACATTCACAAACATATTTATATATATATTTTTCTAAAATATCATTAACTTTTTCGTATTTTTAATATTCTAGTCATTTAACTTTAGAATCTCAAAATACATATTTCACGTTGAAACAAGCACAAGAAACACAAAGCACAATGAAATAAATCAAAACACCGAAAAGCTTTCTTCTTTAGCTTTTGTCCTATTATTTGGGGTTAGCTCTCCTTGTACGCATGCGCCATGTCGGCCTGTCCTGGGCCACGATCTCAAACAGGTCCCGTGTCTTTATACCCAGGTCTGTGATCTTCTAGGCCTTTTTTGGAGGGTAGGTTGTTTATGTGTGATCATCCTATTTTCGTACCACTTGTATATGGCCACATCATCTAATTTAAAGCTCTAGGAATAGTGAACTATATTTTTCTACATAATATATTTGCTTTAGTGGATATATATGGCAGTACATAATGGAGTTCAAGTGCCAACCCTTATGTATGGAAGTGAAGCTTGGAGTAAACTTTCACGTGATCACCGAGATGATTACATGGAAGTAGGATAAACGCCGTAGAAATGAGATCACCGAGAAAAATGTACAGGAAAACGATGTGTGATAGAATACTGAAAGACAAAATAGGGAAGAAATGTAATACAGATGATTGCATTCTAAGTAAAATAAAAAAAGCATGACTTAACTGTTTGGACATATGAAACGAATGGGTGAGAGAAAATAAAAAAAAAATGTATCTAAGCAGTGTGAATGGAAAAAGAAGCCGAGGAAAATATGGCATGACCAAATTAATCAATTACTAAAAGGCGACCACATTTGATATTAGAGGTATGTCAGGACAGAGCAATGTGGCGGTCTGTCCTCTCTACCTACTTCTCTCATGGTCTGGATCGTTTTAGAATATTTAAAATGTTGAAACCTTTTCTTAGTGTAGGTAATGTTCACAATATGGTACTTACTCCTTAATAACTACAATCGCGATAACACGTGAAGTTTTTTTACTAATCTTAATTGCCCCTGGTTGTGAGCGTACGTTTTAATATTGCACCAATTCAAATTTTAATTGAATCAAGAGATTTTTAAACAGCACTGAAATTTTGTGTTTTTCTTTCCTTTAAACTTTTACATAGAATTAGTCCAAATGTTTTATATACGAGTACTCGTATATGAGCAAATCTGCCCAACTTTCACCGCTCACCCTTGTTCAGATAGTCTCTGTGCTTCTCCAAATAATACATTCTTATTTATTCTCGTATTGCAAATTTATTAGCAGAATTAGTCCTTTTCTTATTTTTTGTTATCCTCTTCTCTCTGTAGGGTTGTACGCCAATGAATCGGGGTAAATAATTACCCCGTGGGCCTCTCAGCCCTGGCTGTGCCTCGCCTTCCGCCTCCTTTGTCTCCCCGAGTAACTCGCCCCGTTATTGCTTTAGCCAAATCCTCCAGGACCGTTGAACTCGTTTAGGCCGTTGGAAGACTTTGTTGGGCCAAAAGAAATTTGTTTTATGTCACCAGAAAATTAAAACTTGTGGCTTTCAACGTTATTTAATTTAGTTACGTTTTGTGGAAACGCGCCGATACGAATAAATTTCTAAAATTTGTAATAAAAAATAATTTCTGTAGTAAATGTATTTTTTTTTTATGTGAAGCACTCACTTTGTGGTTAAACTTTGTATATCATTACGTATATATAAACAAAAAAAAACCTTTTTATATTATCAACAGAATTGTAGTAATGCCAACTAGTTTCGCTTGTATCCAAGCTTCATCAGGGCATTATAAATAAATAAAAACTAACTAACTAACCATCACGCCACACAGTGGGCTGAAAATAGAGCTCCCATAGACTTAGCGTCACTCGAAAATCAAGTACCTAATTTAAAAAAAAAAAATATGCATTCGTATTTCTTTACTAAATAGAAATATTTTATGTCAAGTAACTTTTTTTGATAAAGCTATTATTTCATAAGTTATTTGCGATTATCTTTTTTTATGTATGGAGATAAAAAGTTTTTTTAGTTTTTTTCCTAATTCTTAAAATTTCTTAAAAAATTGCTTTCTGAATCATAAAATTCATCACTTAAGCTATATTATCACTAAACCCTGAATCTCGGAAACCTTCGGAACATTGACATTTTCAACTTTAAAATTACAAAAAAACGTTTTTTAAATTTTATATCTTATTCTTAAGCTTTCTTAAAAAAATGCTTTTTGTACCATAAAATCCATCATATAAACTATGTATTATCACTAAAGCCGGAATCTCGGAAACCTTCGCATCTCCCGCACACATCGATAGTCCAATATCCACAGAATAAATAATATAAAATACAATTATATGAAATAAAATAACAAAATAAAAATAATTTAACACAAAAATATATTAAAAAAACTGAATAAAAATACAGATTTTTTATTAATATATAGACTATGGTGTTCAATTGGACATTTTAGAGGCTGTCAATTATGTAATGTATTTTTATTAAGTTTTTTTTTTGTATTCACCTGATGAACCTTTGGTACTATCGAAACTAGTTGACATAATAACAATTCCGTAGTTAATATCCAAAGTGTTATGATATATATGTAATAATTTAAAAGTTTGCATACTTGCATGGTAAGTGATAATTTTCTGACGTTATTTATTAAAAGTCAAACCAAATTTAATCCAGATTATTACTCTGCATTTGACTGGGTATATTCAAAAAGTGCGCAACATGCTTACCCTGTAATCCTCAATTGGCTCTAAACTCCGTTCAGATTTGAACAATAATCCGCACGAGCGCGCGCGCCATACAAAACCAGGCGAGCCCTCACCAGCAGGAAGAAGTGCCGGCGAGGAGTGAGGGCTGTTTGCCCCGTACCGAGCGAAGTATTGAGTGGCTCCCTCCCGGGCCGTGTGTGTTCCTTCCGTCAACATCACACCGCGCCGCCCTGATGTTTGAACATTTTAAGTGATGAAGGCGGATAACGCTGTTGGAACATTTTTTTTATATCCGTTTTACACATTCGCTTATTAAAGTTTGCCGACTTCATCGCGTTTTCGAATTCTGCAATGCAGGTTGTTTTTATTATTTTTTTAAATATATTTATTCAACATTATGTCAGAATTTTATAGTAAAAAGATCTTGTAATATAATATTAAAAACTAATGTTAGTAATATTTGGGTTTTTCATTAATGTTATACATGTTGAACTATCATATTTCTACTAAATCACATGCCTCCGCATTCATCGTTACCATCTAATTACATATGGGCGTATTTTATTGGATGTTTAACTCTATGCCCGCTTTGACTGACCTTATTCAAATAAGTAAGTCGTGCGCACCAGGATCTCGAGCGTGTGCTTATTGTTTCTTTGATATTCGAGGGAGATACTAATATTATCAATTAATGATTTGGTTGTTAGAAAAGCTCGTTTTAAAAGTGTCATTTTATTCAAAATGCGTCGATGACGAATTTGTCGCGTAGCTATGAGAGATCGAGTAACATTTTCATAGCAGTTTAAGGGCTACAACATGAGGTATTTTCTATCAATTCAAGACATTTGAGGTCGAATTATGTTGTCTATTTCTGAATCATTTTCTTCTCTATTGACATATTTTCAGAGATATTTATAGTCTGTGGTATTGGTTTAGACAAAATTTGATATTTATGGTATTATCGATACCAATAGATACTTTAAATTCAACCTATTGAAATAAAACTGCCTTATTCGTTACATGTACAAGAGGTCAAAGGTTCCGTTCTTGACCAAAATTTTAAACTTTAAGATAGACATCGCTGTTTTTAATTTCGTAAAAATCTTCGACTGGCCCTGAACTAAAATATACTAACATAATTAAAATTTTTCTGTACGCCCGAAAGGCGATATAGCCTAGATATTACGAGTACAATACCCGTCTGCCTTGATGTTATGTACTCGTACTTAGAGAGTTTGAAAGTGTCTGCGATCAATAAGTCATCAATGTAGACGTAACGACAAGTTCATTAAAGCGCTTCAGACAGTTAATATTAGAAAATGGTTGTTTATCATTACATTATAAATTCAAATAGATTTAATGATGCCATCAAAATACAATTAGAGTAAGATAAGGCTCCCATTCGGTGTCCCCTTCGGGAGTAGCGCCCGCGAGCGACATGAGCTAATTGCGGAGCGGATCACCTGTTTCGGCATTGCACTCGCCAATAATACGGCCATACCAACATTAAGTTTACACTAGTGACCAGAAAAAACGTTTCATACAATTCGCTTTATGCACAGACAATTTGTAATATGTTGGTCCATATATTATAAAATATATATGGACAAATGACATTGCCATAATAGCTGGGCCGACCCGGATGCAGAAGGGACAAACAGGGACGAGTGGAGAAAATAGAGACAAAGGCTGAAGAAGAAGATTGCTAAAGAATAAAAATGTTGGATATTTTAAATTTTGTTTTTATACCACTTTATTTTGTTTTACGAACCAACCGGTTCCGTTCCCACCGGAGCTTCGTCAGGGTTACAAAAATAAACCGAATGAAAAAAAAAACAATTTCATTCAGTTTTATGTTGATACAATATAATAATATGATTATTGTTATGTTTTACCTTACAAAACATATCTCATTCAATAATATATTCGTAAGACGATACATGTCAAGGTTTTATACCGTTTTACGTCATTTTACTTATACGTACAGCCGATTTCTTCCACTGCTGGACATAAGCCTCCCCCATACTTCTCCACACAGTCCTATAATGTGTCTTCTACATCCAGTCGCCGGCAATTTTCCTTTTATAATCAGACCATCGTGTGAGGGATCTCCTTATGTTTTTTCTATCTTCACAAGGTTTCCATTCCACATCCTTTCTGGTCCATCTTTGGTCTTCAAATCTGGCAATATGAGCTTTGCCACCATTTGAACGACATGCGTTGCTCCGATCATTACTAATTGTAAGTCAAAATTAATGAATTAAAATATGATTTGAAATACAGTACGTATTTTCGATCGATTATTATCATAACTAGTTCTCAATTCTGGTTGTAATGACTGTAATGCTTTGTCAACATGCCTTTCGATGAAATGTAGAGGTTTCCAGATAAGAGCGGCCCTGTGTGCTCGCCTGCGTGGACCGGCGTCAATATTATGACTTCTTGTAGTTCTACTCTATTTGCCCGTGACACCAACTTGCTACTGCCATAATAACAGGGCAACG
Organism: Lepidostoma basale; assembly: GCA_022606425.2. Taxonomy (NCBI): domain Eukaryota; kingdom Metazoa; phylum Arthropoda; class Insecta; order Trichoptera; family Lepidostomatidae; genus Lepidostoma; species Lepidostoma basale. The sequence goes on along the minus strand of JAHDVF020000035.1, from coordinate 319,842 downwards.
CTAAGTATACAGCAATAAATTATTTTTGCTTATCTGCTATAAATTAATGTATGCAACACCATTTCTAATATTTCTTAGAATTTTACTGATTTATTTACTTCGATGTCATAAAACATAATATTTATTTAGTATTGTATATGCATTGATAGAAGATTCTAATTGTCTTAGTGTTAATTATACCCATATTAATTAGTTTTTCATTAGAAATATATAACGTGATTTTTTTGTTTAAAAAAATCTACTCAATTTTTGACATTCATTATTACGCTTTGTTTCTGCCAGACGATGCAGCATAGCTGACTAATTTGTTCGTATGCAAACAAACAAACCATCACGCCGTTTCTCCGCAGGGGTTAGGCAGAGAGAATGGACCGACACACTACTCTATCCTGGCACACCTCTCTAGATTCCTCCACATTCATACAGCGAGTCATACACGCACTTCGATTCTTCCGACTTTTAACGTGATCGACATTTAAAATTTGATTAATTTGGTCATGCCATGTTTTATTCGGTCTGCCTCGACTCCGTACTCCATTAATTTTCTTAGCCATTCTTTCTCCATCCATGCGCTCCATATGTCCGAACCAACGCAGCGATCCTTTCATAATTTTGTTCATAATACCTTCTTCCGCTCTAAATTATTTTCTTATATCAGCGTTTGAGATTCTGTTTGTATAATTTAAATTTTATTAAATGTCGGAGAAATCGACGTGCGTGCATGACACGATGCACGAATGTAGAGAAATCGAGAGAAGTATATCAGGACAGAACAATGTGGCGGTCCATTATTTCTGCCTACCCGTCCTGGGAGACAGTGTTTTGGTTATTTAGTTTATTAATATCGAGGTATTCATAAATCATTTACACAGTTACTAATTTTGCGATCGTCAATATTAGTTTCACATAAGTATCGTATTCTCGATTCGAAATTGGTTGTGTAACCAATATATGTTTAATTTAAGCTTTCATTAATATTTATCCGGTCTATTTTCGTTCGCTTAATGTAATGTATGTTTTTAAATAATGATTTCTGAGGAAACTTGTAACAAAATACATCAGGGAAGATTGTTACCGAAGAGGTTCTTATGTTATGCAAATTGTGTACCGGGAACTCCCAGCCCCTTTGCTCCGCGCTCGCACTAGGCCCGGAGTAACCTCATTACCCCCGCCACCCAATTGAATGGATTACCATATATTTGAACACCTATTACCGAACACTAACTTGATAGATAGGAATGAAGTGAATTTTGCGCAGAATAAGCCCACTTCAAAACGAAGCAAATAAGCCATTTTGTTTTGCTGACTTTACGAATCTGGTTCACCGCTTAAATTTACATCACGGAATACGCGTAGTATGCATATCGTTGCGAATAATGAATAAAAGCATATTTTAATAATATTTTCAAAATACGTCTCTTATTCTAATGTCTTACAAATATACGCTCCTTATGCAGACCTTTATAAAATATGTCCAAATTAAATTTGCATATGTAGTCATTTGAAAACAATATTAGGAAAAGGTTGGGTCGCTTAGATTGTTTAGGCAGATGTGGTGAATTAATGGATTAAGGAGGAACAAGATGGATTTGAGTAATAAAAGAAATCCGGGTTTGACCCATAAGTCAAGCACGAAGAGTTCGGCGATTGGTTTATCAGTTTAAATCTCTGGGAATACGCCCCTTTTCGGTATTCTTTGTTACAGAAGTTTTCTGTACTTCTTTTATGTTACGAATATAATTATGTAAGTGGAAAACGACATGTGAAATGATAATGTCATTTTTTTATTTTAGTTTTAAAATATTATAATATTTAGGTAACCCAAATCGAGAAAACATTGGCTGGATTCGAAATTTGATCTACACAAAGAAAGTTGCTCTTTGTTTCTGTAGAGTTTCCTCCGTGCTCCCGCCTGTTCCCATCAGCTAATAGGGGTAGTTTGCTGAGCACACGCCGAAGGTAAAACAAATAATGGTCAAATTAACTTTGTAAATTATATATTACTGAAAGTATCATTTGTTGGTAATATCGAGCTATTTTGTTAGCGTAGTCATTAGACAAACGTGTACATTTACAATTGGGGATATTAATTGTTTCTTGAACAATGATGTAAAACTCTAATTACACTTCTAGTAAACAGACATGTTCATTAGTATTAATAATTGTAGATGATATTGCATCTAAAAAAACATTCCGGAAAATATCACGATAGGTGTGAAATTAATTAATATAATCGTTAAATAATGTGCACTAACCCTGTGTGATTTGGTACAAAGTTCCAAAAACTCGGTGAAATGGATCGTTTACGTGGACTCGTTGTAGTTTTCTTAACAGTGTTTAGAAAGTAAACGTCACAAGATTTATAATAAAATGTCGCCATCGCTTATAGAAATGTCACCAACAGCCGCCGCCAGTGCTACGGGAGCGGGCAACAACATCAGTTATGGGTATTATGTAAAGCAAATTGTTTACCGGAATATCTATGGATTGACAATCCTCAAGCCGGTATTGAAGGCTGTAGAATTGCGTCACTTTCCTCATCCGCGGACGGCAACTAACCCAGATTCGTCTCCTTCCGGAGCGGGTAGACAAATAGTCTGTATGCGTGAAATAGATGGAGTTTAAATAAATAATCTCGGTCATTAGGGACTTTCGCGCCGAGCTGTGCAGGGGGAGACGCCACCCCGCGCAGCCAGTGGAGGAGGCAATAGATTTTTACTATCCTAAAAAAATAATTACGGTCCTTGAAATATCGCAAAATATATTATAATATATCAAGGATGATCCTGTAAATGGAGGCATACAAAATGTTTTTAATCGCGGAATCGATAAGTAAATTGGTTTTATTATCGGAATTGAAGAATTTGGTACAATATTTTTTAATGTTTTAATTTACAATCATCGTATTACGAGCGCATAATCTAGTCGGTGGCACCCAGTGTTCCATGGTTTGCGGGCTAATTATAAATATGTTTATTGGATCCGACAGTGCCACCAACTGCTCGAGAAAATTGAAGATTTGTAAGTTTAAATCTTTTTCTCTGTGGCTCTATAGCCCATGTCGAGATGTGGCCTTCATCAATCCTCTCTTCCAATTCTTTTTATCCTCCGCGACCCTCCAATTCTGTGTTTACAGCAGCTGGGTTGCGTCCCTCCCAAGTTAATTCTCCCATCGTAGCAATGGCCTTCCTACCTTCCTTTTGCCAACTGGGTGTACTCTAGATCTAGTCCAATTTTCAATTCTTGTGCGAGTGTCTGGTTTCGTAATGTTGACTTTTACGCGAAGAAGTTATTACCCCTTTTCCCATCCTTTGCCCTGGACGACCAGGGTTTTTCTTCAAGGTTTTCCCACATAAGCTGGATATTTTCATTATTTTGAGCCGCCAGAGATTCGCCTGTCGTCCTCCGCCTGCTTACTAAATTTAATTTGTTTAGAAATGTTATTAACTTAGCTATTGTCGGGCGCCCTGGTTCTTGAGCTAGCCCTGTTCGATTTTAATCGTTTGATTCAAATACAAATCACCTTTTGGCCTAGCCAACGGCACCCCCGCCACACGAAATGTCGCGTGTCCCGCGTACCCGCAGCCGGCCCTGATGGGTCATCCGATAAACTTTTTCAATGCTTAATGATCCCATTTGAAAATAATCCTGGACGTTTGATTCTGCCGGACAAAAGTGCGGAGCTTAGAGCAAGCCCACCCGAACGGGCTTAGTGAAAAGTCTCGCGGTGGGATTACACCAAATCGGTATATTTCAGTCCAATGGGCCTGAATTGTTTTTATCGAATCTAAACCTTAAATATTTTATCATTTCATTTTACAAAGCGATCAAATAATTAAATAAAGTTTTACAGCATTTAATTTGTTCGTTATTCGTAGTAAAATCAATAATAATATATTCATAGCTAATAAACGTATTTTTACTCGAGGTCAGAAGTGCATATAACTATTGCAGCGACATCGAGAACTTTAATGTAATACTTCAACTAATTAAATTTTGCCTTTAAACAAATTTATACAGTTCTTAAAAAAATCTAAAACTTATACTAAATAAATAAAAATCTAAAAATACACACAGCTGCTAAAATGTCCACTTGAATACCAAAGTATTTACGAGTATATAATATTCGCGTAAATCTATATTTTTTTATTTAGTTTTTATATTGCCTTGATGCAGCTCGGTACAAGGGAAACTAGTTGGTGTAATTACAATTCCTTGTTTTATAATGTATACAAAGTGTTATTTTATTTATTTAATCGCATTGATTTTGATTTTTCGCATTTAATTTGTGTAAAAAACGAGAAGATAAATGGTGCCGTTTATTCTGCAAAATGTTTTCGTTTAACCTATTAAAATATCGCCAATACACACAAAAGCTGCAGGCCATTGCAAAACGGTTGCATTCATCCTATTGCAGTCAGAATCAGGACACACCGCGCTCGCCGCGCCGGAAAAGTTGGCGGGAAACATATTTCCCGCGCTGGCTGGATCTACGAGTACATTCGCGCCTTCACATGTCGCGCGTTATCCGCTACTATCGTGTCTGACGTCACGCCGATCCCCTTGGACCAATTAATATCTTGTTTAACAGAGTCATCTGTTGTTACGCTCGCTTGTTTACCGTCCGTGTAGCTTGCATCGACCTATTCTCCTTACGTCATTGTATACGAGTTACATTTGTATCAAATGCATAAAATAACTACTGAATGACCGCCGTTGGTGAATGGACATATTATACACATCTGCTTTTTCAAATTAAATTTATCGTAACATATTTTAGTATCCGTTATTCTGAAGTAAATATATCCCACACATTCATGGCTTATTATAACCACTTAAATGTTAATGCTAGAGTCTGCAATTACAATTTGAAATGCGTCCGTAAATCTTTTGCGTTTAAAATATAAATTATTACGCTGTTACGACTTGAATTAAATGAATCATTTTATATTGATAATTTTTTTAGTGTTTTGTACACTGTGAATTAATTATTCCTCTAAGTTAATGCTATCCTAAACTTTTTTTATATATAAAATGAATTATGTTTCTACCACACACCCGATAGTATTATACGATATTAAGTGTTCCTTGGTCGGGTGACTTTCAACAAGTCTAGACCTCTCTCTGATCTTTACTTTAACTTCGTATTAATTAGGCAGGTAAGGTACTCGACTTTTAAGCAGCTCAGCTGAATTGAAGTGCTTGCTGTCAATTGTTATGTATGCAAAGTCCTTTTCGTTTAAAAATTAAATTTATAATAGTAAACACGATTGTTTAGTGGTTTTCCTTGGATTTAATTTATATGAATTATATAAATAGTGACAAATTTATTTCGCCTTATGAGGGCATTCTCAAACATGTTTTAGAATGCCCTCGCAAGGCGAAACAAATATGTCACTATTTATATAAATTAAATCCATGTAAAACCACTAAACAATCGTATAAATTAATAATGGAGTTTTACAAAACTAATACCTCAACCATCAAATATCCTTTTCGTTTATTTTAAAATAATGATGGATATATCGTAGAGTTCATATGATTATTCGAAATAGATGAGTATTTGTAAAAACCTGGGAGTTCCAGAAGACAGTAATTAGTAGTGCCTGTTAGAATTGTTTGTGGTACCTCAGAGTATCGAAGAATACGCAACGCCATTCTGGGATTCAGAATGCAATGAAGGACGTACCCGCGTAGCGGCTATCGACTCCAAAATGGCGTTCACTCGATACTCACCAAGTAAAATTTTGCATATTATTGGAATCCATTGTAGCGAGACGTAATCGAAGACGTGCCCGAATCTGGGGGATTTTGTTAAGTTTTTTTTCGTATTGAAACGTCTTCTCCGACAATGGCCACTTCGCTACCGAGATCTCTCCGCGGCCACCGTGACATTGCATTTGATCCGATTCAAAGGCGCTTTGAAATTTATTCGATCTACCAAAATTCTCTACCGTCTGTAATTTTTGATAGACTTTATTTTTGTTTTTCATTTTCAGACGAGTCACCCGAGAATCGTTATTTCGCCGATCTTTGTCTTGTGAGACACGCAGGTTTGAGACCATTGTACATAACTGGACCTCCTATTACACACCTGATCAATCTAATAATCAGTATTTCATTAAGAACGATTGCAAAACATTCACAAAATATGAATGTACAAGTTTCCGTTTATGTTTTTACCACCGTCGCCAAATGAAATGGTTTTGTTAGGGAGCTACTCCACTATTTAATTTAACTTCGGAGAATACTTTTTGAAATAGGCGCAACCGTAATATATCTTCATAAATATTATATATTAAATGTGAGGACGACGGACCCATATATCGGGACTCCGACGGTCTCCGGCGTATTGAAGATACACACTCTTGTAATAAGTGTTCTCGAAATAATACCCGTACCTTAAATTGAAGGGTATAAAGTAACAAAAGTAATTCAATTTCTTAGTTTATAAATTCTAAATGTGCGCCCATATCTTGCAAAATGAGATGTATGTAAATATTTTTCTCGTTTCCATTGTTTGTCGCGGCGGTTATTACCGCGGCTTCCCGGGGAACCTTTTCAATTGGGAGCTATGGAGGCTCCGTTTCTGCTCCCTCTTTCATTACGGAGCGAGACGAGGGCGGACTGTTTTATTGTGGAATAACTGTTACCGTTTACTATATACAATTAAATCTTTATCTTAACCACGAGGAATACTTTGCCGCAAATACAATACACTAGCGTGATGACTAGCACATTAATAGATGACGCTAGTGTAGAGTGAACTTAAAAATGTAAAGATAGGCGTGGAAACCTACCATATGTACAAGTTCCAAAAAATTGTCAGTCGTGGTGGTCATAAGGCGGAATGGGGAATGTTGTTAAACATAAAGCGATCGCTCAACCCAACCAATGACAGGTCATAAGTCCTGTAAGCGCCTCGGCCACCGCCTTCTGTTCCCAGAAAACAATTTACATCTTCGTCTCTATTGAGATACAATAAATCCTTCTAAAATAAAAATAATTTATCCGCAATGGGTGAAATCCAGTATTTGTCTACAAGAATTTGTATACATTCAAAATGTTGTTGTACAATATACAATTTTAATTACACATTTTCAAAGTTTTAAGTCCGATTTATCGTATTATCCCTTTGATGAGTTAAAATAGTTTGAATGTAGGAAGTTCCCGCGAGCAATAATGATCAGGTAGGGCAGAACGTAAGTCCCAGCTATCACACACAGACGGGTACATAAATTGACCGCAGTGCGCACTGCGGAGAATCGGGAACCACTTAAACGGTGAACTTGCGGGCACTCTGTCGGCTACGAATTTTCGCATTCCCTCAAATTGCCACCGCTCGCCATTTCCATCGCCTGCAATATGGGATTCTTTCTATTACTTGTGCTGACAGCCATATGCTTCCACGTGAACAGCGGAAAACCAAACGTCCCTCATGCCTTTTGTATTTATCCGGATATGTACACAATATTTAAATTGATTTTTACGTGTTTCTTTAAGGGTTCCGTTTATCTTTTGAAATTTGCAATTAATATTCATGTTGTCATTTATTCTTACTTTAACATTTCCCCTGCCATTATTCTCGAGATTAGAGAATCGGTGTGCTTGAAATATTCTGTTCCTTCTTTTAAGTCTATGTACTTGACCATCACGCCTTTTCTCCTGAGGATGGAACGCCAGACTTTTATCCTGACATAACTTTCGCGCATCTTCTACATTCACACACCGTGATACGTACGCACATTATTATTATTATTATTATTTTGTTGAATCGCCCTTTACATCATGACAGCATGAGCCAAATCGATGTAAAGGGTATTATAGCTATCTAAGTGTTTCTCGTGACATGTGATAGGTAGCTAATCTATCGCCATTTTATTATTACGTGAATTCTACACCAGACCAAAGACAGTGTGACAATCACACTTCCCTCGCCGGGAATCGAACCCGGAACCTTGGGGATAGCAGTCAATGCACTTACCACTCGGCCACGAAGGTCGTACATCGATTGTTCCGACTTCGGACATGGCCGCCTTTTTTAAATGGATTACTTTGGTGATGCCATATCTTCCTTGGCCTTCTTTAACTTATTTTTCTCTTCTTTTGAATCATTCTTCCTCCATCCATCCAATCCAACCATCAAATGAAGAAATGATATTATATATCTATATTTATATATATAAATAACATGCCAACTTCGATTCATAATGCGAACAAAAAATGAAAGCATGTCTTGCCGATATCAAAGAGGATAAATGTTTCGAACCTGACTTAGACAAAATGATCGGATACTTTTATGTACATATAATTTTTTGCTATCATTCCCAAGCACGCATGTCGATACCGAGATGCTGTCAACACTGAGATGATCTCCTTGAAGTCGCATTATCTCTCCGGCAGATCACGGCACGGCGTATGCATCGCGCAAAGTTCGCACCGGTGATGGTGCATCTATTTTCGCGCTATTTTCACAGACCAGATCAAAATCTAATTATGTGTTAGTTTTAACGTGTTCAATCTCGTCATATGATTTCTCACCCTGGGGCGTCCTCTTTTCAGAGTTAAGGCGAAAATGAATATTTGGTTTTAATTATAATTTTAATCAAGGGTGATAACAACTAAGAAATTCGTCGTAAAACGATAATACGGTGCTTCCCAACTTCTTATATTCAATATTTTGTCCTATATACCCACGCTTTGCAATTTGTATCCGTTTGTTAAAGATCTTTTAAGCGTTACACTTCAAACAAATGGATAGCTTTACTTTTAAATTAATATTGTTAATTAATTTTAATTCCCCAAACTTATTGCTAAGGCATTCAAATTTGATAATCCTTTTGCAAGCGAAACATGTCATTTCCATAAAATAAATGTAAAATAACATTTCTATAAAACAGACGTTTTCTTTCGTATTAATGATTTAATATGTAATTTTCCTTCATTGTTCAAGAAACAATAAATATATTATAGTTATTATCAATTATAATTATTATAGGGGAAAATATACAAGGTTGTTCGTCATAAAGAAATGGAGAAGTGGCGGCTATAGATGCGTCTCTGGAGCCCAAAATAACGATTATGATGATAGAGATATATGCATATATGTATGTGTACATAACAAGTTGTTCCTTTGTTTACTGGAAATATCCCATAGGAACGTTAACAAAGCCTCAAGTGCCAGGAAACACTGAGATGTATGTTAATAACCTTCTGTGCAATATAGGCTAACATACTTTGTTACGGTAAGGAAAGTCTCGGATACATCTCGGAAATGTAAATATTTCCGTCGCTCTGTATTCTCGGCGGTTGCGGGTTGCGCGGTGACTTGTGTCTGCCGACTATACGTACTAGTCCTTTGTCTCAATAGGCGCGGACAACGGACTATTTTGTCGCAATCCGTGTTAATCGCAATTGTTCCCGCCAACATTAAATTTGCCGCCGGAGAAAAGACGGCGGACGATGCCCCAATCTCTGAATGATCAATCCCGTTAGATGCTTCCCGGGTTGCATCACTCCGTTTACCAGCGCAAACAGATGCGGGAAAAATGTAAATACGACTTATCGCTAAACTTTCTTTATACTGATCAATTCATCGCTTGTTGCAACAGTGACTGGGCTTTTTAAATGTACGAATCGTATTCACAGTCAACATTTATAATACAACACGCTTATTATACACATCTGTGCAATACTAACGCTAGGTGAAACAGCGCCATTCCAAACAGCTGAAATATCATCTAACGAACACTTAACTTTCTATTAAAATTCTGACATTTAACGCTGTGTTCAATTTCATATGCAGCCGAGGCACCAACATACTCGTACATTCGATACGACCAAGTGCCGTCCTTCTTTATATACACAATACCCGAGGCAACATTAATACTTTGCCTTCTATTTTTAGGAGAAAACCGCAGTTTGACGGGTTTTTTAATGTTTGCATATTTTTACAGCCTAACACAATTTATTATTCTCAATATTAAACCATTCTTTCATTTAAAACACGTCTTTCTGCGTTTAGTTTTTTGAGTACAGGTGCTTCAACCAAATTAGTTATTATAATAAATAATTCAATTATAATATTATATATATTTAGATTCATTTCACTCGATTTTTAGCTTCGATCGACCTGGTGAACAGAAGACAGTAGCAAGCTGTACAAATCGGTCGAAGCTTAAAATCAAGTGGAATAAAACTAAATATTATGTTCTTCTTCTTCTTCTTCCTTATTGTAGACCTATGTGGTCTGTTCTTCAGAGAGTTGCTCCTGCTGTGTGATAGCTGTCCTTCTATCTTTCAGGAGGTCTTCCACAAGGACGAGTCCCATGAGGTTGATTATGTAATGCAATATAGGGGAGTCTGGTGTTAATATTATGTATGTGTATAAAAGGATTTTTTTATTTTCATTATTTACAATTAATTAACACGTTAATGATCTAAATGGAGTACGGAGTCGAGGCAGACCGAGGAAAACATGGCATGACCAAATTAATCAAATTTTAAGGGTTGGTCATGTTAGAAATCGGAAAAATCGACGTGCGTGTATGACTTGCTGTAGGAATATGGAGGAAGCTAGAGAGGTGTGCCAGGATAGAGTAGTGTGGCGGTCCATTCTCTCTGCCTACCCCTACGGGGAAACGGCGTGGTGGTTTGTTGTTGTAAAGAAATTTAAATGAACAATATTAATCTTTTAACTAACTAACTAACTAACCATCACGCCGTCTCCCCGAAGGGGTAGGCAGAAAGAATGGACTGCCACACTTTTCTTTACTGACATATTTCTCTCGATTCCTCAACATTCATACATCGTGTCATGCACGCGCGTCGATTTATCTGACTCCTCTCATGGCCAACATTCAATATTTGATTTATTTGATGGTGCCACGTTTTCCTCGGCCTTCCTCTATTTCTGGTTCCATTTACATCATTAACATATAATTTTTTAATTGTATTAATATTTTAAATCAATAAATATAATTTTGTAGATATTGTATGTCTCTTTTTTCTCACAATACATAAAAGTGTAAATGAAGTTGTATGAAATATCAGCTGAACGCGTGTTTTTTGCGCTCTTTGTTGGAGCGGAGTCGAGGTGCATGCCGTAGTAAAATTGTTGGCAGACTGCGCCGCAGCGGTTAAGTAATAAATGTGTATGGATCTAATTATAGGGTACTAGGCCGCAGGTCAACTGTGTTTATAACCCTGTACATACATGCGCTATATTCGCATTTAAACGATCTGTCAAGTGGACATTCAGATTGTCAGTATTCCAATAACGATGATTCTCAAGTTTTATCGAGAAGGGATTAACAATTACGTTAATATATATTATTCTTCCTGAGATCCCTGAGGTGGTTTGGAAATATGGAACGAATGGATGAGAGAAGATTGGTTAAAAATTGTATACAAGTAATGTGAGTGGAAAGAGAAGCCGCAGACGTCGGAGGAAAGCATAACATGTACAAATAATATATTTTTTTAAATACGGTTACGTCCGAAGTCGGAAAAATCGACGAGCCTGGTTGTTACGATGTATAAATGTAGAGGAACTCGAGAGGTATGTCTGGACAGAACAGTGTGGCGTTCCATCCTATGCCAACCCCTCCGGATAAACGGTGTGATGGGTAGTTTGGTTAGTTGGTTAGTTTTTTATTTATTAGAAAATACTACCCAAGGATTTTAATTAATGATGTTAGAATTTATTTTACAATCTTCAATTTGAGCAGAAAATAGCTCATTATCATTAAGAATGAATCGGGTCGTGGCCAGGCTCGAACCCATGTCCCCTGGATCAGGAGCCAAGCGTTATTTTTCTTCAGCCTTCTTCCTTGCACTGTTGGATATAAGCCTCTTTCATTTTTCTCCACTCGTCTCTGTGTAAACCTTCCGCATCCAGAGCTTCCCAGCTATTCGGGAAATGTTATCAATGCATCTTTAAGGTGGCTTCCCGACACTCATTTTCCTTGTCCAAGGTCAATATACATATTTTTTGATATTTCAATTGCATGTATTCTGGATATTTTATTTCTTTATAATGATGAACAAATTTGTGTTCAAAAGGCTTTAACATTTTCAGTTGTTTGATGGTACTAAATTCATCCTTTGCACGCGGAACCGGATTTTAAAATGTATTTAAAATTTATATAAAAGAAAAACTACAAGGTTAATTTTTGTATTATATACACGTAATTACATCACTGCATTGGTATGAACACATAGATAATGGTTAAGAAAGTATACGCTAACGATCTGAATGGAGTACGGAGTCGCGGAAGACCCGGGAAAATGCCCCATGACAAAGTTTATCAAATTTTAAAAGTCGGGCATATTAGAAGTCGGAAAAATTGACGTGCGAATGTGGAGTTAGCTATCAGGATTGAGTAGTGTGGCGGTCCATTATCTCTACCTACCCAGGCACGTTAATTGCAATACAACTTATATTTTTTAATGATATTTATTATTTAATATAATTATCATATCTGTGGGGTATATTTGCGTGCACGAGCCACGCATAGATTGTAGTTGAAATATAATAAAAACATTATATAATAAACAAAATAACAAACAATGTTTATATTTCGACATATTTTATGATTTATATGTATAACGAAAATTATTTAAAAATAATCTACATTTCCAATAGTTTCCGAGTATATAGCATATTCCGCAGATAATTTGATTATGAATATTTCAAAAGTTTTATTCTCATTAAGGAAAATTTGAATCGTTAAAATTTGAGTTTGCAATGATATGTGCAGTCCGCGGATTTTTTCCGCAGTGTGTCGGCCGGGGGCGATGCGCCTGCCCGACCCAATTCCACGCCACCCCCGCCCCCGTCTCGTGCGAGCAGCGGCAGCGCACCCCGCGGGCTAACTCCTTCCAGTTTGCGGCGCGCATCATCTGCAGCGTTCTTTACAATACTCGAATGTCACCCACATAACGCCTTCACTAAATGCTTTCCAATAGTTACCAATAGAAACGAATAATAATAAAATTTGACCTTTCAATACATTTCCAACACCGGCGACCCTCCATTGTTTTTTACAGCTTAAGCGTAAAGTTATATTACATCTTTTCGCCTTGGATTTTGAACGGAAAATATCACGTTTGTTTTACCTCAGAACGTATATAATATTAATAAGTATGACAATTGTACCGACCCGTGTGTATGGAAGTAAAGCATGGAATTGCCAAAAGAAGGAAGAAAGAATTGACCGTCACACTGTTCCTGCTTAACATACTTATCTCGATTCCTCAACATTCATAGATCGATTTCTCAGACTCCGCACGTGGCCGACATTTAATATTTGATTAATTTTACCGTGCCACGTTTTCCTCGGTCTTCCTTTTTTCTTGCTCTGCTTACGCCGTTTACATGTACTTTTTTATCGTCCTTTCTTTTTATGTGTCCAAACCATCTTTATGCTCATTTAATTATTTTGTTCATAACACTTGCATTCGCACTGCATTCACTTCTTATATTTGCATTTGACACTTTATCATATACAGATTTATCAGACATTCGTGTAAGAGATCTCACTTCTTCGGCATTAATCCTACTTTCAACCTTATTTTGGCAACTCCAAGATTCACTTTCATACATAAGGGTCGGCGCTACAACCCCATTGTGCACTATCGTCATTGCTTCAGTCGATATCTTTTTATTTGCAGTGATGATTTTGAGTGCTACATTTATTCTAATATGATCTTGCAAGCTTATCCCTCTGTTACTGCCGCTGGTCACGTTCTGTATGGACATCCAGCAATAGTTCCCGGCGGCCACCCATATCCGCTCGCGGACGAAGGTTCCCCCTCTTTAGAATTGAGTGATTCCCATTAAGTAAACGCTGTGTTCTCGCTACCCGGGAAAGTTGCTCCATTTTCGATTCTCGAACCTGAGAAAATCCATTTTAGCCTGCAAAATTGATTGAAAAATCCCTCTACCGATAAATAATAGATGACCTTTCTTCGTATTACGCTAGTCCCGATATATCGCCGCCTATCTGAACGTGCAACATCGGGAGTTTACATCGTTAAATCGCCGCATTAGAGTGTTCCCATTACGCGCTAAATATGAGCCCATATTTCAGGATTTTCTGTGTTAACGAAAATTATTATCTCGGCATAGTAATAATTTCACAATTGCTATGGTACAAGTTATAAAATGTATTATTAAATTTATAGTGCGGTATTTCACAAGCATAATTATTTGTCGATGTTATACTTTGTAACAATAATATTTTCCTCGGAATTCATACAAATGAGGGCTAATCATTATAAAAGTGTCAAGTATCAAAAAAGTCAAAGAAGTGGTTTTGATCCCAATTGGTGTTAAACACAAAGTTCAATAACTGTGCAAAGGTGCAAATAAATTAAATAATACTAGTTGTAACCCGTGAAATGTTCACGGAAGTAAAGATTTTCTACTCTCTAAACTAGGTTCACTGTACAATCGTAATTACCAATAAGTTTTAACGTAATTTTTTTTTTCACACACGTTAAAAATTTCACAATTGACTGTACCAAATAGTTTTCCTTTTTTTTTACACTACTGTCATAAAATAAGAATCAAAACAAATCTCGAAATGAGTGCATTTCGAACTACTTTCGGAGAGAATCAAAGTATTCCTTGGACTTGGATCTTCTGGCTTACAGAGGTTCAGCTCATGTGGCTATTTCTCTTACGTCTGATGGGAACATTGTTGGAAGGTGATTTGGTGGGTTGTTAGTTTATGCGGGGGCATGATTTGTGTGGCCTGTAGTGTTCCTCTGAAGGAGGATCAATTTGGGCGCTTGTGGCGGCTGGAGGTGTTTGGGTCGTAATTTAAGAGGTCTTTTATTGTGGGATTAGGATGTGAAGGGAGTCCTTTGTAAAAACGTTCGCCAAGTTTCAGAATGAATTCATCTATCATCGGGATTCCCGATTCTAGGTGCAGTTGTATGATCCTTCTGTCGCTCTTTTATATTCAAAATATTATCGTACTCTTTCTTGATGACATTATTTTGTCTATTTATATTATATTAGTGTAGTTCAAACTTCACCCTAAATATGCCACCGCGCTACATGACACATACTTCGGTAAACTCTGTTTTATTATTATATTTTCATTGTTCTATGTTTAAACCACTTAGCGCCTTTATAACAAGCCTTCAATTATAAATACTTCAAGGCATAAGTATATATATTTTAATAGTTTTCCTCCAGAGAGTATTTATTTATAAACCCAATTAAATACACGGCTTTCCACGCGGTGAATAATTCATATCTTATCATTAATTATTAGATACAAGTTTGACCTTTAGGGTCGTCAAAATAAGTCACCTCATTAAGGGTGCTTAAACATAAATATGTTTACAATATACAAACGCGCGTCATATTAAAACATTAGATCGACTTTCGGTTTTAACTGGCATAGATCCGACTACCAAACAACTCTGGCGTTAATCCGGGAGCGGTGTGAGGTAAGTACCCGGGATTCTAAAACCGGTTACGATTTCTTGTATCCACATAGTGCATTCTTTGCTCGTGATGTATCATACGCCGATAATTACAAGACGAATTCACCAATCTCGGACTGCTGAGCCGACACAGATGCCAGTTTAAAAAAAATGATTTTTGTTTTTCCTCCTTTATAACCCCCCGCGTTGCTCTGACTATGATTACCATTTATAAAACCCTCAGAGACCTATGAACAATACTCTAGAAACCGCCAAAGAAATATTATTTTTCATTTAAATTTTATCATATTTAAAAAATTTCCCGCCACTTAACATTTGCACTTTCCACGTTTTGTCATATTTCTCCACTTAAATCTTCAGTTTTTGTACAACTATAGTTTATCGGCGCAATTAAGTTAATGTTAGGTCTTATAACATTTATTCCGTAATTTTATTAAAAATAATATTCGATTTGGAAATAAATGAATATTTTAATATTTATTCGAGGCCAAATGAAATCTTTTCACTGGATTTTTATTAATAAGAATATTTTTATTTATTATAATTTTTATTTGAAGGGGTTTTGTAGGAAGTGAAGAAAATGGAACTGGCAAAAGAAGGATGAAATGCAGTAAGTAATGAGATCTCCCCTAGTAAGGGAGTTGGGCGTTAGGGCAACAACCTAACCTCGTAAAACAATCAACGTTACGAACACTTCAAGAAGTTCGTTTCTTGAAGGAGGCTGAGACCCATCAAAGGTTGTAGCGCCAGAGAAAAAAAATGAGATCACCTAGACAAATGTGTCGTAAATCTGTATAGTATCAAATATAAGACGTGAATGCAGTGCGAATGAAAGTGTTCTGAACAAAATAACGAAAGGATCATTTAGATGGTGGAAATAATGAATGAAGAAAGAATGATAAAGAAAATACATGTAAACGACATTGACGGAACAATAAATAAAGGAAGACAGAGAAAAACGTAGCACGTTCAAATCAATCAAATATTAAGTGTCGGTCACGCGAGGAGTCCGAGAAATCAACGTGCGTGCATGACACGATGCATGAATGTGGAGAGAAGTATTACAGGAATGAACAGTATGGGGGTCCATTCTTTCAGCCTACCCCTTTGGAGAGACAGCGTTTTGGTTAGTTGTTTAGTTAGCTAGCGTTTTGTATTGATTACGATATGTGTATTAGTTATGGTATTGCGAGGAGTGCAATAATATGTTAATATGAATATTACGTAAGTACAAATGAAATGTATGTAGTAAAATAAACCTTCACGATTTGCAGTATCGATCGATACACCACCTCGGCAGCTCTCCGGCCGGCCTTGGGGATGTGGGCCGAGGCTCCCGATCAGATAAAAAACCGCTGCTCGTCTGTAATACCTAATGCACGCTGGACTAAAAAACTAATACCGATCTCCCCCTCTCGCTCTGGCGGTGGCGCGTTGAAAAGAGACGGAATAACGTTTGCAGTCAAGGTATATAGAATAATATGGTAAGATATTGCGCACGTAGCATGCTATCCCTTTCTAATAATTTGCTGTCAAGTGACGTCATGTGGTGAACTCGAAATCGAAACGAAACTATAAACAAACCTAAATAACTATAAACAAGCTAAATCAAATGGAGTTGATTTGCCATATCCAGTTAAAAATCTTTTTTATCGATGTAAAATGTTTTTCAAAATAAGAACAATGAACTTAAAGCTCATTGAAGATGCTAACTCTAAAAAAAGAAAAATAAAAAAAACAATAACTTAAATAAAGAAAACGATTTGTCATAATTTATTTAATACAATTACAAAAACTTCTTTTAATTAGACGTAATAAATAAACAAAGAAAAATTCCATACCCAATGTATAAATATATACTCAACTCATACTACACAACCTAATGCTTGGGTCTCCACGTGACGTAGCTGCGCAGTAGATGTCAAAAATAAAACGCGGAATATCTTACCATATTTATTCTATATACCTTGGTTTGCAGTATTATCGGCGGTCCACGCGCCAAACTTGTCCCCCAATCAATTAGCTTCGGAACACTGATGGCGCGGAAATTGTAATTTTCTTTGATTACAGACCCATGCCGGGCGTATTTCTTTGTATTGGGTACGCGTAATCTTTGGCACTTCTATTACAAACTAACGGACCCGACGATGCTTCGCTCTTACTGTATTAATGTATGTACAGAATATATGAATTAAATAAAAACAATTGATGTTCAATATCAATTCATTTATGGCATTCAACTACGTGTTTCTCGTGATTTCAAGTTTTGCTTGAATACACGTGCAGTCTTGGCGATCTACTAACGATTGACGACTGTCATTTAAATCGATTAGTGCGCCATCTCTCGGTGACTTACATTTCACACCATGTGACACTCACACCAATAATTTATTGTATCAATTTTTTTTAATTGTCAGTGTTTTCCATTTAGCTCATTTTATTGTGTATATGTGTATATATTATTTATATTAAAAACTCTTATATCTGTATCATTAGTGTATTTGAAATTAATTCTGTAATGCTATTGATAATAAACATATAAATAAACAATAAACAACCCTAACGATAAAATAACTATTTGCCTCTCACACTAAGAATTTGTTTACATGCATTTAAAATGTAGGTACGTTTTAACTCGGTTAGTATAATTTTTTTAAAGTCTCTCCCAAAGTAACATTAATAAACAGTGACAATTTCGTCGCAATCGTTTCAGTATTTCTCAAGTCTATCGATCTCATAGCTGCGACATAGCTTTTTTTTATATAGATTTTGTCCGGTTGGCGCAATTTTTATTATCCAATCTGGCTATTTACTTTATAAGACTCTGTCCAGGTCGTTTGTATTTTAATAATAAACTAATGTTTATCTCGACGACATCATTCATTCACTATAGAAAGAACGTTTTAAATTTATGTGAATTCTAGGTTACATTACTCTATCGGTGATGATGGCTCGGTGGATATAGCTTTCGTAATATGTCGTGATAAATAACTCCCATCAGTGTATCAAATTGCCATTGTGCATTAATTTCTTTACCAAATTCCCTTATGTAGTTAATTATTATTATTATTTTGTCGAATCACTCTTTACATCAAAACAGCCCGAGCCAAATCGATATAAAGGGTAAAAGCTATCATATTGATTCTCATGACATGTGATAGGGTAGCTAATCTATCTCATTTTATTGTCACGTGAATTCTACACCAGACCAAAAAAAGTGTGAGAATCCCATTGCCATATTCGGGAATCGAACTCGGGACCTTTGATGTGGCAATCAGAATTACCACTCCGCCACGAAGGTCCTTACGAATGCATTATAAATATTTTAAAAGCTACGTTAATAATTGATATGTAAAAATATGTTGTCATGAAAATGGTGTAAATTTTGTATGTAATGGGAAATGACGCGTATGAAAAAAACAGCAGCCAGGCAACTATTTGTATATTGTTCGACACTAGTTCTCTTAAATAAGAAATTCCAGGTATTCCACCGCACTCCTTCATCTTATTATTATGTTGTCTCTGTTACGTTTTTATTTCCAACGTATACTTTTATTACGACCATATTTCCTTGCAATGAGAAGTAGTAAATGTTCCTTTGGCCCAGCCTCCAGTCAATACCCCTCTAAATATACAATGTCCCCTCACTCGTGCGTATCAAAATAATGACGCAGAGGGCTCCATCCGAATATATCCATTTCCCTTGCTAATCAGACGGGAGACTGTTATTCCAACTTCGGCCTTTTCTGACTTCAAATTAAATCTTTTCTCTCCGCTATTGTACCTACCCGCCTGCCATACGTGGATTCTACACAAGGAGCAAAATTATGCGCGTTATCGGAAAATGATTTTCAAAATAGATTCGTATCCTTTGGATGGGATTTCATTTCCATAATATTATAGATTTTTGTCACTTTAAGTGTACATTTGTGTTATTATATTTCCACACTAACCTTATGTTACATATTTTTTTTTCACATGGATGTATATCCAGTATAAACACGAAACAATTATTAGACGAAAAACCTTTGAATATTCTTCAAATCTGGTTTGCATCTATTCAGTTGAAAAGATAATTAAAAAATGTTGACTAATAAAATTATCTCGTTTTAAATGCGAACGGTTTGACTGTTCTTTCGTAATAACTGAGTGATAGTTGAAGTGTCCGGGAGTGTACTTTTCCAAGACTGCCGTGCGCCCATAGTTCGCTATGTAGGTTAGTGGTCGGCTCAGTCAGCGTATTCTGTCACGGAGCCCTCGACTCGGAAGTTAAGGGCTTTCACTGTGCACCCCTTGCAGTGTGTCACCCCTTCCGCCTCCCACTCTGCTCTTAGACAATCGTGATGTACCCACATGCTTTTAACACGTTAATTTGATGTGATTCAAAGACTCGTTATTTTATTTAAAAAATATTTGATTCTTTGAAGAAAAAAACGTTTTACAATAGAAATCAAGTCCTTTACTCGCTAAAAAGCAGATTTCGAAAAGGATATTTCAATCGCTGTACTCTAAGCATCCGTCTACACAGAAATTGATTGCATGGCAGTTATTTATGACGCCCATTCATATTTCAGAAGGTTTCCCCGTTGGTTGATGCATTAACGTGACACTTGGAAAATTGTGACATTTTTCAACTTTTGTTAGACAGTTTCATGTTCCACAGAGTTATTCCTTTTTGCTAATACGAAAATATAATTTGTGTTCAAATATCCATGTATTAAAATAAATAACATTACCATAAATGGTTTTCATATGAAATATGTATTTGTACAGAATTCAACTCCGTGAAAACGTGTTTTTGACACAAAATATTGAAATTATAAAAGTTAAACTTAATATCTTGCACGGAAAAAGTTGTAAATTTGAAATCAATTGCTTCTTAACTTACAAGCGAAGTTTCCAGATTTGATATCAGTTTGGCGTTTGCGGTACATTTACTTCCGATCTTTTGACGGAATGTTTAACTACAAATGTATTCTGAATATTTTTTTCAGATATTCCGAACATATTAAAAACTCCCCTTTGCATGTTTCAATAAGTTATGCCTCGAGAAGTCTGCCCGTAGATCGTATGCCATTATATCTGAAAACTTGCCGACGTGGTTCGGAAGATTCAAAGGGAGTAACCAACATCTTTTATTTTTAATTTAATAAAAACTTCCGCGAGCTTTTCTCGACTACAACACAATGGGGAGGTTTTATTCTTTGCTATTTACAATATTTTATGGAATAATTTTTATACTGGATAGCAGGAACGTGTTTCTGCGATCAAAATAAAAATTAATGTAGTTTTAAATACAAACACTTTGTGTTTTATACAGTTTATTGATGCACCATTATTATTATTATTAACACATATCAAGGGGAAGGGTTGGAACTTTTGGAGATTGAAAGAATCAAGGAATTTTATGTTTTAAACTTTTAGAAAACGTACGTTAATATTGAATATTTATTGTGGAGTTTTACATCATTGGTCCAGCAACAATAAATAAAACATAAATGTTATTATGTGATACGACCTTGTCCGACTCTGCGGTGTTATTTATCGTGTGTCGGTGTGTTACGAGTTAAAGAGAATATATTACAAGTTTGGACATTAATATTATATATTAGTTCCAATGCAACCTTTTCACAGTTTAGCGTTCAGCGTTACCCTTGCGGCTATATGTGGACATTACGTCACGCGGTGTACCTGATCTCTAGCGTAGCCTTTACGAGGCTTTACCTTTTGCGGATTCCCGGTTTTAATATCACCAGTTTATCTATTCATCTTCTGCACAGACTACTGCTTTTTTCCTCTTCATAAATCCGACCGATCTTAAAGAGCTTTTTTAGCTAAAGCATGTCATGACATTTGGATCATGATCTATGAGATAATTTTTAGTAATTGTAAATGTTAGAAATTGTTGGTAGTAGGATAATTTGTAAAGCATATCTTTATTGCAAATTACTAGTATCATAGAACAAGATTTAAGATGTATTGTTTTCTGGATTCGGGTTTTATCCTATTCCTTTAGATTCTTTTCCAAATTGAAACTTATTCGTAGAAATTCATTTTGATTAATTTTAAATTAACAGTCTTTTAATATAATCTCATAAAACATTTTTGCTTGACCCCGATGTCAGTTTATTTAACAGGTTCTTGCTCTGATTGTAAGTTCTTTTCATTAGTTCTAATTTCGAATTATTTTTACAGATCATATGTTACATAGATTACGTAGATTTTTGTAATATTGCAGTTGGTGATTCTATTTCAATATATTATTCGCGAATTCTTTGATTTAAATAGGTTTTATATTTCTTTTCATTTAAGAAAAATAATTGTGCATTTATACATTTGAATGCAGTCAGTTGGACATCTGCAATAATATTATTCATAAAAACTTGAATATTAATTTAATAAAGAATTATCTTTGTCTAACCTGATTTTAACTAACTATAGTTTTACGATGATCCTTTTCATTTGCATGCCCAATGTTTAAATTGACCCTTGACACATTGATAATATACCTAATATTATACGTGCGTTTAAATAAAATACCTTCCTAAATACCTTCGCTGTGCGATGCGATTATATACGAGTATAATGAGTAAATCAATTAGTTTATGTCCTTCAAAGTATGTAGCATTAGTTTTATAGTTATGTTCTCACAATTTAGAAAGCTTTTTTAAGCAGCCGTAAAAAAAATCTGTTATTACAAAATACTGTATGTTCCACGCATCGTGCATATAAAAGTGGAGTCGTGTGTTAACCATATATTTTTTAGTAATTTTTATTCTTACTTGAATTCATCATTTCGATGGACTTTTGGTACGTTTTATAATTAATAAATGTTGTGCAATTGTATAATTGGATTCAAAAGAAGATATACAGAGTAGATGATAAGTGTTAGTTTATCAGTTTCATTAGCTAGAGAGGCATGTCAGGATAGAGTAGTATGGCGGTCCATTCTCTCTGCCTACCCCTGCGGGGAAACGGCGTGATGGTTTGTTGTTGTTTATGATAAGGTAAGGTAAGGTAATTTGTCAGTATATGTTTTAACATGACTCGCAAATCAATCTTTTGTACCAGCGGAGGCGCGTGTGATAACTGTGTTTTGAAGTTTATTCGCCTAATTCTAGATATTTTGTCATCTATTGGTGAGTTTCCGAAGCTTACATAGCGATAGGTTATTCAGTACGATTGTGTTTCAGAAAGTATTGCCATAATTACCTATACTGCCAAAATACCTTACCCTACGTGTTGATTGATTTTAATTCATTTAATTTCATTTATTTATTTTAAACATATCTAAAGCATTACAGATTTTTTTTTCCAATACACTAAAGATACAAGTTAGAGATACACAATTATAAGTAATACATAATAGATTAAAAAAAAGAGCGAGAAACATAAGATGCATGACAAATTAATAAAATAAATATACCATACAATTATAATAAAGATAGTACTTCCCTCAGATGAGCCAAACTATCACAACATATGTCAAACTCCGAGGTGATACGATTAAGCAAAGATATTGCTCTACCTACCGGCATAACCATTGGCAGGTTGGTTCTGCATCGTGGGAGATAAAACAATCTATATGGCCCCTTTGTCGAAGATAATTATCAGGGACGAACAGACCTACATCACTCAGGATTTCTGAGTTGTATATACAGCCGCCTATCAGTCGAAAGAAATGGACACCCAAGTGAATGTCTCGTCTCCTCTCGAGTGACTGGTAGCCTAGCATCCCTAGCAAGAAATCAGTTGGAAAGAGCCACGGGTAATATCCATACTCCCTAAGATAGAGGTTTCGCAGAAATTTTTTCTGCACCCTCTCCACCATCAGGGAATATCGAACCTCATGCGGCGCCCAGATAATGGAACTACATTCCAACCGACTTCTCACCAGAGAGTTATTCGATAAGTCGCCTCAATAGAAATCTATGTACCGACGGATGATCGTATAAATTTTAAAGTAATTATTGGTACAGTATATTTTTTTATTGAAAAACCAACAAATTGATTCCTCGTCCCATATTTCGCGTGATCTGCTTATTGTTGTGTTTGTTATACCTGGTGTAATATCGACGTGCGCGTGTACGCGAGTTCACCATGAATAACAAAGTAATGTACATCATCACCACAATACATAATCGTATGTTTAATAGATACGATATTATCATAGACTGATTTCCGACATTATTAATAACGTGCTTTAAGGTTACCATAATACGTGCTGCGGAATTTACATAATATTCTATTTTGAAATGTTTTCACTAACTTAATATCTAGGGAGCAAAATATTAACTTCATTAATTACATATTCCAAGAATCGATTGTGAAATATATATGTGTTATGCTGGTAATATATACGTTATTTGGATTAGCTTTATTGGATTAGTCATAATATTTTGATGGCGATCTGTCTTTTTCTAGGTAATTAAATAAAATAAAAATATACCATTCAAAAGTAGAAGTGACAAATACAATGAACGTTTTAAAACATTTAGCATTTTTTTACGGATGCACGTCATCAACTGTTTGTTTTAGTATTGTTTTAATGACACGATATAAATGCGTGTCTTTTTATCGTACTCCTGGTCCTGATAACTTTCAGTCGTATTAAAATTACGAGAATTTCGGATTATTATCACGCCATTGTTGTATTATCACTCCCGTTCAACTCTCTTCTGTCTACCGATACATGATCACCCAACGTCACATTTAAAAATCCATAGATATTTAATACAATTTCAAAAAAGCTAAAATGACAGTGCACAATAGTGTTCGAGTGCCGACCCTTATGTACGGAAGTGAAGCATGGAACTGGCAAAAGAAGGATGAAAGTATAATAAATGCTGTGGAAGTTAAATCTCTTAGATGAATGTGTGGTGAATATGTGTATGATAGCGCCCTTGAGGTGAGTTATTCATGAAAACGGCGCTATAAAAATTAGCCTAATTATACAGAGCCTCAAATACAAATATCAGAAGTGAATGCAGTGTGAATGAAAGTTTTATGAACAAAATAATTAAAGGGCCATTATGATGGTTTAGACACATAGAAAGAATATATGAATAATAATAGAAGAATACCGAGGAAACATGGCACAAATCAAATGAAATACTAAATATCGGTCACGCGAGGAGTCGGAGAAATCGACGTGCGTGCATGACACGATGATGCA
This sequence comes from Lepidostoma basale, assembly GCA_022606425.2. Lineage (NCBI taxonomy): Eukaryota > Metazoa > Arthropoda > Insecta > Trichoptera > Lepidostomatidae > Lepidostoma > Lepidostoma basale. The sequence goes on along the minus strand of JAHDVF020000035.1, from coordinate 295,205 downwards.
TGAGAAGTATGTCAGGAAAGAACAGTGTGAAGGTCCATTATTTGTGGAGAGGCCGTGATGGTTAGTTAGTTTATATTTTAGAAATGTTCTATATTGCACTTCGCGCCTTTTTTTATACTTCTTTGACCAATGGCTTACTAGCCGCCCATTTCGGAGAAGTTTGTAAAGTGGATGCATCGCACGAGATGATTACTCGCGAGTATAGGCGGATGGTAATCCAGCGCGGTCGTGATTATTTATTCAAATCCAGTACCTACCATGCCATAATCTCTCGCACAAGTAGATACCGTTGATGGAAACATCCTATACGCGATACTCCCGGGTCCTGATTCACTTGGCACGGATTGTGAATTATTGTAAATCCTACAACGTTGGCGGAATAGAAATGGAATATTACGTTTGACGGGAAAATTGGCGGCCGAGGGATTAGATCTGCTCAATTACCTTTGATTTTCACTGGCCGGACCGTCGTGTGAACGGCTGCAAATTATGCGAGGAATTAATCTTGATTTAGTTGAGAATAAGAACACACGGAAGATGCATTCATCAAAGTACCAACAGTTTTAATTTATCTCTTCTATATTTGCCATCACTTTGTGTTGCGGAATCACATTTGAATAATTTGTATCAATGTATGATATTAAAACAGCACTTTTTTGCACATTTCACAAATATTTGTTAAAAAATTGTGTACTAAAGAAGGGCGTCTATGGGCCGAAAGGTGCAAACAAATTTTGCAAAAATCTTCTTCTTCTTCTTCCTCAGCCTATTCCCGTCCACTCCTGGACAAAGGCCTCCTCCATTTGCTTCCATGTCATTCTGTCCTGTGCAGACTGCATCCAGGTTATTCCGACGTGTCTGTTTAGATCATCCTTCCACCGTAGTTGCGGTCACCCTGCACTTCTCTTCGCCGTCCACGATCTCCAAGTCAGCAGTCTTTTTGTCCACTTTTCATCTGAGCTTCTGGCTACGTGACTTGCCCATTGCCATTGCAAAAATACAATGTTTTAAAAAATATATTCAAATTTAATTTATCTGTTTGAATATAAGTAAATTTTGTTTGAGAGTAATTAATTCCATTAATCCCAATGAAGCCAGCTTCCCGGCCTATTTCATACATACCATATAATAACATATTATGTTTTTTGAGAATTCTGTAATTATTATTGAATTGCAAAGTCACTGTAGTCTTAATACTTTATTTATAATAAGGTTATTCATCGCTTATTTCATCATTATGTTATTTTGTGGTAGAACAGCACTGTTCATATTTTATACGATTTGTTAATCAAATATTAACTGTAAATTTTATTTGCAATTACCACAATACTGTTAAATAATTGACCACATACAAGTACATCAAATAGATAAGAAGATTTGTTGATATATAAATATATTTTTTTAGTATGACGCTTCTCATTCCGGATGTTGATAATACTGCGGCATTGTGATCACTGCATATTATTGTACTCGTACGTTACAAAATGTCCAGTCGCCCCCTAGCGTCCATCGCTGCTCCGGCCAGCCCAGCCCCGCCCCCGCCCCCGCCCCCGCCCCCGCCACACTGTGTAGGTAATGTGCCAAATCGGTTTAATCCCCCATCGCAATTTACTGGCTTTACTGTTCACGTATTTTCTCCATAAATTAACATGGATATGTACGCGGCACGAGTCTGTACTAAATACACTATTGCGGTCAATGGGACATTTTAACCAAATCTTCGACACAAAAAAACTTAATCTACTTTTTTTTATTTATATAATTTATATCATTTTCCCGAGGATGAAGGTGTACAACCTTCGAAACATATAGAGAACAATATACTTGTATGTGGAAAAAAATGTGTTTTATTAATTCTAACAAAATCCTTCATTATGCAATTCCATAATGTTAACGCCTTAGGTTTATCAAAATTAACCTACTTTGTAACGTTTTTATAGGTTTTTGTGCTAGAACAATGATTTGCTTATAATTTTATTCACTCAAATATATTTTACGATAGAAAAGTATTTTCTGCATATAGTTTTTCTCTTCTCTTTTTTTTAAACTAACTAACCGTCACGCCGTCTCCCCGAAAGGATTGGCAGAAATAATAAAATGCCACATCACTCTTTCTGACAGACTTCTCTCTAATCCTCAACATTCATACATCGTGTCATGCACGCACCTCGATTTTTCCGACTCACGTTTTTGTATTTATATACGCCGACATTACATTTACATCGTTAGCATATACTTTCTTTATCATTATTTCTTCATTCATTATTTCCATGTTTCCGAACCATCTTATAACATTTTCATTTGCACTATATTCACATACCTATAATTGGATTCGTTAACTATCATTTTGTTTGCAATATACTATACTTATCAAATGTTCTGTAATATACCAGTTTAAAATACGTTTAATTTACTAATATGTCGTAATAGTGTCAGCTGTTACGACAGGTTCCATCTCATCGTATTTTTTGTGCACATAATGCAACGTTATATATTTTTCGTTGTACGAGATAGCAGAAACGTGCGTTATTTGTGATTACGGCGTGTTGTACGCGAGTTGTAGAATGTGTTTGAAGGTCCAAGTTGAGAGATGTCTTGACATCACCAGCCTCGGTCATGATGCAACGCGGCGCTAAAGGTCAACTCCCGGCCTATGGCGACGGCGACGGCAGCGGAGATTTCTCGGGACGCAAATTCTATCATCAAATTATCTCAACGTTCACATTAATAACTGATTGTATAGTATGACCATTCATATCTATAGCGCACAATTATGATGCAACTAATTACTTAACCACGAAATCGGAATTATTTTTTGGGTTACTCAATCAAAAAAGGAATTTAACCTTCGTGGCCGAGTAGTAAGTGCTTTGTCTGCCATACCGAAGCCACCGGGTTCGATTCCCGGAGATGGCAGTGTGATTGTCACACTGTCTTTAGTCTGGTGTAAAATTCAAGTGACAATAAAATGGCTACCTATTACATGTCACGAGAATCAATATGATAGCTTTAGACCCTTTACATCGATTTGGCTCGCGGTTTAATGATGTAAAGAGCGATTAAACAAAAAAATAGTAATAAAGACGATAGATATTATAAAGATCAACTGAGTTTTGGTGATGTAGGAACCGTCTATACATGTCGCGAAAAATAAATTTAAAAATGGGAACAAAATAACAGTTTTTAATTCATAGAAAATTCGTCAATAAGGAATTCCACATTGTTAAGGCCTCAATTTTATGAAAAATAACAAAGTTTTATTTTTGTTAACATCATAAGATTTGTTATTATTTTTTTTTTAACATAATGGTTCTATCAATTGCTCGTGGGAATTCCGTAGTTTAAATCATTGAAATATTTTTACAACTTGGGTAAAATACAAACTTTAATATTATAAAACTTAAGTATCAGGGGTTTATTTAAAAAAATATATATTATAGTATTCTGAGTACAGTATAAAACTTAAGTATCAGGGGTTTATTTAAAAAAATATATATTATAGTATTCTGAGTACATTATTATTATTTTGTTGAATCGCTCTTGACACCATTACAGGGCGAGTCAAATCGATAAAGGGTATATCTATCATATTGTTTCTCGTAACATGTGATTGGTAGCTAATTTATCGCCATTTTATTGTCACGTGAAATTCTACACTAGACCAAAGACAATGTGATAATCACACTGCAATCGCCGGGAATCGAACCCGGAACTTTCGGTGAGGTAGTCAAAGCACTTACCACTTGGCCACGAAGGTCTGAGTAAACCACTGTAATAAGCTACCAACTAATTAATCTGATCACTCTTGTCGTTTTATTTAATTTTCATTAATTGTTTATTTGCGCAGGTTTGACCTATTCTTGCTTGAGCGATCAAGTAAAACTTCATACCATATCAGATTTCAGTTTCAGCGAATGCCAAATTTACGATGAAATGTATTTTACTTTACCTATTTGAAAAGGGTAATTTAAATATAGCCTCAAAAACTCTTCATTATCCAAAGATTCTCATTTTCAGGAAATGTCTAAGCAAGCGACTATTGGTGGACAAATTAATTATTATGTAGTCACGTCACTACTCTGAAGGGGCTAAATTTTGACATTTCCGTGCATTTTGATTGGTTTATTGTTTCACGATTATCTTTGATGCTTCACTAATGATTATTTAGACTTCTCCTTTGGATATATTTTTTAAATTTCAACCGACAATAAATAATTTAAAAAATGTTTTTACGATTAGAAATGTAACATTGTGTAAGCATGGAGTCTGCGGCCATATTGCGAGAGATTAAACCGGAGTTTTGTTAATTTCCATTATTGTATCGCCGCGGTGTGAGGATTAGGGCATTGAAAGCGTTTAAATTATGTATTTTAATACGGCGCCGCGGACAGGGGAGAATATCCCATTTTGGATAAAAACACAATATCCACTTCCCACATTCGCGTGCCTTATACAGAATAACGCGGAACGCCTTGTTCATAGTGAGAAGATTTTTTATATCCTAATTGAGCAGTCCTAAGTACTGCGAATGCCTACCAGACTACTCACTTTTAGCTTGTATTTTAAACAACGTTTTGACTCCATTGTCTAAAATCTATAAGTTTGTATCTTTTTATTATTGTCATCACCTTATTTTGACAATTAACAAGATTGTTTTAATGTTTTCATCGTTCATATTAATAATAACTAAACTAACTAACTAACCATTACGCCGACTCTCTGAAGGGGTAGGTAGAAAGAATGGACCGCTATACTGTTCTTTCCTGACACAGTTATCTCAATTCCTTACCGTTCATTCATCGTGTTATGCACGTACGTCGATATCTCCGACTCATCGCGTGGCCAACATTTAACATTTGATTAATTTAATCTTCTTTTTTTTCTTGTTTCTTTAACGTCGTTTACATATACTTTCTTCATTCATTCTTCTTCTTTTAGTAGATCTGCCGATCTGTGACACAGAAATCATGTCTCGTCGGATGATGAGGTCCAGCTGTCCTTCCATCTCTTAGGCGGTCTTCCAGGTGGGCGGTGTCCGGAGGGTATTTCATAAGCGGCTGTATATGCAAGCCTGTCACACCATCCATTCGGGCTAAATGGTCCCTCCATTATCTTCTTCTGGATCTACTCCACTGAACGATATCCTCTTCATTCATTCATATTAATAAAATGTTTTTGTTAAATTCTCTTAGCGAGGCTCGCAACTGGTGAGATTTTCTCCGAGATGGGCCGCACCTTATTTTTTTTGTATATGTAATACATAATATAATACAATACATGTCCAATACACGACGTTTCACCTCCTTCAAATGTCGGATCCCAATACAATCTCCATCGAGTGTGGGACTCTACCAATACCCCTTGTGTACACACGACTGCGTGGCTACCCTGTATCATATACATAGTAGAACTAACCCCTTAACATTCTACACAAATATCGTTAGCATTTTGAACATATAACAACAATAATGTGATTATTGCTTCTAGACTAAAAGTAAAATCAATTTGTGAGCAATTGACCCACAAAACCGCAACCTTAGTCCTATGTATAGCGTCCCCGGTCACCCGTATCGAATGTGGCCAAATACACGACGAGCTAGTCACATTCAGGAAAAAGTAAACGGCCGCCACTCGATTATTCATACTTTGCGCGAGTCATTGAACATTAATGCAACTTTCATCCCGTTGGAGCGAATACCCTCGATAATTCTATCCATATATAATGCGCCCAAGTATTTTCTAACGTGGACCTTTTTCATAATGAATTTATCAGCGTATAAAAATTGTATCACGACGTACAAAAGCTCATAATAATTCAGCAACTGAATTTGAGCCTGATTCACTAAATAAAATGAGTTTTATTCGAATTTTAAATATTTGTTTTGAATAACTTTTGAAAAATATTGTACTTTTACAATCGCTTTTGGATTGAACAAATCCTTCTACAGCGTAAAATTTAAATAATAAAATTATACAAAATCGTTGTATACTCGTACATACTAAATGGGGTGGAGTTAAGTCGGTTAGTATTTTATATAATTTTATTGTGATTTTTTTTTACTTTAATTAGAATTTGTGCAATCCGTAACAGGTTTGTAAAATTATAATTTTAAAAAATATTCAAATGTGAATCCATAATACAAAATGATGGCGAATATAAAAAATATATTTATTGTTTTCTTTGATATTTTGGTTATATATTTTCGATTTGGTATTATATTTTGTTACGTATATTTAATTTGGTTATATATTTATATTGTTATATTTTTTTATAAGGATTAATTGTATCTCAATAGAGACGAAGATGTAAATTGTTTTCTGGGAACAGAATATGGTGGCCAAGGAGCTTACAGGACTTATGGCCTGTCATTGGTTGGGTTGAGCGATCGCTTTATGTTTAACAACATTCCCCATTCCGTCCTTCTTACGGTAATTTATCCGCAATGGGTAAAATCTAGTATTTGTCTACAAGAATTTGTATACATTCAAAATGTTATTGTTATATTGTATGGTGTTTCGTTGATATTTTGATTGCCTCATTTTAATCTGGTTATTGATGCTTGAAAATATAACTTTCATGGCTAACATAAATTTTGGAACTTTATTCAAAATTTGCAAAAAATCAATTAACATGCCTTAGTCTTCCTTACGAACTGAGCTTACCGTAATTTATTTAGAGAAGACAGAGGGCCCATAAAACTTGGAATATTTTCGCTTAGTCACGAATTTCATAGGCGCCCCAAACCCCGTCTCATATTTCCGGAGTCTTGGAAGTTTTTTTTTCATTCCCGCCCACATTTTATAATATGAAAAGATCCGGCCGTGCCAGAGCCAGTTCCGGGGCTCCGGGTGTTTACGGAAAACTGTAACATCCGCGTATGTGTGGCGGAGATTTTCTATTTGGTTTCGCTTCTGGGGGAGGATTTAGTCCCCATTCGGCCGGAGACAGATTCGCCTACCCGGTACACGGTACACGCACTACATTCAACCGAAACTCTTCCCTACCTACTCTGCTCTTGCTTACTTACTTACTTTTGCAAATAATTCGGAAATCTCTTTGCTGAATATACGTTCCAAGATAATGTTTTTAATTAATTGTCGCTGCAAGGAATATAAAGATTTCACTTAATACAATCTTTAAAATCTTATTGTCGATGTATTCTGAGAGTCGTACACACCTTATCAATTAAAAATGATGTTTTATTGTATTTTATGTAATATATACCATACACTAGTAATCTAAATAATAAGACTGATCCCATCATACTCTACAATGCCAACCCTAACTGGTTCCATTCCTTGACTGAAAAAATGTAGGACTTTAGTATAAATCCTTCCTTGCTCTCTTTCCAAGGAGCACTCCAGGCCACACATCGAGCCCCCGCATAAAATAACCACCGAATCACATTTCTAACAATGTTTTTAACAGACGTAAGAGGAATAGCCATTAGAGCTGAACCTCTGCAAGCCAGAAGATCCAAGTCCAATTGGTAACATATTTTCAAAGATGTTTCTAATCTCGCACCCGGAAGAAGGGGGGTGTCTTGTTGACTACACGAAAGTAGGCAGAAACTATAGCAAAGTACTTTTTTCCTTTCCTTCCGAAAACGTAATTGGCTACATGCGTTTATATTGAATCTGTGACCGATGCGTGGTTTAGCTACGGTCTCCCGTAGCGAAACACCACAACGCAGTAAAGTTTTTTATCGACCGATTTCTCATTTTATTTACCTTTTCTACACATCGAGAAACTACGGTTTTTATTGACGTTTGTGGTTTAAAATGCACTTCGGCGATTTGATTAACTGCCATTAATAAACTTGTGTTTACTTTTGAATTAATTACCCTGGCGTCCACACTGACGGCTGTTTACTTCGGGTACTCCTGAATCCACGATTGTTTGTTTAACTGCTGTTTACTAAACAAGTAATTTGTGTATTTAACTGCTTATTGTTATTAAACGGTTATTGACTGAATCGTGAAAATAATTTGAAATTTCCATTTTATGTATTTTTTGATTAATCAAAATTTATGGTAATGGGACGTTATTAATCCCACATTTTTATATACTTTTTATAATTTAAATGTTCGCTGAATAAGTTTTCTTAATACTAGGAACATGTTAATTTGATTTAATGTGTAATATCTGAACGTAAAATTCGTTGATGGAATATTTTTTGTGACCGCAGCCTGTCTCTCGGTTTTCGTTAATTTAATATCCCGTTGTAAATCTCGACGGTTGCTTTTCAAATACGTGTCGATGTTTTATCATTTTCATTTTTGTATTATAAAATAATAATTGTCTCTCGGAATCGTAATAAGAAAAGGTAAGATTGAGTAAGAAAAAAAGAGATTTCGGTAACAGAACAAATTTCTTCTTTAGTGCTTTTTTTTTTTAATATATAATATAAATAGAATGTTTCCGGTGCGAGAGATATCGTAACTCACAATCACAATGAACTTGGTCACGTACAGATATCGCAATTTTTGTCATTCTGTCGCGCGAATTTTATGAAATAATGTACCGTTTTTACTGATGTACAAACTTGTACGAATTTATTTGAAGGTTATGTATGTCATTACTTTTCTTACGGTCACAGTTAAACTCTATGATTACTTGAGATTTACTAAGTAATTCGAACCATTTATATAGTAATATTGACTATATTGGGTGTAATAGATTTACTATTGGGTGTAATATTTTCTGATTAAAAGAAGAACTCCCTTGTTTTGTTGCAGGAGATGCGACGTATAATTTCAAGACCCTGGTGCCCTCCGTGGCCGCGGGGGCCATTATCGGCAAGGGCGGGGACGCCATCCTGCAGCTGCAGAAGGAGACGGGCGCCAAGATTAAAATGTCCAAGTCGCATGACTTCTATCCAGGTGAGTGGATCAATCGGCAAACCCATTTTTTTTCTGGATAAATTTTTTTTTTCATCAAAAATAATATGGTTTAATTTAGAAGGTTATCAAATTAATTACATTTTTTTTTTCATATAATTTTTGTTCACTAAGAAATCAAAACAGTAGAGGATGTAAATATGTTTTTATTACATTAAGTCGTTAGCAGTCCCATTTGGATTTGAGAAAAAAACTCAACAGATCGCGTAGTACGAGTATAATGAAGGAGTAAGTAAAGAAGATGGATTAACAAATCCCCTTTTCCTGACATATCCACATTTCTACATCACATTACGAAAATATTTATTTAGACTATTTAGTCAATTTAGTTGTGCCCCTTTTCCTCTAGCTTTCTCCTTTTGATACTTTGAGGGATATGAATCAACATAATTTTTTACTGCATTTTAACCCTTAATTGAACCGAAGGAACATATTTCCCACTTGATATTATCCATGTTCTTAAAGTCACAGATTAGTATCCCCTACAAAATAAATAAAATTAACATATTTGCCGACAGAATGAAAAAAATAATCATTAAGAAGACGTACGTTAACAGGTTATTTCTTGGTGTATATTTTTGTACCTCTTCATTGTTAACAGGTTATTTTTTGGTGTATATTTTTGTACCTCTTCATTGAATACAATATTATTTAAGATAGTCAGTTTCCTAGTGCCCGATTAAGGGTTTAGCATCTGTTTATATTTTGATTTCTTAAATAACAATAATCTTTTTATTTTCCAGGCACATCTGAACGAGTGTGTTTGATAACGGGTACCGTGGACGCCATCATGCAAGTGATGGACTTCATAATGGACAAGATCCGGGAGAAGCCTGACTTCACCAAGTCCTTCTCCCCCGACGCTGATCCCAAGGTGATGCAGGATCGAGACAAGCAGGTCAAGATCCTTGTGCCCAACTCCACAGCGGGCATGATCATCGGCAAAGCGGGCAACTACATCAAGCAGATCAAGGAGTCCACCAGCAGCTACGTTCAGATCTCACAGAAGGCCAAAGATATTTCTTTACAGGAGAGGTGCATCACCGTTATAGGTAACTTTTTACCCTTTAATTATATGTTCTAACGTTTGGTTTCATCGTCTCACTCAATCTTACTAAGCTTTTCCATTTATATGTTGCGGTTGAAACTGCCCCATGAGGTTTGGCGTGTTAAACTACTACCAGTAATAACCAACTACTTGTTTTGTACTGTTAATATTCCACAGAGTGTTACTCAAATAATTTAATTTGTCTATTAGCATGTTTTGACTCGTAGATAAGATACAAATATGTATTTGTGTGTACAATAATATTATTAAAATATAGCCTAATAATAATAATACAAGTAAGCAATTTTTTTATTAAACCTTTTTCATAATGTAATCATGCTCATGTGTTATGTACAAAATTCAAGTAACAAAATTATATAAAATTTAACATTTTTATTTTATTTCAATAAGATTTTAATTTCCTTTATTAAATCTAATATCTAAGTGTTTTTTCTTATGAACAGCTGGCTACATACTGCGATAATAATTTTCAGGGGACAAGGAATCAAACAAAAAAGCTTGCATGATGATCCTGGCTAAAGTAGTGGACGACCCCTCATCTGGCTTGTGTCTCAATGTGTCCTACGCGGACGTGGTGGGGCCCGTGGCCAACTTCAACCCCACCGGCTCGCCCTACGCCCAGGGGCAACAGGTAACAGTCCGCTCCCACACTAATGTCTGTCTGCCTGTCCCTTTGAATGAATAAAAGCCCCTCCAATCACCAACCTATTTCACTAAAATAAGTTCTAAAATTCAGGCAACCAACAGAATTAATCCATGCAGATTTGCTCAAAATTGGTAGCATTCAAAACAGAACAAGTTATTATTAATATTTTTACATCGTGAGCCAAATCGATGTAAAGGGTACAAGCCATTATATTGATTCTCATGACATGTGATGGGTAGTCTATCGCCATTTTATTGTCATGTGAATTTTTCACCATATGAAATACAGTGTTCCCACTGTCATCACCGGGAATCGCACCCAAGACTTTCAGTGTGGCAGTCATAGCTGTTGCCACACTGCCATGAAGGTCGTCCTTTATATATCTAGATTAGATTTTAAAATGTATTGTTAAATTAATTTGGAATTCTATATTGTGTTATTTAACAAAGAATATTATATAGTTTTGTTTACTGTCTGAATTTTGAAATTGCTGTTCTTGCAACGAGGTCATCCGAATCATCAGTTGTTTTCCATCCATTTCCAATTGATTGACTGAACATTGTAAAGGCATAAACCCTTTATTGCAAGTTTTATGATGCAAGACAATATGTGTTTTCATATTATTTTATTTCTTATGTAGTAATAAAATGTGCATACGCCATGGTCAACTCCTTTTATGTTTCTATGTATTTATATATTTCATATCTCATTTACTAATATGTGTTTCAATGTATCATTCACGCAGGCGTAATTATATAAGACTTTATAGATCGGTCAAAATTAAATAGCTCTCTTAGTTTATTTCCAGGAGTTAATGGTTGGCAGGAAGCATGGCTAGGTTATCACTTTCCAATTGTCATTCCTTCTTATCGCCCCAATTCTAAATATTTTAACACATTTAGACAATTCTTTATAAGTTTGTTAGTGAACGATCAAATCGATTTTATGCCCAGAATCAGATTTTGAATTTGTCAAAAAAATACTTTTTGAATAGGATTCTTAAAATGATATTTTTTTTCTGGACTCACTGTCTCAATTTTTTTTTTGTGTTTGTTTTTACACCTTGTATCCACATTCAACTTAATTGTGTATTTTTTAAAATAAAGTAAAGATAATAAAGTGCAAAGCTACACGTGTCTACTATGATAAAGAATAGTGTATTTTTTTCATAGTCCCAAATATATAACAAAAAAAAAATCTTTAACTTTGCCTGTGCTTTTTCTATATTTGTACAGCATTTTGCAGTGGCTGTTTTTAATAATGTATTTATTGATTTGTATTTAAATTCTTTTTGTTTTTTCCAATCGCTTTCGTTTTTGTTTTCAAGCATTGCTTCGATTATTCAAACTATCACAAGATTTGTCATCCCGTTAATATTGTTGAACTCTATTATTTTGAAAATGTTTGATTCATAGTGATTTTCGAGGATCAGTTTAGGTAAGTAGGAATTGGGTCAGCTCAGATGAAATAGGATTTATAAGATTAGGTTAGGTTAAGTATTGTCAGGTCGGTCAGGTCAGGTCAGGTCAGGTCAGGTCTGGTCAGGTCAGGTTAGCTAGAGCTCTGCCCCGTCTGCCAACTGTGTTGCGACTCATGCTTATGATGAACATTGCAGGCTCACACGTTCAGCTCGAGCACGTCGTCCCTTAACAGCAGCGGTCTGGGCGGGGTGGGCGGGGGCATGCTGGTCAATGGGGGAGCTCTCGGTAGTCTCGACCTTACTCTCAACCTCACCTCCCCACAGCCTGCCGCCAACACCGTCACCGCGCAGGTGCTAGACCACATCAAGGTGACAGACACTTCTCTATCCGCCAGTCTCTCTATCTCTCTCTTTCTCTCTCTCTTCCCACTTCTTTACGACACGTAGGTGCTGCTAGTACTCCTTTCCCCTTTACCACACTTCATTTCTTAATCATCCTACTACTAGTTCCAACTTCAACGCACTCGCTCTATAAGCGCAATGTACTTCAAATCACAACAGACGAGTGCGCATCGTGCACTCGGTAGATTCCCATTTACATCCTCCACTGACTATCCCTCCAACTGACACTCGCAGACCTCTTGCTCAAATCACACATAACTGCTCTCTTGATCTTCTGATGACACATGCTCTGGTACACCATTCAATTTTGCAAACTTCTTTATGATATTGATATTTTTAGTTTGATTGTAATTTTGATTTTAAAATATTTTTTCTTGGTAATTGTACTTTGGTATATCTGCAAATAGGAAACTATTGTTGTGACCCAAGTGTCTTTTACCACCAGTTCATTATTTTTTCAGCATTTCAAATTGATGAAATCTCTCCATTAAAAGTAATGCTAGCTCTATGAAACGTGTATATTATACTCGGATCAATAGAAATCATATTCTTTTCTACATTCACACCTCCAAGCCGAATAAAAAAACATTGGGCATAATTATATGTATTCCATTTGGAAACATCTCCCGCACGCAGTCTGGCGTGGTCTAAGAGCATGTGGCATTGTCAAATCCATTCATTTGATACAAACAAACATTTATATTTATACGGTGCTCTGATATTATGATTTTTATTTTATTATATTGCCACATACTTTTCGAAATAATTTACTGTTTAATTTAAATGCATTATTTTTAATTTATACATATTTTTCATTGTATAAAAATATATTAATTAAAAAATGTTGTATTTTTTATTTCTAATTGAAAATAATTTATAAACATTACGATTATTATTTTCCCACTATAAAATTGTCTTGAAATATGTGTCAGATTTTAAAATAAATAAAAGTTCAGAGCACTATACATAATTACACAACCAAGAAGAGATTGTTTCGCTTATTTACTAATAATCCACAGATATTATATACATGCATTTATTTGTATAATATATTTATATATTTTTATAAGGGTAGTGAAGTGATTGTCTCGCTGGTATTTTTTATTCCATTTAATTTTATATTCCGACAATCATTTTGTGTTTCATCTCAATCATTACTGTTTTGTTTCTTGTTTATCTTTTGTTCATTCCTGTCTGTTTGTGCCGTCGTTCTGCTTGCTGCTACACAGGTGTTGTGCGATCCTTGAAATAAAAGTGATTCCATTTGTGGATATGTTTGTCATCTCGACTCTGCATCGCGAGCCAACACCGGCGTATCCGCTGTAGTACCATGTGTGTTTAAATAAATAATATTTATACATATGGTCTTCTCCATCTCCATCATACATCGTTTTTGTGTAAATCAAATATTGCATTGAATGAGCTTTGTATATATGAGTGCAAATTTCTGAATGTTTTGGTATCACACACTAGATATGATTTTATTACCACTTGGTTAAATGTACGTGTGTTATCTCCACATTTTTGAAGAGGACGGATCCCTTTACTGCAAAGAATATTCAAGATTGTATGTGATAATCACCCTACTAAATTAGTTTTTTATCTTCACTACATAAGAGTATCATATTTGTTATTAAATATTTCTATGATAGGTAGCTAATTTATGGGCATTTTATTATCATGTGAATTCTTCACCAGACCAATGATAGTGTGAGATTTACACTGTCATCGCCGAGAATTGAACCTGTGATCTTCAGTGTAGTAGTCATAGCTGTTGCCACTCTGCTACAAAGGTCATCATTTGCTTGATGGAACAAATTCTTATTGGATTGCTGCAACAAATTCAAGTGTGCAGAAAACTAAAATTGTGTAGAATAATATAAGATTTTTTATATTAGCGTAAATATAATAGTTAAGGTGAATGTGTCAGGCTAATCTTCGCGCCAGTGGATACTCGGAGGTGGGGGTGACGGAGATATGCGCCGCCCTGGGGCTGCTGGCGAAGCACGGCGTGCTGGGCCTCGGTCTGCCCCCCCTGCCCTCCCTGACCTCGCTGCCCTCCCTGCCCTCGCTGCAGGCCGCCGCGTTGCCCTTCTTCCCTGGCCTGCAAGGCGACCAAGCCTCGCAGCCCAGCGTCTTTGGGCCCATTGGACAAGTCAGCCTCGGTGAGTCACCATCTCTTCTACTAAACAAAGGGGAATAAGCATTTCTTTATTTTGTTTTGTTTATCTATTACTATCGGAAGAAAGTTCCAAGACTACTTTAGTATTTAATTTTTTAAGTTTCAATCTTAGGGATTGGTTTGCAGCAAGTCTAATCACTTTGCCGGTTCTTTAGATGCCACTTGGGCCTTTAATCAAAGATAACGTGAGAATATTGCCGTCATCAGTGGGAATAGATCCCGGGACAAATGGGTGTGGCAGTCATAGCTGTCGCCACTCTACCACGAAGGCTGTCAAATTCTTTATTTATTTGTATATCTTCCGTCCTCAGTATTATGGTTCCTTATAGTAACGGATAAGCAAAACATTTCATTTTATTCTACCCTAGCATTTTAGAATGACGTAGTTTTAATGTTATTCTCACCATCATTTGTTATCCAAAGAAGGTGATTTTAAATTGACTGTTGTACACATTCTCCGATGGTTTGTTTGAAATCACCTCCAGCAGCTGAGCCTGATTGCATCCCAATTTAACCATTGTCATTTCAGTAGAGAGCTATCAACACATTGTCAACTAACCGAGTGCGTATCCAAGTCGATCAATAGGCAAAGTTGCACTAATGTGAATATACAGTTTGATAGTCGAGTTGAGGAGGTTTTGTTGTATTGGATTGCATCCACATGTCATCATCCAGACAGAAGTAGTTTTATTAGTGAAGCAGAGAAGACATGGTTTAAATAGGGCCAAGAAGCAGTAAGAGAAAGGTTCACTCCATTCATGTATCGCAAAATATTAATGCTGAAATTCAAGTAAGTCCAAATACCCCTTGTTTGTCTAGCGCAGTCCTCTCTCCCTCTCTACACCCTCTCTTCTATCTCGAGTGCTTCACTCCCCTAACATCCCGTCACTACATGCACGCATATTCAATGTGTTTTTTCCTTAAAGGGCACTATTTATTTTTGCTTTCTCTTGATGTATTTTTCATTAGCTATTATTTATAACGAGACCAGCGTACTCACACATATACGCTTTGATCTCTTTATCATAGAGTCTGTTGATTCTTGGCATATGTCAGATTAAAATAACGAAAGTCAGAGAAGATAACATGAAAAGTCAAACATTTTTTCATTCATATATCTCATTTCTATGTTCATAATACACGCACACATTACAATTTTAGCCCATCACAAGTTTATTTGATTGTAATACATGTTTATACTTATAATATTAATTTGTTTCTGTGTTAGATATATGTAATTACCATCATTATTATTGATTTTTTCCTATTCGCTTTTATCATTGTTGCTTGAGTTCCTAGAACGCTTTCACTAAAATCTCTATTAACCTGAGCTGAAAAATTGAAGTATATTTACTTATGATTTGACACATAACTCATAAAGTGTGCTGTCTCTTCCACTTTTCAGCCTTATTCGCTTTAATTATTCTGTAGAGTCACCCTTACACTTTCCGCTACTCAGTACTGGCTTACTGGAATATCAACTTCTGCGAGAGCTCTTGGAAAGGCTGCCCGAGTGTACATGCAATCACACAATTCACTAGCAAGCTGCGCGTTCCACTCTTTCTGTATGTTAAGTTGGTAGCCAAGCTCACCCCACCTGACACCATTCCCGGGCGAGTCTCTTCCTATAGCCTCCGCATAAGGAGTGATCAGTAGTTAGAATTGAGACCCCCGAAGCAGTCCAGATGTAATGTCGCTGTAGTTGGCCGGGAACGTTGTAAGTTGAACTAAATGTGTAAAGTATATTTTTTTGCATTAGCTCAAGAAGGGTCCTGGTCTCCGGTGGCTTACTACGACACAATGATCGGTAGGTCAGCGCATTCTAGTCTCCATATTTACTCGACCACAGTTGTCAGCTCGCAGGGCATGAATTTCCCCTCAGCTTGAAGGGGCTATGGCTCTAAGGTACCCGATACTCAAAATCTTCAATTAAGTCTTAACCGATACCTAAAAGCGATTTTGACGCCACGGTTAAAATATTGCAACACATCCTTCTAATGCAGTCAATAGACTGGTACTGCGTGCAATGAAAATATTATCCCGTAATGCACGCGGGTTTGTTTATGAATTAATTTATAAATGTATGTGCTGACTTTTTGCATATTGTCTTGTTAAATGAAGAATCGGTACAGAAATTGTGTAGTAATGCCTACCATAACAACAAATATCCCCGAGTGGCGGGTTTGGGAGCATGGGATGCACTAATATACCAGAATAGCCGAACAATTCCACGAACCCCAAGGAGAATGGATGCATGCAACCATTCATGTATGCGCACTTTTTATTTTGGTTTTGGGTTTGGGTTGACATGTTTATTTGTGTTTTAATATACTCCTAATATGATATATGTATACATATACAGAAGTCAGCCTTGTGAAGACGACATGTCTAGGGATTGAATTGTCAGAAGCACAATCCTTTACAGCGTTTTGTTCCATGTACTTTTTACACTACACTTTTTTCTTTGATTATCGAAGCACGTATCATCAATTGTGGAATATGAATTTAATTTGTAACAAGGTATTAATTTAAAATATATATATATTGGTATCACTTACAATTTTTTTTTTAAATAAGGCATGTTTTGATCTATTATGAGTATTTCCGTGTTGTCTTCAAAATCAATGATTTTATTATTTATTTTATATTAAAGAAAAAAGAAAAGATTAGTTCCAAGATCAATAATGCATTTTTTATTATTATCGTTTTTATTCATTGGTCCTTAACCCTCATTGTACGGCTGGCTTTATTTGCAGTTAAAAAAAATGTTTCAAACTGCAGCTGACTACAATTGCAGCTCAGATGGATTGTCTCAATTCACTATAATATTACTATTAATTTAGTAGTAAGGAACTTCAGTAAAAAGGTTTACAAGACACTTTCATCACATATATGCTGCAAATGTAGTATGGCATTTCGGAACTGATTTTTTTGCACTGCAAATGTAGCCAGACGCACAATAGGGGTGAAATGACAGTTGCACATTATCTATAAGAAATATTTAACCTCAAATGGGTTGTATTCTATTTATGAATTATTTATGTCTGCCGTATAACTTCTAAATAGGCTTCTAACACATTTATTTGTTAATTGTAAGGCCAATTTGATGAGGCAATGTTAGTTAAGGTGAAAGAAGCAGTGAATTGGTTGACCGGCGGCTCGCGACTTGTTGCAGGCAACACGTCCCCCACAGCGCGCAGCTCTCTGGAGCGCTTCTCCGCCGCTGATGTGGCCTACGAGCAATCGGCCTTCCGCCAGCCCGCCGTGGCGCCCATCTCGCTCAACAACAACTCCTTCGGCCTGGCCACGGGCGGTGCCAGCCTTATGCCACTCTCCAAGAGCCCTACGCCCGGGGACCTGGGGGCCAAGGACACCAAGAACATGGAGATTGCGGAGGTCATAGTCGGCGCCATTCTAGGTACACCACCACCATTCTTTGTTTATTATATTTGACTGATCACTCTTTAAAATAATTTATAATTACCTTTAGCAAGAATGAGCTTTTTCTTTTATGTTTCAATGCTAGGAATTGGTTCTTGGGATTCCATTTGGGCCTTTTTAATATGGCAATTTCCCAATGCTTTCCACATACCATATTTGTATACAACAGGTTATTTGAACCCAATAGTTTCTCATGACATGTGATAGGTAGCTAGTCTATCACAATTTTTATTGTCACGTGAATTCTTTTAATCCAATGACAGTGTGAGAATTTTTTTTTTCACACTTTATCACCGGGAATTGAACCCGGTATCTTGGGTGTGACAGAGATGAGACTTATTAATGTTTTGATACGAATGTGTCGTAGGGCCCGGCGGAACGCACCTCACTAAGATCCAGCAGATGTCAGGAGCCAACATCCAGATTAGCAAGAAGGGTAGCTTCGCACCCGGCACGCGCAACCGCATCGTGACTATCAGCGGCTCGGCCAACGCCATCCACAACGCCAGCTACTACATCCAGCAGCGCATCACGGAGGAGGAGATCAAGCGTGCGCGCCACAACAACATCTCGGGCATCATGCAGTAGTCTGCTCCACTTAGCGTTCCTTCCCTTCAGTTATTGTTCTAATGACACTGTAACTAGACCTATTGATTTGTACATAGACAAAACTGCCGTGCCAGTGCGTAACAGAGTTCTCCTCCCGCTCGCTCAACTTTGCCGGCGAAACTTTCTCTTCTCTAACAACGCCGCCATACAAAGACCATTTGTGTTACGATTGTTTTTATTTTTATTTTTCACCTTATTGACATACAGCACTTATTAAAAAATCTTGTGCAAAGTTGTTAGTTACGGAGTTTGACTGCACTCATGTTAATGACTTTGTTGCGGGCCTTGTTATTGAGCAGAATTAATTTATTGTTCCATTTTTCCGGGTGAAGTTTCGCTTCTGGTGCAAAGTCTGGCGACGACGTGTGGGGCAGCTCGGTTAGGAGCACTCGGTCACGAACCATGTTTCGCGAGGGCCGAGAATTGTGGCGAAACATTTAGGTTACTAGAAGGAATTATAAAGTCACGGACCGTTGGTTGCAGACACAATGATCCTGACATAATATTACCACGCGAGCTAAGTATTCCGCATACTTATTTATATTTTATCAATAATTTGCTTGTACCATCACACCGTTAATATGTATTTATTAACTGCTATTTGTATTGTTATCCGTGTACGTAGTTTTTGTCATTATTTATAGATTGTTATCACCCACTCACATCACGCACCTAACAAACGGCCTAAGGCGACAGCAGCCGCAGCCGTAGGAGCCTAGCGAGCTAGCTCTAGAGGGGGCCACACACTGGGAGGCCAGCTCCGCCTTCCCTCTGTGATAATGTTTTCTTCGCTTCCCATCGCTCGGTGACATAGTGTAGCTTTAGTGGTTGTCGTGTTGAGTTATAATATTGTTGGCAATATGTTTTGTGTATATTTTTGTTGAATAGAGCCGTATTTATTTTTTTACGCGCGGAATAATTTGGCGGGAAGCCAAGGCTACGGTTATCAAGAGTAGCTAGTCAGCGCCGCACGCGCAGCTGCGAGCCACGGTTCGGCCGGCAACTGTTGCCCTCTCACCCTAGAGCAGCGCCATACATTCCTCCGCTTGTTCACCGCCTCACGCATAGCGCCGCCATTTGTACATACGTATTGATCACCCAACTTCATCTCGGCCATCGGAGTCCGTATCGCACTGTACGCAGGCCCACTGTACGGGCTGCGAACATTGAATCTTTACGGAGAATAGTACAAAATTGATTGTGTCTAAATTATTTAAGGGTAGTTAAATGATTCCCGGAAGTGTGATGTTACGTTGCCATATCTGATGCCACCGATTGTTTACGGATAAGCTCCATCCGATGTATCATTTTCACCATCGACATAGCCTTGAACTTTTGGCTGTGATATTTAATGTTGGTTGTCAATTTGGCCGGCCGGCCGTGATGCGTCTTGGCTTGCGGCCGATTGCGGTTACTCTTACAGATGTGTTGAATGTTCATTTTAGGATAATTAGATATATCGCGGGAGGATATAACCAAAATCCTTATTTACATTTTCATTAACCGTCAAACTCCTTGGCAAATAGAGATTTGGTATTTTATTACCAAATGTCTGTTTGTAAAGAGTCTGAGCCAGAAGTTGTGATATGGAGCGAGAAGTGTTCTCGATGGTTCTTATGTGATAGAAGCCCTACCTGAATACCACTACACAGCAGTCCCAAGAGCAGGTTAGCAATAGTGATAGGCCTCGCGCAGTCAATTTGATAATATATGATATGTGTTAAATGTTACGTTCTCATTGTTTGTTAATAAATTCATTTGTCATGACAAAAGTTGTAAAGTTGTAGGTTTATTGAAATGCCATGGATAGTTGTGCGGGGCAGAGTATGCTGCATAAAGAGTAATTACTTAGAAGATAATCATTTATAGATATTGAAGTGTTAATGTTGTTATAATTAAAGTTGTTACAAATATTTGAGATTATATCACGACAGTAATTTACGGAGAGACGGTCAAATATTCACATATAAATATTCACGTTACGTATACATACATTCACTGGGTGAACTAATTATTTAGTGTTCTGTGATATTGAGGAATGTGTGGGTCCTCCCTTCTCCCCGCCTCCTCGGATGCTTCGTATCGCCTCCCCCACTCTCGTGACATGATCCCCACTCCTACCCGTGTCTCTCCACTCGACTTGTATCCTTTGTTATTGTTTGCTAACATTTTATGCATAGAAATTACTCTGATCCACTTATAATAAATATAGGAAATATTATTCAATTAAAAGTTTCAAGAAGCCATTCTAATATATTATTATTATAGAGAAAGTTTAATAGGATTATAGTGAGATATTATTCATAAAGTTTTCATCTATATAAAATCTTCTCTCGGTCATAAATTAGGTGTTGGAATTGTAATAAAGTACCATTAAAGGTTAACGGAGTTACCTGACTGCTCTGGCCTCGTGTCCGCCAGCCATTCAATTAGAAGTTTAGTCCTTTCCGTGCCCGACACGCTCTCATGTTCTCCCACGTCTCGTGTAGTCTCTCATGATAGGTGGCCGAGTTACCCGTATTGCAGCCCGTGACCGTAGCCAGCTAGACACCGCCTCCGCATCACTCAGGTAGCCTAGAAGTACGGTACTCTAGTGATGTTGTTACGTAGCTTGGCGGAGGTCGCACCTTATCTCTGTATTATCTATATTCAAGTTACCTAGACGAAGGCGGGCCCCGTCCCGCCCAGCCGCGGCCTCCGCGAGCCGTGGCCTTCCTCTACACATGTTGAGATTGATATAAGTAATAATTCTTGTTGCATAAAACTATTATTGAAAATTAAGTTTTAAGTATGTGTAAATAAGAAAATAAGTAAAATTGATTGTTATATTGATTTTTGTTCTGTTTATATGGATATATTTTATTTGTTTGAAATGTTGTAATGTTAGGGGAACACAAAACTGTGTGCGGAGAAGAGGTGTAAGATGTGCGAGTACACTAGGCTGTGTGCGTGTGTGCGAGGATATTTTAACCCTAAGCAACAGTTGACAACAGCATGTTTTCAATTTATGTTTAAATAATTCAGATGGTACCTTCAATGATAAACAATGTTTATATTAAATAACATTAAATAAATCCTTATCAAATGGTTTGTTCCGACTTTTATTTCATTTCATCTCATCTCATCCCACCCATACTGCCGCAATCATATCTATGTTATTCAAAAAGATTCAAAAATGGTGATTTATTTTTTTATTCACTACAAAAATCATAGTACATGCAAAACATTTCAAATAAAAATGGACGGCAATTAAGGATACATAAGACTAGAAAACTATTACAAGCATTTCTATAAAATAATTGACAAGGTCAATGGAATAAAATATATTAAAATAATCTAAATATTCAGATCAAGGGAGATAGTCTTCAGAAATCCAATTGGAATTTTAAAATTAACATAGGTACATTGATTAACAATCACTAGATAATACCGGAAGCAATTTTTTGTGATCAACAAAAAAAACTTATTTTTTTCAGTATTCAGATGCAGAACTGTTCATGGGAAATCAGTCGGAATACGATTTAAAAAAAATCAATGCAATGAATGCATTCTGATAATACTAATCTACTGAAATAATGAGCTCTTAAACGAAAGCTACTTCCAAAATGAAATGGTGATTATTAGTTGTATGAACGCTATAAAAATTATTTTATTTAATTTGTAGAAAGAAGTCTTTAATATAAAATAAGTTTGAAGATATGTGGCGACAATAGATGATATTTGGCTTACAAAACATTTTTTCAATCTTTAGATACAAACATATTTTCTATTTGATGGCATTAGTCAAAATTTTAGGCTTTTTTGTAATCATTTTAATAGTGCAGATTTTTATTACTTACTGATTGCTAAACATTTTTGTCCAGTCATAATTGAAGACTACGGGGGAAAAACAAGGAATGTCAGTTAAAATTCAAAATAAATGTAATAATGCCATCTACCGGGATTTGTACGTATCTATCCACAGTAAAATTTTCATATTCAAAAATCATGTGTGTCATCGACTATGGCCAGATAATCGATTGCTAATTGCTTAGAAATATATAGACTTTGATTAGCTTTATACTCAATTTATTCAAATTAACCTTCTACTGACATTCCTTGTTTTTCCCCTGTAGTCTTCAATTAACATTAATAGAATGTCTGTCATTAACTGTTTTCCAATGCATTATTAATTCAAAACACTGGGAACCGCCTAATTAGTGTAGAATTTCTTATTTATAACGGAAAATTCAAATTTCACAAGCTTTTGTTATTTAAATCAACAAGAAAAATACATTACAAAAATATCTCAGGCAAACAATCTTATCCTAAAAATA
The DNA here is from genome assembly GCA_022606425.2 of Lepidostoma basale. Lineage (NCBI taxonomy): Eukaryota > Metazoa > Arthropoda > Insecta > Trichoptera > Lepidostomatidae > Lepidostoma > Lepidostoma basale. The sequence goes on along the minus strand of JAHDVF020000035.1, from coordinate 272,219 downwards.
TGATTTATGTCATGCCAGATTCTATAAACATGTGCTTATTATAAAATCACAAGGGTGCACATAATTTTTTATACAGGAATTACTTGTGTTCCATCTGTCCAATTCAAGAGCATAACCCGCCATTCAAAGTAAACAATATTGTTGTCAAATCTGTTTCGATAAGGTATGACCACATTTAGTTTAGTGTATATTTATTTAACAATGTTGAAAATTTAGACAATACGCGGGGATACAAATAAGTGCATTACGAAATACGTAAGTACAAAGTTAAATCAGGAAATAAGATATTTTTTTAATATTAATTTTATCACAGAAAAACATATTTAGAGAAATGGGTTTAAAATTCACAGAACAACTTTCATTGTGAGAGTTATTCAAATTACATTAAGCTTAGAAAAATATGAAATTTGTCAATTTTATAATATTTGGAAGCACTAGCAAATACCAGATTGTTTAACTATCCAAATATTTAATTTATATTTTAAAAAGGACAAGAATGAATCAAATGTGTTGTAAAAGTTGTGCATGTCTTACAAGTAAACAAAATAGCCTTACTCGTATATTTATCTAGAATACTTGTTTGAATATGTACAAACATTCTTAAAGTTAAATATATAAAAAATACTTTATTAATAAAATATTGAACACAATTCTTATACAATTCAATCAGAGTACATTGGCAAAAATATTAATCCGGCGAGTAAGGTACATTTTATTTGGATTTTAAATTGAATGCCATTTATGTTAAGGCAAAGATATATTTGTTCAAATACTAAGAATTAATGTTGAACAATTGGGCTTTTAAATCTATTTCAATTCAGATCTATTTTATTGTTATAAAAATAATAAGTGTCCTTTCAATACGAATGTCTCAATTCAAACAGAGAAATACATAATACAATAGCAGGTTTACAGTTTTGCCAATCAAACATTTAAATTGATATTAACAACATATTAATATATCGGTAAATTAATTATAGATATTGTAAAATTAATGTATGTATCAACATGCAACGGACTTTTTCTTATTATTTCTCTCTTGGATATTTTTACATTTGATAGGGCAGCTATAAACAGAGATGTGCTACAACTGAACCATTCTCAAAGGTTTTCTATGCGATCATGATCTATGAAAAGCTAGAAACTGTAGTTATTACCTTGTTACAGATTTTCTTAAAAACAATTCACGGAAGAATATACAAAAAGTGCAATGAAAACATGTTGACACACAATTAGGTTTACTAATGGTTTCGATTTCGCCCTTAATATCTAGGACGTTGGCTGAATGATGAATGAGACAGCAGTTAGGATATAAGAACAATAATAGAGATGGCCTGAAACAGCTTCTAATTAAGTGTATATAATAAGGAATTTCACAATAATGTAATAAAAAAATATTAAATATAATCTCGAACCGAGATTCATGTAAGCAATAGTATCTTAGTTATATGGAATGGCTGCTAAATTTGAAACAATGCAAAAATAAACCCAGTTAATTCTAGAATATATTTTCAAAATTTAAAAAGATTGAATCGGTCAAATTTTGTTTTGTATTTGATCAATTAACTATGGCCATTTTGTTCATTTGATAAAAAAAACAAACAATTAAAAAACATTTAAAATATTTTCATTATTAACCACTTAATATCCTTGAACGAGATCCTCTTGCGCACCAAATGCTTTCCAATTTCCGTAACTCAAGTTAAATGGTTAAATCTGGCCAAAACGCTCATCATATATTTTAAACATATTTTTAAATAATTGGAATTTGAAAAACAACACAGTATATTTTCCAACGCCTTAACTTTAAATAAATATTATAATGGAACCTGGATAATTGGCATTCCAAGGGACCAGGCCTACTATTAACCAGGTTTTCCAATTATCCAGTTTTTCATGTATCCAGGTCCAGATTGTGCTTTGGTTTTTTAACCAGGTTTTGTAACAATTCATGGATTGATGCAAAAAACAATCAATATTTTTTTTATAAGTTAATTGTAATTGTACATACGTGTATACACATACAAACAATACATGTAATTATTGTGGCTTGAAAAATCAGGTATAAAACTTTCTAAACATGTCGAGACAAATAAACTCAAAAGTGGAAAAAACGGTGTTTGGATTCATAAAAAAATTGTCATTATGGAATTTCAAAGTGTTAATGCCTTAAGTATCAGAAACTAAATAATAACTTATAGTTTGCAAGTGGGTGTCTTATATATATCAATGGTAATATTATTATTACTTGTACATCATTCAAAGGCTTCGTTATTTACAATCTGGCAAAGTTTGTACAATATTTTACGTAAAGTAATTTGTAATAGATCAGTTGAAACTTGGTTCCTTATTTCTTGTACACAAAAGTAATGTGCGATTATTAATATTAATGGTTAAATATCTATAAAATATAATGTACATAAATGAGAATCTTGGGAGAATCAAATTGTAATTGATATCAATTGAATATTCCATTATCAGAAAGACAAGAGAATAATAAAACAATATTTCATAATAAAGATATTGTATACTGATTAATAGGGGTTGGTGCTGGAAACAAAATAAATGGTGCAATCACGTCAAATACAAATATATTGACTGAAGCAAAGATGGCAGTGCACAATGGGGTTGTAATGCCGACCCTTATGTATGGAAGTGAAACTTGGAGTTGGCAGAAGGATGAAAGTAGGATAAATGTCATAGAACTGAGATCACTTAGAAGAATGTGCGGAAAAATAATGTATGATAGAATACACAATTAAGCAGTTAGAGAGGAATGTAAGACGGATGAATGGTCAATAAGATATATGCAAATAGCACGAATGTAAAAAGAAGTCGAGGAAGGCCAAAGAAGACATGGTATAACCAAATTAATCAAATACTGAAAGGTAACCATGTTTGAAGCAGGAACAATCGACGAGCGTGAGTGTCTCGGTGTGTGAATGTAGAAAAGGCGCGAGAGTTATGTCGGGATATAACAGTTTAGCGGCTGCGCGGAGAAACGGCATAATAGTTAGATAGTTAACCCGACGATTGCCGTAAGCACACATGTGCGCTCTACGTAGACGATCGCCATAAGCTGTGCGCGCTTTGCAATATTCCGAAGATGTATTTCAAAATTAATTCTGATTTTCTCACAATGACATCTATGAATATTTAAAAATATTAACAAACCAAAAAGGATCGATATTTTTCGATACTTTGGGAGAAAATACGTGGTGTACCGGCGCGCTGTTTCTACAAACATGTGGCGATGAACGGGTTAACATATATTGATTTAGCTTTTAGACTTTAGCGTTTTGTACCTAACTCCTAGCCAGGTCTGAACTTTATGCAATTAAAATTACTTCATTAAAATTATTTGGGGAAGAAAAATTTATATTCAAGCTAAAAATGCTTACATTTAAATTAACTTTTAATATTTAAACTAAAATTGGTTGGCGAGTCTGAAAAAAATATTTTTGCCACAATTTTAGAACATTAAACAATACATAGAACAGTAATGTCATCCTTGGTCCACGCTATCCGTGAAATTGTAATGATTAAACACAACTCAAGGTTATTCCCTTTATAAACATATTCAAACTCTTGGTCTATTCATATTGCTATAGTTTTCTTAATTAATTCTTTTAATAAGAAAGAATTAGTAAGAGCAACAATTTAATTGTAAAAGGGTACAGCGCGCATGAGCTCAGCTCACAGCTCACGCCCATACAAGTCTAAAGAAAAACTTACAATGTCACAAAGAGGTGACATATGAACGATAGTATGTTTATGGCATTTTCATATTTGTTGAAAAGGCTAAGTCAAAGTAATATAAATCATTGTAATATGAAAATGTCACAATAAAAAAATCTTTAGTACTTAATAAATATAATAATAAACCAGTTGATATTCAGTCTAATACAATTGAAATTCAAAAAAACTATTTGTGTTCTAATATTAACTATTGCGATATAACTAATGAAACAGATACAAACCAATTGGTAAAGTACATATATGATTTGTATTCCTATATGAAAACTAATTAAAAATTTCCAATTCTGGGTTATGAGATTCATATTGAAACCCATTATAGTACGTAAAGCTTACAATCCCGGAGATGTCCTGAACTAGCATATCCTTGAGGGTGAGCACCATCTGGGAAAAGGGTGGGCGCTCGTCCGTGTCCAGTTGCCAGCAGTGCAGGCAGAGCTGGTACAGCTCGTCCCCGGTGTATGGTAGCTGCGCGGGGCGCATTCCACGCAGCACGCGCGCAGAGACCTCCTTGCTGGGCACGCGGGGGTACAGAGTGCCCCCCAGTGCAAACAGTTCCCACACCAGGCAGCCAAATGACCACACGTCACTCTTTGTGTGAAAGCTGTTTTGTTTAAACATCTCTTGGGCTGTCCACCTCGTATAGTCGGGCTTCTGATCGTTAGTATAAATATGTCCTAATCCGAATCCAGTAATTTTAGGGGTCATATTATCGCCAATCACAATATTACGGCAGCACAATCTCTTGTGAGAGACTCTTTTACTAGATAAATATTCCATTCCCTTGCATATGTCCAGCGATAGTTTCAATACTGTTTGTTCGTTAATCAAAGAAAACTTATTATTTGGGATGTCTCTATGGCGGGAAGAGAGAAGTAATTCTTTTAGCGTATGGCGCGTGTCTTCCAGAACAACATACAGAGTATCGGGGATTTCGCAGATTCCAATAAGCGAAATGACATTTTCGTGGCCATTAGCCTTTATGAGTAAGTCTAGCTCCCCCAACATTAGTTTGCTGTCGGCCCGGGAGAGCTCCCCGTCCGGAACAGCCTGCACCAGTGCGGGGCGGCACGCACCTTGATGCTGCACCCGGCCCCGAACGAACTTTCCAAAACTCCCGGTGCCTATACTGGACCCTGTATCTACCTCTAGGAAGTTCCTAGGAATGTTCCACAACTGCCGTTTCAGATTTCCATAATAATCGACTCTATCTTCTTCATCGGGAATGAAGCCGGTATTTTCTATTTCTATACAGGGTCCGCTGAGGGGCATAGTTTGCGAAAGTCGCTGTCGCCTGTGAACTCCGACTTTGCGGCGCAGAACTATGACAGCTCCTAAACCTATGATGAGGAGAACAAAACCGATTGCGATCGCAACGCCGAGCACCATAACCAAGTCGGAAGATTCTTCCTCATTATTAACATTGAGAATCATGACGCTGCTGGCATGAGAGTAGCGGACTTTAGTGATTCCCTTTCTGCTGCTCACGACCCCGATGGCCACTTGAATGTCGCTATACTGGGGCAAGGGAGCATTAAAGTAGCCATTGGTGGTTTCCTTGTTTCCCACCACGTAATCGTGCTCAATGTCTTCCTCGTCCAGCTCGGCCGTGATATAGTATGGCAAGTCTTCTTCGGCTGCTTCGTAATACGGCTTTAAATTGGCCGGGTTGAAGCCTTGCTGGTGATCTTTATTGATTATGACCACCCTGTACTTGGTGACGGGTCCATTGATGTTGGTGGCCTTGGGTATGTTTATGACCATGTAGGATGGGCGGCGCTCCTTGAGCTCAGCCTCGGGCGGCGCGGGCTCGGGCTCGCCGATGTCCGTCTCAACCTCCGCGTGGGCGGCCGGCCCCGGACCGTGACTGGAAAGTGCGCAAATGGTCACATTGTAATTCGTTCCAGGATGAAGATTCACCAGCTGAGCGTGCAATATGTTACTGGAAAATAACAACTCCAACTTTTTGGGAAGATAGTCTGCAAATGTGTGTATGACTTCGGATACTATTCTGTAGCCAGTTATTTCTCCGTGGGCTTCCGGTTCCTTCCACAGTACCCGGACAGTTGTTTCCGTAACATTGGAGATGCGGATGTCGGAGGGGGGGCCCGGCAGCAACACTCCGGTGTCATACACGCTGCTAACGCCATCCCCGCCGCACTGTTGGCTCACGTTCCTCGGGCACGGCACGTTGCATAGAGAATTAGCGACGATCGACTTGCCAGGAGTATTCGCGCAATAGCAGTACGAGCCGTTCGCCAGAATGGCGTACCGGTAGAATATTTCTTCGCAAGCTGACGTGCATATTTCAATGGAACCGCCAGAGTGAGTATTTATGAATTCGTGTTCAAAGTTATAACAGCCGACCGAATCACCACGAAAAGTATTATAACAAGGCACTAGGGTTATTAAATATAAAACTACAAAATATTTCCACATATTGTCTGGCTTAAATAGAAGTAAATAAAACGAGTATTACGAATATGCTTACTTAGCCGGAAAATTGTGAAAAATTCGTGAGATTACATTAGTACATACTAAAAAAAAAGAAACCATCACAGATCAAAGAAATACGAATACTATTCAAAGAGTTATCGAAATTCGATCAAACAAATTTGATTCAATATTAAACGAAACATTTTAAGACAACTTTGTTTTGAATGACACATGAATCAGAACCACAACCCAAGAAAAACAAAAACATTCGAAGCGTAACCAATCGTTGTTACGCCCTAAATTACTAATGGCAACACCGGACATATACACGTAGATTACGTGGTCAATTTCTATGGAAATGATTAAAAAGTGGTATTTGGTCAGCTGTCATTTTTAGGGATAGTAAATTTGCAGCTTGGTGTCATTTTTTTTTAAATATAAATTTTATTGCTTATATACACAGAAATGTCGCGCGTTTTGGTTGGCGTGAAAAGAGTAATCGATTATGCAGTAAAGGTTATTTTTTTTTATTAAAAATCATTTAAATGTTATGTCAGTATGTAAGTTCAAAGGTTGATCGGAAGTTTTGTGTAATTCAATGATAAAATATAACTTTTCTTGTGATAATAACAATGAAATATTAAGAACATGTGTGTCAAACAATACGTGATTTTTCATTAAAACATATTACGTGTTATTGAATATTTCATTGTTATGGTAGTACGGCTAATGATTAAATTTAAATTTTCTGAAGTTGTTGAACAAATGTTGAACAGGTTCGCGTGAAGCCGGACAAGACTGGAGTCGTCACAGATGGGGTGAAACATTCTATGAACCCTTTCGATGAAATCGCAGTTGAGGAAGCAGTCCGAATGAAGGAGAAGAAATTGGCTTCCGAAATCATTGCCGTGTCCTGCGGCCCTACCCAATCTCAGGTAGCTACACATTTCATTAAAATTAATTAAGATTATTTTACTTCTCAATTTATTGGTTTAAGTTTATATTAAATGCAAATACTTTTAGGAAACTCTTAGAACTGCCTTAGCGATGGGAGTGGACAAGGGTATTCACGTAGAAGTCTCAGGGGCGGAATACGACACCCTCCAGCCTATCCACATTGCCAAGATTCTTGCCAAAATTGCTCAGAATGAAAAAGCTGATTTAATTATTGTTGGCAAACAAGTAAGTATTAAAAATTTGCAATGCCACTATTTTTTCATATCCGATTTACAGTGAATAAATTAATAAATAATGCAAGAATATTAACATTTATAAAAGGTTATAAATTATTTAATATTTATTAAAGTTTTATTATTATTACAGATTAGATATAAAAGTAATCTTTTTATTCTTCTTTTTGTCTCCTCCGTGGTGCATAGGGCCTCAAGGAACCTTCTCCACTCGATTCTATTGCATGCCTGATGCCTAACATCGTCCCAAGTGAGGCTTGCTGCCTTAACCTCGTCCTGCAGTCCTCTTCTCCAGGTGGCTCTAGGTCTGCCTCGCTTCCTCTTTCCCCCTATAGGGGACCAGTCTAGTGCGCCCTGAGTGATGCAGGCTGGGTTCCGTCTCAGAGTGTGACCTATCCACTACCATTTGCGTCTAGCGACATGTTCTCTAATTGGCTTTTCGCCTGCCATGGTCCAGAGAACGGAATTTGCCACTGTTTGGGGCCAATAGATCTTGAATATTGTATATAAAGTAATAAAAAAATGAATTTGTATAATTGAAATATCTCATCTCCACAAGCTTAACAGTTCTGTTTAAATGGTATAAAATACAATATTATATAAAACTTTATCGTTTTATAAAAATAGTTGAATGTTTATATAATAAAATAAAGTGTGTTATCTATCTAAAAAGCCTCTCGAGTCTGATAATGCCCGTGTACCCATCAAGTGTTATCAGTGTTTGCTCAGTAAAGCAGAGATCTATTTTGTATTGCCTTATATTATAACCATTTGCAACTGAGTGATTAACTTTGTTTTATGTTATCAACAACTTTGTTTATTTGCCGTCTATTTCTGTATTATAATGGATATTACAAAATAGTTAAAATCTTTACCTGTACATCAGTTTCAGAATTGTATTGTTAAAAATGAATAACTCGCACTCGTGAAGGTACACGTTTATTGGTGTAAACAAAATATAAGTAAATACAACTCGTTAAAACAAAACATTAATACAACTCTTATACATAGCTCTACTCTTTGCTTAAATTAATTTGGCGCTGCACTTCATTAGTACGTTGTGACACATACTGGCACCATCTATGAAAACCTTTGTAACTAATCCTGCTCTACGTTTTACACATGTATAATAAAATCTTTTTAAAACAGGCCATCGATGATGACTCCAATCAGACAGCTCAGATGACTGCGGCCATCTTAGATTGGCCTCAGGGAACATTTGCATCCAAAGTAAGTACATAATAACACTCACATTATAACAATAATTCATCAATTTCTTCGTGGCCAACTGCTGCAACTGCCGCACCGAAGGTCCCGGGTTCGATTCATGGCGATGGCAGTGTGATATCACACAGAGTTTGATCTAGTGTAGAATTCACAATAATATTCACAATCTAATAGAATTCAAAATGGTGATAGATTAGCTACCTATCACGTGTCATGAGAATCAATAATAGCTGTATTCTTCAAATCGATTTGGCTCGCGCTGTAATGATGTAATAATAATAATAGGCTCACTTTTAAAGCGCCATTTTTGTGATGTAATCACCTCAAGGGTGCACTGAGACTTGTTTTAAATCTAAAAATCTAAATGTGAACGCTGCATATGTATACGGTATCGGTTGGAAATTATAATAGAACAAAATATACAAGTTTTAAATTGGGTATGAGATATGAAAAATATGGAAAGCTAGAGGGATGAAGATGTAAAGAGCGATTCAACAAAATAATAATAATATTCTAACTTAATTACTTATTTATTTAATAACTTAAATTAAATTAACCCTTTAGATCTCATTACATAAACAATTGTTCGATTAGACTTCTTCATTCTTCTTTATCAAACGGTGTGTAATTTCTAACACCAGATTTTCGTCATATTAGAATCAAGCACTTTGAAGGTACTTGAATTTCTATTTAAACCCATATAACATAGTTATTTTTCTTCACATGTGAATGTTTGCAGTTTGTCTGTATTGGATTGTTGAAATACACTTTTTTAACAGATTGAGAAGACTGATGCTGGACTGACGATAACTCGTGAGGTGGACGGAGGTCTAGAGACCATCAGCTGCAAGATGCCAGCCGTTATCAGTGCGGACCTTCGTCTCAACGAACCACGATATGCTACGCTTCCTAATATCATGGTAACATAACTTCATTTTATTACAAATTCAAATTCCTTTCATTTTTATTCTCAATTGGAAAAAGGTGGACCACTTCAGATATCTCGGCTCTATTCTTAGCAACAATGACACGATTGAAAATGATGTAGAGCATAGAATAAACCCTTCCAGTACTTTGCGACAGCAAAGTACCCGTGCAAATAAAAGGAAAAATGTGCCGAACCGCCATAAGACCTGCTATGCTCTATGGATCGGAATGCTAGGCCGCAAGATGACAAGAAGAACAGAGGCTACACGTAGCAGAAATGAAGATTTGCTGAGGTGGGCTGCTGGAGTTACGATGCTGGATAAAGTTAGAAATGAGCACATCAGAGGTAGCCTAAAAGTCGCTCCCATAACGGAAAAAACTAGGGAACGTCGTCTGTGGTGGTACAGCCATGTGAGCAGGAGGGACAATGAATACGTCGTTCACAAGACCCTGCAACTGAAAGAGGGGACCAGGTCGGGCTCCTGCAACGTGGATGTCCGCAGTCAGGAACGAGCTGCAGGCGTTTGGGACTGGACAGCCAGATGACCCTAGATCGTGAGACTTGGCTGAGCCGTATTAGGAGAGCAGACCCCAAATAACGGGAAATGGCTAGGCGAAAGAAGAATTACTTATTCAATTTGATGAAACGTTATTGTTGTCACAAAGTAACTTGGAACAGTATTTTTTAGAAATTTTGATTCATAATATGATATATTATAACCACAGATGCATTTATAACTCACTTGTATGAAAAGAAAATAAAGGCATTTTCATCTTTAACAACCATTAATTTTGGCCTGAAAGTCAGAATAGAATCAGCCTTTTAAGGCTAGGCGCTGACTGTGACTTTTTGTTGCAGTAACTTTTTGTAACTGTCACGTTGTGTCACCGTGGATGCGCTCACTACTGGTGACAAAATGTTCATTTAAGCGATGGATTTCGAAGAGGTCGCAGTGATTTGCGCTCTTGAATTACGCAGAAAGAAAATTAAGCGAAAGAAACGCTACTGGGTACATCCCATATATAATGAACGATTATTAAAAGGAAAATTTTACACCCTGTATTCTGAATAACTTCAATATCCTCTTAAGTTTTTAAATTATTTTCGCATGTCAATGAACAGTTTCGACGACTTATTAAAGTTGTTGCTGGAAATAATTAAATAGAAATCTTCTCCCACAATTTCCTTTTTAAATGAATATCCGAAAATTCCTTTAATTTTTTTGTACGAGTATACAATGCTGGCCTTTTCTCAATCTTTTCTATTAATAACAACTCATTGTCAATATCATCTTCTCGCAGAGAAGCCGCCATCTTATGGACTGAAAAATTCGCAACACACGTCCGTTCGGTAGGCGTCTCCCGGCAGAGTGACAAAAAGTTTCTAGTGAGCGCACTCCCATACCAATGTACAGGCCGTGTGATAGTCACGTCACGCTAATGTCGCCGGCCGCTGGAACTTTTTGTTACCGTATTGTCACGTCGCCACAGTGAGCGCACTCTCATTTAACTCCATAGCACTTGACTCGGCGACAAAATGTTACTGTGACTTTTTGTCACAATCAGCGGGGGCTCTAAATGTATAACAGTGTTCTTCTTCTTCTTCAGTTTAAATTAAATTAGAAATCTAAATAAAATATTTCCATAGTATATCTCATCATATTATGCAACTTATGCTATTCAAATTATGCTATTCATCCTATTTTCTAAATGTTCCCCTTTAATATAAATCAATAAAAATGGCTTAACTTTGTTTTACAGAAAGCAAAAAAGAAGCCGATCCAAAAGTTGACACCCAAAGAGTTGGGAGTTGACATCGCAGCGCGTATCAAGATTGTTTCTGTCGTCGATCCCCCGGTGAGGCAAGCCGGATCCATCGTTCCAGATGTGGATACACTCGTCGGGAAACTCAAGGAGAGAGGACACATCTGAACATCAACACAAAAAGATATCTACAAATACTACCACAATAACTTGCGCACATCAAAAATGCAAATTTAATCTGTTTTAAGAAACATCTTTAGGTTGTCACAACTCATCTTTACATGAAGATACATTTTTTGATAGTTCAATTTAATTTCAAATAAGCCTACATCCTTCTGTTAAGATTTACAAATGATAATTATCTATTTTAATACTTACATATTTCATTGTGCAAACACACAAACTGCCAACTAATGTATATAGGTGTAAAAAATATGTCTTGTATTTTCAATGTTTACTGTTATAAGAAAATATACAGATTTTAAAAAGTTGTTTTTATTTTTTACTTAAATTGTATTTATGTACTCACCATTTCTTATTTGTGTGTCGTGTAAGGTCCTCCTGGCGTTGGCAATCACTGTGGCGAATGCTCCCATGTCCTGGCTCTATCCGGGAACAGTTCTTAGTGAATTAGTGAAAGTACGTTCAGGGGGCAAATACTATTGACTTTAGAAAGTATCTTGTCTTCCTAATGTCGAACCATCTCTAATGCGTTCCTGGTACTTTGTTGTATTTTTATAATATTTTACCTGTAGTTAATAGATGCCTTAAACATTTTCTTGTTTGTAATGTCTATTGAGTTAATAAACTGATTTGATTTGATTCTTCCACATGAAATATTCATGTCCAATCTTCCGTACTGCATAGCCAAGATGTTTGGCTCCTGCCAACCCCTCTCCAATTTTGAATTAAGTTATATAATCAGTAAATCTCAATATTATATTGCTGTAATTGCCAAAATATTGGGAATAAAACAGTAAAACTTCATGTTTGAAATGACACCATTGAATGTACAAAACACCAAAAATTTATATTAACACCAAGTTCAACAACAACAACAAACCATCACGCCGTTTCCCCGCAGGGGTAGGCAGAGAGAATGGACCGCCACACTACTCTATCCTGGCACACCTCTCTAACTTCCTCCACATTCATACATCGAGTCATACACACACGTCGATTCTTCCGGCTTCTGATGTGACCAACCTTTAATATTTGATTAATTTAGTCATGCCATGTTTTTTAACCACAGCACCGTTGAGATAATTAATTTATAAAAATAGAACTTTATAAATATCCAAAGTATTATGACTATAGATCAGAAAACTTCTAATTGATTACCAATTTTATATACAATAAAAATATCCTGATATCAATTGTTCAAAAGATAGATTATAAAGTGTTCAAAACCACATATGTAGTTGAAATCCTAAGGCATATTGAATTCTGTTGGGTGGCATTTGAAAACCTGTCTAATGTTTTTCAAAAGTTAAATTCCTGTAAACTTAAAGCAAATATTCAATATGTGCATCCTACCTACTTTTACGTAAGGAGCGGATACCATAACACTTCATCCAAGCTGCGTGTAGTCCGGAGAGCAATGAAGCGCGCCATGCTCGGAATAAGTCTTAGTAATAGTACATATGTATAATTTTGTGATCAAAGAATGAACTAAAATTGTTGACATAATACAGACGATTGCAGATGTGGTAGTGTAGTTTTCAAAGACCGATCGAAAGACCCCTGAAAGGTTGGATTACAGAAAGGAAGTTACCGGTACAGGGTGGCAACAATATACTCAGGATGCAAGTGGAAAGCCTTGAAGGAGGCCTATGTCCAGCAGTGGCAAATGAAGAAAAAAAAAGAATTTCAAGTTTCATATAGCAAATATTTTTATTTAAAAAAATCATTGCTTAACATAATTAACTACAATGATAAGCGTACATACAATAATATTCTGAGAGGTCAAACTATTGTTGAATAAAATGGAAGATTGTTTACCGGAATATCCCTTACACAAAAATGAGGGAACCATCTCATCGGATTATTTTCTTTGATATCGAATAACATACTAAAATTAAATAAAAAATATTTGTTTATGTTGTGATGAACTCTGTGATGGGTGTTACTGTAATAATTTGTTGAATATTACATTTGTTTTATTATTTTGTGGATCAACAACACGTAAATCATACATCCTTAAATGTTCTAAACCCTCAATAGGTGTCTCTGTTGGCCTCTCTCAAAGGCATTAGTTTAAAATTAAATTCATCTAGATAAAAAAAAAAGTATTTAAGTAAACACCGCTTAAATTATTTTTATTTGCACTCAAAGTGTAAAAAATTGGTAGACAAATCTAATAAATAGTATTTAGATATATACAATGAATTGTCAAGGTTAAGTAATTAATAATTCAATCATCATCGTCTCACTCGCTCACAAACACTTCATAAATATATTTTGCAATACAAATGGCATGTTTTTAAATAATTTTACAAGTTTTTGGTGAACTTACATTACTGCATTTTACAGTGTCGCAAATCTTATATCAACATATTCCCCATCGTATTTTTATATACTAAAATAAATTACATTATATATATACAATTTCTTATATCTAACTATACCACAATCTATACCAATTAAAATTTAAAATGTACATACGGCTTCTACCAAACATTGGATAAACGATAATCCATACATTGAGACGGCAGTCTTTATTAAATTCTTACGACACTTCCTTTATCGAGACTGGTAAAAATTATATTCATTCACGAAGATGCAAACTGGAAACTGAATATGGATGATCAAGGTGTTTACAGGACTTATGACCTGTCATTGGTTGGGTTAAGCGCACGCTTTATGTAATTACAACATTCCCCATTCCACCTTTCTTTATGATCACTACATTCATATTATTTGATGTGTGTCTGCTAAAAAGATCTTCAGTCATTTCTGTTGCCTAAGTCTTCTTCTTGTCCCGTCACACCTCCATGGTGCATAGGGCCTCAAGGAACCTTCTCCACCTGACTATCGCATGCCTTATGCCTAACATCATTCCACGTAAGGCCTACTGCTTTGACCTCTTCCTGCAGGGTTCCTATATCTGCCTCCCTTCCTCTTTCCTCCCATAGGGGACCAGTCTAGTGCGCCCTGAGCGATGCAGGCTGGGTTCCGTCTCAGGGTGACCGGTCCACAGCCATTTGTATCTAATGACTTGTTCTTTGATTGGCTTTTCGCCTGCCATGGTCCAGAGAACGGCATTTGACACTGTTTGTGGCCAATAGATCTTGAATATTGAGCGAAGGCACCTATTTATAAACACCTGGAGTTTTCCAATAATGTCCGCGGTAGATTTTCAAGTCTCTAAAAATCCACAGCAATAGATTGAATAACGGATTTTCTGGGGTTTATAATAATTATCAATGAAATTTGTTTATACATATCTGAAATGTTAAGTACATGCTTGATATACATCACAAGGACAGTACTCGGTGTTCAAATTCTCCAATTGAAGAAGATGTCATTGATTTCACATCAGCACCAATTAAGGAAATAACTAAAACACATTAAAGTTAAACATGGACATACCTAAAACAATTACAGATCTCTTCAATATGAATAATTATTCCAGTATCGACTCATTTTCCATTGAGTAAACAAATTTAATTTCATATAAAAAAATAGCTACAAGTCAATAAAACAAATATTTGACATCTTAAATTCAAGCCTCAAGACAAACATTTATTTATTTTAAAATATCTTAAGACAGGTTTCAATTGGTACATAAACTAACCTATAGAAAACAATTTTTCCAAAGCTATGTCCAAAAGTGAGTGATCACACACCTTCCTGCTTGATAAAAAAAATACATATTATAGTGTCAAAAATATTTACATAATAGTAAATGAAGTTGAATAAAAATAATGATTACTGTTTTGATCTATGTATTATACAATCCAAGGTTATACAAATTCTTAATGAAGTATTTAAAAAATAACTTGTCATAAAGAATTATATTTTTAATTATGATGGGGCTATAAGAAAACAAACCTCTAAAATATTATTTTGTAAATATACCATTTAACTCGTATTCCAAGACAGTCTCTGAAGGAAAATATTAAATTCACGAAAGATAAAAATAAGAACCACGGAAGTTATGTTGCAGGGATTTCAAATTAGAATCGCAACATTTAAGTGTCTATCTCATCTCTTCAGAATCAGAAAAGTAAATATTTTTACAATAAAATTAATTCTGAAAAGAAGTATTAACTTTTTTGTCACACATAATTTTATTGACTTTTAGTTTATACATAATAATAAATACCCCGATGAAGATACAAAGAGTTCGGAATTCAGATTGCAAAAGGTGAAGGTATTTGAAACTAGCAATAAACCCAATTAAATTAGAAGGCAGCTAAGTAAAATTCCTGTGCAATTATTCTTTGACGATTATACCAAGTTTGAGGATGACGTTAGCCGACTAGCGGTGCGGCTGGTACCAGACAATGCGCCCGCCGAGGCAGCCGGTGACAAGCATACAGTGTCGAGGGCTAAACTTGGAGCTGACGACCAGATCGAGGTGGCGGATGCTCTGACCCAACTCCACGAGTGTGCGTGGAGACCCCTCGGGGGGAACACACGATGGCAACTCCGAGCAGTCCTCCGACAGGCTGAGCAGACGCACGCCGTAGCCGTAAGGGGAGCAGATCAGTCTTCCGTCGGCTGAGAAACACAACTCCTGAAATATGATGAAATAGAATTTGTATTTAAATAAATTGTGACTTTATCAGTAAAAAATGCTCGGAGGAGAAACAAAATTTCTCTTTATATTTCATCCAATCATATATGTACTTTCTTTTCATTATTTGCATGTGTTCAAACCATCTAATTGACCTTTTTAATTTAAATTTCTTGATAGAAGTTCATTTTAAATAATGAAAACAAAAAAAAAATTATACAAAATTTCTTTATTATTATGTATTTAGTGTGCTTCCACTTGTGTTTATGTTCGACCGGTTTCGGCAACTTGCTGCCATCTTCACACCAGAAGATGGCACCAAGCTGCCGAAACTGGTTGAACATAAACACAAGTGGAAGCACACAAAATGCATAAAAATAAAGAAATTTTGTATAATTTTTTTTGTTGTTTTCATTATTCATCTAAATGACCCTTTTGATCCTTTAATTCTTCCTTTGCCAGTTTCATGCTTGGCTTCCATATATTAGGTATACCAATATAAGGGTCGATACAAGAACACCAACGTACACTGCCATCTTAGCTATTTTGGATAGACATTTGGATAAGAACGATATTTGGATTTGTTTGCGATGAAAACTTAAGTGCACCATTCACTTTGCTGTCTGCTCAAACCCTTCTTTCAATATCCCTCTCCACTCGCCTGTCCATTGTAAGGCATCATTTATATTTTAATACTTTTCCATCTTCCATTAATCAGAGTCAATGTCGTCGATGGATAACAATTAATTACCAAAGTCAATATTTTCAAAACCTTAATCCAGGTAGGCAAGTAAATATAATTTTTAAACTGACCTTAATGAATCCCTTCCCTAAATTTGGTTCTTGTATGTAGTAGAGAAGTCTGTCTTTGTTCTGGTGAATGACGAGTGGGGGAGGTAATCTGGTAGGTTCTGCATCGGGCTCCGGGACATCTTCCACGTTCTGAAGTGGCTGTGTGCTCCCCGATGTAGATGGTCGCAAACTAAAGATTTGAGAAGAAAAATCATTGCTTAAAAACCAAATTAGGTCAAAACTTTATCTATGACATTGTATAGAAAAAAGTTCTCATATTATTAACACATTGTCTGTGGTTAGATTTGCGCGCTTATTACATGCATATCTTGAAGTTGATACAATTTAACATTGAATTTTATGTATACTTTAAAATGTCACTAAAATACACATAGTTTATACTGAGTCCTCGAAAAAGGTATTTATACCCATTTTGTCAGCCACCACCAATCCAGTAAACGGGTATCAATACCCTTCCCGCAGGCAATGAGCTAATAAATTTATATTTAACTATTAAAATAAACTGTAGTTACTGCTATTAAAAAACAATTGACAATTTTTTTTTAATTTCTATGACAAAACAATTAACTTTAAAAACGGAAATATTTTAACTAACTAACTAACCATCACGCCGTCTCTCCGAAGGGGTAGACAGAAAGAATGAACTCCCACACTTTAACCAATGCAGCACTCCATGCTTCTCTTTTCCCCCCGCGGGAGACGCGGTGTGATGGAAATAATTTATTATTTGAATTGCATTATGTGTATCAAATGCGATAATTTTTTTGATAAATAATTTTTAAATAATGTGTATGATAGAGTGTCGAATGAAAATATAAGAAGTGAATGCGGTGCGAATGATGGTGTCATGAACAAAATAATGAAAGGATCATTGAGATGGTTTGGACATATGGAAAGAATGAATGAAGAAAGAATGCTAAAAGAATTATATGTTAATGATGTAAATGGAACCAGAAATAGAGGAATACCGAAGAAAACGTGGCACGATCAAATAAATCAAATATTGAATGTCGGCCATGTGAGGAGTCAGAGAAATCGACGCGCATGCATGACACTATGTATGAATGTTGAGGAAGCGAGAGAAATATGTCAGGAAAGAAAAGTGTGGCAGTCCATTCTTTCTGCCTACCCCTTCGGGGAGACGGCGTGATGGTTAGTTAGTTTTTTTTTTATAATTATAAGTATATGGTATGAAAATGATTTCTGCTTATAATAATAATAATTAGACTAATTTTAATTTAAACTTAAAAATATATTTAATATACCTTAACCAAAAAATTGTTTTCTTTATTTAAAATATAGGGTCTTTCATTAGGGACGCTCCAAGTTTGTTAGGTTATTGCGGCCATGTTGTTAAAGCATCTGTTAAATTTTGTAAATTGTTCAGTAATGTATGGCAAATCACCACAGAAGGTTATAGTGATGAATCTATATGATTAAATTTAGTTTTTAATATCAGTGCTCGTTTCAGACCAAATTTCTCCAAAAATCATTTTTAGCGAAGAGGAGTCTGGAGACCCATTTTTTTATGAATGAATGGAATGAATGATTGATTTGATTTGATCAATCTACACAAGATACACCATCACCAAATAAATTCTGATAAAGCCACTGTTTGATGCGAATTTTGATCTGGCAAAATCATCAGTTCGTACTTCCAAAACAAAACTTGCATTGCCATAATCGTCAATGACAAGCACTACTTCTTGTTGCCTAAATTGAATAATATGGATACCGACAACATGTCGTTCCAACACGGCGCTACGTACTACACAGCACACGACACGATGGACATTCTGCACGAGGGATTTGAGGGCATAGTTATGTCACGCAGCGGCAACGAAAACTGGCCACCAAGATCATTCGATTTAACCTCTTTGGACTTATCTTTACCTTTGGGATTATCTTACGTTGTAGGTCTATGCGTATAAACCGCAAACAATTTATGCCCTCAAAGTTAATATAACGAACGCTATCCGCCAAATTCAGCCTGGTTTATCAAATCAGTTTATTTTCTCAAAAGATATTACAAACAATTATTATAGTTTAAGACATCTATTGAGAATAGGTAAAATATAATAAATATACAATACCAGGAATGTATGAGAGATGGTTCGACATTAGGAATACAAGATACTCTCCAAAGTCAAGAGTATTTGTCTTCTGAACGTACTTTCACGAATATGAAAGACGTCGTTCTCCGAAGCGATCATGTTCAACAGTTTAAATGCTCTCCCCACCGGCATCACCAGAGGCAGGTTGGTTCTGCATGCTGGGAGATAAAACAGTCTGTGCTGACGCTGTCGAAGATAACCATCCGGAACATAAAGATGGATAGCCTCCAAGATGACGGAATTTTCAAAGAATCCCCTGATAAGTCTAAAGAAATCCCACCAAACAAAATTTAAACGACTTCACACTTATTGTCATAAAATCTTCTTTCAAATAAAATTTGAAAAATTGTGAACATCTTGCGAACAACTTGTTTTATTTACAGTTAAAAATCGAGTATCCTTATTGAAAGACCCTGTATTGGCAGTATTTTAAGAAGGGAATAAACATCACCATATGTACATATTACTGATTAAAGACCTTTCATTGGGTGAAGAAACATTTCTGGAAACGGTGGGGGTGATGTCGCTGGCCCGGTCCTCCGGGGGGGCAGCTATGCCGGTGCTGACCCCCGTGATCATTTGGGTGTTGAAATTGCGGGTCAATTCTCCTCTACATAATACACAATCAATCATATTATTTCATATTTCCATTCTATTCAATGCTGAGAGAATCACATTACAATCTAACAAGTAACAAATAACAATTCTAAATAAATAACACGAGAATCATTATTTACAAAATAGTTAAGAGAACCTTAGTACTAACATTCGCTACATGGAATGGCACCAAGTTATATATCTGAACTCTGTATAACGGACAACCTAAATTCAAGGAAATCCACGCTTCGCTCGGCGAACTCCTCAGCAATAGGAAGATAAGTTGAGCCGTACAAATTTCGGGGATCGAGCGTTCGCGGTAGCTGGTCCATCAGCTTGGAACAATCTCCCTTCACACCTCAGATGCATAAATGATCCGACAGATTTCAGATCTAAATTGAAAACCCATCTTTTTCATATTTCATACCCAATTTAAACATTTATACTTTGTTCTACTATACTTTTTAACCGATCGCTTTTTAAGCGGTCACATTTAGATTTTTAGATTTAAAACACGTCTTAATATGCCCTTGAGGTGATTACATCACAAAAATGGCGCTTTAGAAGTTAGCATATTATTATTATTATATTATTAACATTCAAAATAAAATAAAATTACAACGTGTAACTACCCTATCAAACTGAAAACGGAACCTGTTTTGTGACAAAAAGAACATAACAACAAACCATCATGCCATTTCCCCGCAGTGGTAGGCAGAGAGAATGGACCGCCACATTACTTTATCCTGACATACCTCTCTAGCTTCCTCCACATTTATACATCGAGTCATACACGCACGTCGATTCTTCCGGCTTCTGACATGACCAACCTTTAATATTTGATTAATTTGGTCATGCCATGTTTTCCTCGGTCTACCTCGACTCCTTACTCCACTTACATCATTAACGTATACTTTTTTAACCATTCTTTCTTCACCCATGCGCTCCATATATCCGGACCAACGCAGCGATCCTTTCATAATTTTGTTCATAATACCTTCTTTCGCTCTACATTCCTTCCTAATATCAGGATTTGAGATTCTGTCGTACATCGTTCTACCACACATACGTCTTAGGGACCTCATCTCTACCGCATTTATTCTGCTCTCATCTTTCTTCTGCCAGTTCCATGCTTCGCTTCCATACATAAGGGTTGGGACCAGGACTCCATTGTAAACGGCCATTTTCGCTTTCATTGATAAATTCTTGTTTCCAATAACTACTTTTAAAGCTCCATTCACTTTGTTACCCGCACCAACCCTTCTTTCAACATCACTGTTCGTTCGGCTATCCGCTGTGAACATGCTACCTAAATACACAAATTCCCTCACCTGTTCCAAGTTCTCTTCATTTACACTTATATTACAAACTGTCATTTGCTCTTCCCTTTCAAAAACTAACCACCTTTGACTTTCCGACATTCATCATTAAATCGTTCGACTTGCATACCTCATACATTCTCGACAAGAAGAACATTATTTTTAAATAATTCGAAAATTATTTAGAAGCCGACCATCACCAAAGAAGATGTTACCGTTGGTATTGTATTTTATTTACAGAATTTCTATGATTTTGTTTATGTTTATGTAGATGTATAAATATGTCTTTGTAAAGGCTATGAATTCATCTAGTATTTACAATGTCACACATCTATTGGAACAAAACGGGTTTCAGCAAGAGAAAAACTGAATACGTGGAATGAGACTTCAGGGAAAATTGTACAAACGAAGGACAAAGAGGCACGTTGTACATCAACTATAACCAAAATAGCACAAATCAAGTATCCCAGATCCGTCGTCACAACCGAAATAAGTCGACCAGAATAAATACTGTCTGGCTTGAAGCTCTTTTGCTTTGCAATTCAAGGATGCCTATAAAAACAATGGCAAAGTGCACAAGACTGCAGTGCACCCTGCAATGCTGAAAAGACTATGAAGAAAAATCATAAATGTAATCAGATAATCATGTCAGGGGCAACTTCAAAGCTGCCTTAATAACAGAAAAGAGATATGACTCGGAAAATGCGACCATGTTGTTAATAATGCGCTCAGTATTCCAAACTCACCAAGTCCAATAGTAACATGGTGGACCAGCATTAGAAAGGAACTTAACACTAGTAATTTGTGTCAGGAGAAGAGCTAGGATCAAAGGGCGTGGCTCTATATACAAGAAGGACCGACCCCATATGATGGAAATTAAGGCTAAGAAGAGAAAGAGAGAGTATGAAAATTAATAACTGAGCTTGGGACGATAGCATAAAAACATTGTAAAAAATGGATGTCATTAATAAAAAAATAAAAATAATCTGACATAAGACGCTACATAAATGTATGTTCAATTAATAATTAATGGTTTGGAGCAACTGTAAAAAGAACAACTGTAAAAAATAAATTAAATAGCATGTTTAGAATGTGTTACTCATTAAATATATTATTACAATAATTTACGGTGTCCGTAAATGCTCAAGATTATAATATATTGTTGAAATAAAAACAGTAAACAAAAACAAAACTGAGTTGTAAATAAACTAAGAAGAAAGAAAATTAAATATACAAATATTAACGCCCTTTAGGTGAGTTACGGTGTTATACAGAGTAGCCAAATTATTATTATTAATAGAAAATAAATAACGAACATAAAAAAGATTTAATTTTTAATATACAGTACACTCCTGATTTTCCGGGATGGATGGTGAAAAAAAATCTCATATAATCGATTTCCCGGTTAATCGGCAAACCTACTTGCTTACTAAGACGCGCGTGTTGACAGTGTCACACTTTTGACTGGCGGAAACGGCGGACACATTGAAATCACCTGGTAATTTCAATTAATTGGAAAATTGTTTAGCTTTAGCTGCACAAAGAGTCCCCGAGACAGGAATACCTTCTGCCCTTTATTGACGGAACCACAAAACCATTGCATTATCGAGATCCTCGTAAGATGACAACTTCATAGTCTTTCTACTGATCATGCCTTTGGCGCTATCCGATGTTTCCGCAAAATCTATCAATTTTCTCTTATTATTGATGATGTCCCGTATAGTTTGATCACCAATATTAAATATATTGATTCAATAAATATTGAACGATTGCACCATTTTCAAACTTTTCAATTATTTCGAGTTTTTGTTCAATTGAAAGTACGACTCGTTTGCGTTTATCCATTATTATAGACACTTTTTCACAGTAAAATAAAATTAACGACAATGTTTTATAAGTATGAACAACCTGCGGGTACTTCATTGCAAACTCGAAAACACGACTATAGAGCCACAAACGTATAGTGGCAGTGGCAGAAATGTGAACTAAACGCCCAATGTCATTGTGACAGATTTGAATTTTTGTTTGCATTATAAGTACTATTGTGAAATATTTTTGTTTTTATAAAATCCCCGCTTATAATCTATTCCCGGTTAACCCGAACCTGGAAAATAGGGAGTGTACTGTATGTATATTTTATGTATGGATATAAAGAGAGAGGTTCTATTATAGGTATTAGTGTATACTAACCTGCTAGCTTGATCGTTTCGTATCCTCTGTTGCCGTATTGATATCAAAGCTTCCCATACATCATTCTGGCCGGTCATAGAAGTACCCTGTTAAAAAACAATTACACACATTATACACTCAACTCTTCTTTTTTCGCTGTTAATATGTTCTACCAGTATAAAAAAGTGATAGAATCCATAGATAAATTGAAAATCGTTTCGCTAAATTAACAACAACAACAAAAAATGTGTTACTTAAAAAAATAACAATATTGTAATATACAAAATTGTGTTAAAAAGGGTAATGAAGACAATCTAATAAATAAATTCGTAAAAGATTTTTCAATAAAAAATTTGTATATCAAGAAGTCACAACTGAAATCTGTCTGAAAAAAAGAAAAAGAAAGTGTTGTGAAAATACAAGTGTATTTCTATTTATTCAAATAAATATTCACTTAAAATTTTTTCACTAACACTAGAATAATTACTACTACAAATAAAATATACAATGATGATGATGATGATTTGTACAGCGCCATTTTTGTGAGAGATTCACTTCATGGGCGCTCTTCGTCCGGAAATCTTCTGTTAAAAAGAAAAGTTTTAAGAGAGCTTCTGAACACTCCTTCGTCATCTTGATTGCGGATATTGTAGTCGGTCCCGCGATCCCAAAAGCGCGATCCGTGAAGTTTGAAGCTCCTTGGCGCCGCGGGACAAGAAGTTTGTGTGTTGCTTCTTCCTTTGAGGATCGTAGAGTTGACTGCCGATGGTTCAGATAGCTTGCAAAGTTCTGTGAGGCAGTGCGGTGCTTGTCCATATAAGGCTTTGTGAACAAGTAGACATAGTTTATAATCGATTGTACACAAATTTTAAAAGTTGGCCATGTTAGAAGTCGGAAGAATCGACGTGCGTGTATGACTCGCTGTATGAATGTTGAGGAAGCTAGAAATGTGTCGGAATTGAGTAGTGTGTTTGCCCATTCTCTCTGGCTACCCCTTCGGTGTGATGTTTTTTTTGTTGTACAAAGTAGTATATTTTTACCCTATTGAGAGTTGCGACAGGGTTGGCCCCCTCCCTCGAAGGACCCGGTGAGTTGGGCCCGCCCGCCTCAGATCCTGCGGCCCCCCCTGCGGCCTCTCCCCCCCCACGGTTGCGGAAGGAAGCGAGCCAGCGCATGTCTTGTGGGGGTGCACCTCCATCCCCACTTTCGTCCTCATCGCCTTCCGGTTCTTGATGATCCTCTTGGATATCGTGAATACAAGTCCACTGGAAAGAAATATAACCCAAATCATGTAAATATTTTTTGTGGCAATTAAAAAAACCAACAGAACTCTTCTTCTTGTAGTTACTCTTCTATCAAAGGATGGGCAACATTCTAGCTATTTTTACTTTTGATATCGCAGCTCTAAACAGGGAACAATTGAACAGAATTGCAACTGAACCATTTTTTTACAATATGGTCGAGCCATAGAGGCTTCCCTCCGCTTGCCCGAAGCTGTTATAGGCGTCTTTCGTCTGCTTCGCTCATGCGCTACCTTGGCCCGTCCCCCGTCCATGCGGGACTTACATTAATAAAAAATAAAAAAATATACATATATGTATATTTGCGCAACCAAGGGGGAACAAGACCACATTTAAGCTAGGCTCCCTTGATGTCTCGCTGTACATATATGGTAATAAAACAGCAAGAGAACCTGAACCATTCTCAAAGGTTTTATGGACAGGATTTTGATTGATGAGTTCTTAACACAGTTATCATTCCCAATTGTGATTGAAAGTCTATGAATTTCTGTTCCTACCAATACTGCGGGTAAGATATGCACTATAAAACTTATATGCTTAGAACTTAATATGTTTTATTAATATAAATAAACTAACTTATATCAAGATTAACTTATTCTTTTTTTTCATACCTCTGATCTATCATCATGACTAATATTTCTGCTTAATGCACACCAACCATGAGGATGAATCTGAAACAAACAATATACTATATATTTAAAAAAAATCATTAAAGATATTAATACATAAAAATAACACCAGTGAGCTGTTGTACATCATTTATTTTTTGTTTAATGAGGCGAATCATTAAGATATATTTTATATAGGATATGCAAAAAAAATAAGCCGTAAATTGTCTTAAAAATAGTACGAAATATTTTCTTTTAGCCGGTCAACGGATTAATTACAAAAAACAATTTATGATTTAGAATTATAAACATACCTGAAGAGAAGTAACAACCTCTGCTTCGTTCCCCGGAGGGAAGTCTGTGATAAACTCTACGCGATTGTGTTTTCGTTTTCTTTCAAAGAGATAACTATAGATGCACGCGATGGGGATGTGTTGTCTGCTCATCTGCATCAGTCGGTACATATTGGGCTGAAAGAAAAATTATTGAATGAAATTTAACACTAAACCAGAAATACTGTTATAATATCGATTTGATGGATACACATTGGAATCAATCATTCAAACAATAAAAATAGCATTCCTAAAAATCTATGTAATTGATTCTTCTTCTTTTGTCAGGTCCCCCCAATGTTGACGATCATTGCAGCAAAGGCATCTCTGTCCTGCGCCACTTGGAACAGGTTCTGGACTCTGGTCATTGCTGTCCAATCTTTTATGTTCCACAGCCAGGAAAACTGCTTTCTACCAATTCCCTGATGTCCCTCTACTTTACCCATTAATATTAGTCGAAGGAGGTGGTATTTTTCTCCCCTTAGCACATGACCCAAATATGAGACCTTTCTAACTTTCACACTCGACAACAGCTCTCTATTGGCTCTGGCTCTCTGTAGTACGTCTGCATTACTGACCCTATCAGTATGTAATTGAAAGATTGTTTTTAATTTGTTAATGTATAAAATATGAGATAACAGAAGTTGGAAAAGATTATGAAAATTGTTACGAATATCAAGTTGGGGGGTGGAAGCAGAGGACAGGAGGAGTTGGAAGCGAGGAATGGTTAAGAATAAACGAGGGCGTTTCTTGGCATTTACTGGAACACATACCTTCCAGCACGGTATGTTGCCCCACGGCCCTAACCATCCATGTGGCTAGAAGGAAGAAGTGCGGAAGAAATGTATGCATGCAACATATATACACATGTCTTGCCCGCGCAACAGTTGCGACAGGAATGAACTTGCACGTTGCTGGTCACTGAGTATCCATAACCGTGTGGCGAGTATTAATTTGATTAAAATTTAAACAAAAATATGTATTACCTTAAAACCTTGAAGGTCGTGAGCCAAACTGGGTAAATCTAAATTATGTATGATAATGAGCAATCCCCCTGTCGTGCACATGACCAGCTGGTTGGCATCAGGGGATATGCGACACCTCATAAGCCCCGCAGCGTGAAACACCCGGTGGTATACGAAGCTCGTCTCCGTGTAACAGTTGATGTCCCAGGTGTAGATGCTGCCATCTAGCCCCGACGTCACCAGCAAGTTGTCCTTCACCGAGAACTCTATGTTCTTGACCCAGTTGGAGTGCCCTTGTAGGGTTCTAATTCGAGATTTCAAATTTCTTATATCCCAAAGGGCTATCGTTGTGTCATCTGAGCAAGTTGCAAACATCCTTGAGTCTATAAACCTGAAAATAAACCATATTTAAGCATTTCTAAACTGGCCGAAGTAAGGCCGAACTGGCAAAAAATGTAACACCTGATGATGTCAACATAGGTTGACAAAACAGCTGTCGCGTAAAATAAAAATACAATTGTGATACATGAAATAAAGTTTTTTAATATAACAGTTTATAATGTTAAAGTATCATAGTGTTTCGGCCAAAACAATGGACTATTTAAAAAATGTATGTATATTTTCATAAATTTGAGGCATTTATTTTCACTGTGGATATCTGTGATGTTGAATTTTTAACTAACTAATTATCCTTATCACCACTAATAGGCATCTCCCGCGCACACTTCGATCGTCCTTCGATGTTGACTTTTTATAAACTTAAATGCAATTTTAGACTGCTTAGAATGAAAAATCCTCCGCAGAATCCTCGGACCCATTAAGGGTGGTCGGACATGGAGAAAAAGACTCAATGTGGAGTTTTACAGTCTATACGAAGACTTAAGTGTAGATAAGCTTGTTAAAATTAACAGATTATTTTGGTTAGGGCATATGCGCCGCATGGGGTATCTGGCTCCCCCAAAAGTTGTTTAATGACCAAGTAGGGTGAAGAAGTATTTGCAGGCTGAGACTGCGATGATTGGATGTCGTGTCGTGGCAGAGTGTTAGGTCCTGGGACACCAAAATTGGAAGGTGGCAACCAGATATAAGACAGGATGGAGATGTTTCTTGGAGAAAGCTAATTCCAATATTATTGAATTTCTGTCAAATCAATAAATGCTTTTTCTTCTTCAATATTTGGCATCTAATTGTTTAGTTTATTAATAGATTTTTTTTTATACTTTTCTTAGATAGGATATTCAATGAACTGAATAATCAAGTAATTATTATCCACTATAATTTAAAGGATATGACATGTGGATATATCGTAGAATATTTTAAATATCATGGACAATGATGGAGTATTGCAGTGAATGAAGAAAGAAAAGTAATTGTCAAGACCATAAAGCGCAGGAAACTAGAATACTTCAGAGACATTAACAGAAACCATAAATACAAAGTGTTGCAACTGATTATCCAAAGTAAAATTAATAGAAAACAAAGTTATTAATAAGTAAAGTAATAGAAAACAAAGTTTTCGAGGAGTTTTATTATAATGTTTATGTATGATATGTTTCGCCCTTCTAAGGCATTATCAAATGATAATGATTATGCCTTAGAAGGGTGAAACATGTCATACATAAACATTATAATAAAACTCATTGAAAACTATCATTTTTTCATACATATTAATAATTTACGATAGTTTTCAAGGAGTGATAATGATAACATTTGATAATGCCTTAGAAGGGCGAAACATGTCATACATAAACATTATAATAAAACTCCTTGAAAACTATCGTTTTTTCATACATATTGTTCAAGAAACAATAAATAAGAAAACAAAGTGTCAAGTGTGAATGCGGTGCGAATGATGGTGTCATGAACAAAATAATGAAAGGATCATTAAGATGGTTTGGACATATTGAAAGAATGAATGAAGAAAGAATGGTAAAAAAATTATATGTTAATGATGTAAATGGAACCAGAAATAGAGGAAGACCGAGGAAAACGTGGCACGATCAAATAAATCAAATATTGAATGTCGGCCATGTGAGGAGTCAGAGAAATCGACGCGCGTGCATGACACGATGTATGAATGTTGAGGAAGCGAGAGAAATATGTCAGGAAAGAAAAGTGTGGCAGTCCATTCTTTCTGCCTACCCCTTCGGGGAGACGGCGTGATGGTTAGTTAGTTAGTTAGTTAAGTGTCAGGAGAAGAAAATCCCGGCTATAAAACCTTTGAGAATGGTTCAGTTGCATTACAACATCCCTTTTTAGATCCCGGTTGCTGTATGAAGTTAAAAAATAGCCATGATGTTGAAGAAAGTACATGATGCATTTAACAAAGATTTAATTTATTTAATTTGATACCAAAACATACATTCAATTAATAAATCCTGCTTAGTCTGAAGAGTTCAATTGTGCAACAATCTTAAATGAGGTTATTTATAAATAGCATTAAACTAATTAAACAATCAAAAGTAGGGTGAGATTGTGTCATATCATAGTAAGAGATACGAGTATATGGGTTGTGAAATTAAGTGAACAAGAAATTCAAATAAAGGGTCTATCCATCCTGATAATAATCCTAAACCTGTAAATTACGAATGCTGAAGCTGTTACTTTTTGAAGAATAAGAAGTCTTACATAACCAAACGCGTAATTGATAAGTATTTGTAAAAAAAATTATATAAACTGTTTATTTCACAAAATTCTAAATAGAAGAAATGCACAATACTTTTTTAACCTATAAATTTGTATTGTTTCTCAACAATAATATAATGCTATTGAATAAATGCTGTATACTTAAAGATTTTAATCTTTTAAAGAAAGAGAAAAATATTACAATAATGCAATGTTTAAAGATTTTTAAATTTCTTCCACAAATTGATAACGCCCATTTCAGTAAAAACATTTGATTACTTTTAAAAAAAAAAACCATCTCCAACTTCCAATATTAGATTGTAGTTAAAATAATATACTGTGTTTATAACAGATGTAAATTTAACTAGAAATAGAGAGAGACCGAGGAAAACGTGGCATGATCAAATAAATCAAATATTGAATGTCGGCCATGTGAGGAGTCAGAGAAATCGAAGCGCATGCATGACACGATGTATGAATGTTGAGAAAGTGAGAGAAATATATCAGGAAAGAAAAGTGTGGCAGTCCATTCTTTCTGCCTACCCCTTTGGGGAGACAGCGTGATGGTTATTTAGTTTACTATTAATTATTCAATTAATTTGTATTTATGGTAGCATGTAATTAATTTTATCGTTTCTATGTGTTTTTATATGTGTATTATAATCGCTGTTTGTTACCCTGAATAAAAAAAATATATATATATTAAAAGGAAGACCCTATATATAAAAAATATTGAACATCACTATCACTCACTTGACACAGTTGACACAGTCCGTGTGTGCATCGCTCACATAGTGAATCTTCTTGTGGGTCAACGGGTCGAATATTAGGATAGATTTCTTTTCACAAGCTGCCACCAAAAGTGATCTAAAAAGTAAATAAATAGTTCAATATCTTATCATTACATTTATTCAATTTGTTCTAGTGACCCAGAAAATAGTTCAATGCGATAGCAATTCAAAACAAAACATCTAGATATACAAATACGATTTAACATTAACTCATTGTGTGCGGAAAGGGTATTAATACCCATTTACTGGACTGGTGGTGGCCAGTACAAATGGTATAAAAACCTCTTTGGAGGACTAGGGGTAAACTGTTGGAAGTGTATTCTGACACAATTTTTATGTCATTTTTTAACAATACGAACCCTCCCCGAATACACATAAAATTTACCCTGTGTCCGGCCCATTTTTGTGAAATTTCATATTTTGTGAAGGGTTTCTTAAAAGTATTATAATTATGAAAATACTGGGTTAAATCAATTAAAACTTCTTGTATTTATTTAAAACACTTTAATATACCATTTTTGTATGGTACTTTTGCCAACATTGGCCTTTATGGAGAGCCACATTACAATGTTTGCACATATACCGCGAGTGGCGGTCACAAGTAGCCGTGAAATTTTTTTTTTTCAATTGATAAAGGAGATCTGGATATTTATCGATATTGCAAATCAGATGACAACTTTGGAATGTTTTGAGTAGTTGCTATTCATAGAACTACGAAAAAGTTATAATTTAAGTCACTAGATGACAATAAAATACACCTTTTTAGATGATTGGTAAACTACGTGAAAACACGGGATCGGGATATAACGCATGGTTATACAATCACGTGTTTACACAACTCCAGGCTACAATATGTTAACATATTTTAAAGGATACATAAAAATGTATTTCAATTTAAATCTAAGCGTAATAAGCGCGCAAATCTACTTGCACACAAATATAGTAAAGAAAGGCCGATATGTTTATAAAATTGCATTAATTTATATTATGATTATTTTAAAACAAAAATTTGACAGTATAATTAATTAAGGCCGCTGGATTAGTGAATAAAGAACGTACCCTTCAGGGGAGAACTCAAGGTTGAAGACGCCCCCATGGTTATATCCACTGGAGTCCTCACTAGGATTCCACTGGGCACAAGGGCTCATGGCGCAGTAGATACTGCGTGCGAACGCATCCCCGGCGCCCAGAGGTTGCTGCAGGCCAAGCTCGCGCTGGCGAGACCAGATGCCCCCGAAGGCCCCATACCGATGGGCGTTGTACCTCATCACACTCTTTTTACGTATCTGAAACATAAATAATTACTTTAATCCTTTACCCACCTATTAACACAAATTTGTACCACCAGATTTAATAGTCATTCTAGCTTTATACATCAAAATTTGTTTAATCAATCTATATCGCACATATTTATACCAATATTTCATAATGCAAAGAGTACTGAAAGGTCAAATATACTTTAGTCGTTAACATTATGAAATTCCATAATGATGATTTCTCGGTGAATTAAAACTCTGTTTTTCCACTTTTTAAAAAGGAAAAAGTCAGTATTGCCAGCAGAAATAAGAAAAATTATCACAGCGGCCAACAAAACATATTTACCATTGCTACCGATATTCAAGTCTCGTAACATCTATAGTAACACAAAAATTACTCTATACAAGACCGTAATACAACAGTATTGGCGTATGGTTGCGAGACTCTGACTTTGACTGTAAAAATGGCAGAAATGCTGGACACCTTCGAAAGAAAGGTGCTCCAACGAACGAGAGCAATGGCATATTCGACGCAACAATGAGCTGTATTCCATGTACAAGGCCCTCAATATCTCCAAGCATATAAAGTTACAAAGATTGAGGTGGGCTGGACATGTACAGAGGATGCCGAACTCATGGGTCCCCAAACGCATAATAATAATAATAATAATAATATGCTAACTTTTAAAGCGCAGTTTTTGTGATGTAATCACCTCAAGGGCGCATTAAGACGTGTTTTAAATCTAAAAATCTAAATGTGACCGCTTAAAAAACGATCGGTTTAAAAGTATAGTAGAACAAAGTATAAATGTTTAAATTGGGTATGAAATATGAAAAAGATGGGTTTTCAATTTAGATCTGAAATCTGTCGGATCATTTATGCATCTAAGGTGTGAAGGGAGATTGTTCCAAGCTGATGGACCGGCTACCGCGAACGCTCGATCCCCGAAATTTGTACTGGGGCAACGCTTCGGCTCAACTAATCTTCCTATTGCTGAGGAGTTTGCCGAGCGAAGTGTGGATTTCCGTGAATTTAGGCTGTCCGTTATACAGAGTTCAGATATATAACTTGGCGCCATTCCATGTAGCGCTTTGAAGATTGTCCAGCAGAGTTTATACTGGATTCTTTCTGGACTTTTAAGCCAGTGAAGTTCTTTGAGATGTTGTGTTATATGTGACTTTTTTGGAATGCCTTTAATGAGCCTTGCTGCTGCATTGAACGCAGATTGAAGTTTGTTTATTTGTTGTTTTGGAATGTTTGCATAAATTCCATTACAATAATCAAGTCGTGACACAACGAAGGAATTTACAAGAGTTTTGAAAGTGTCATGGGGAATACTCCTTTTGACGGATTTTAATCGTCTTAGGTGGAAGAAACTAGCGCTGACCGTGTTATTAATTTGGGATTTTAGAGACAGATTTGCGTCAAGATAAACACCAAGAAGCTTTGTTGAGTTTTTGGGAACGATATCATTGTCAGCTGTTGAAATTGAGGAATGATCGATAAGATGTTGACGCTTTGCGGAAGAAGTCCAGAGAAATTCCGTTTTGGATGGATTTAGTTTAAGTTTGTTTGATGCCATCCATCTGGATATGGCATCGATGCAGTTGACAGTTATTGACGTAAGATAATGACTGGGCACCGGGCAAAAGCAGAAGGGTGGGAAGACCAAGGCTGAGGTGGGAGGACAAAATAAAGAGAGATGCGGCACAGCTTCTTCGGGTGTTAAACTGGAGGACGACTGCTGAAGGCGAAAATTTACGAAAGCCAAAGCTCGATATGGGCTGTAGCGCCATCGGAAGAAGAAGAAGAAGAAGAAGAAGAAAAGTCAGTATTGAAATGTGTAGAATGCCTTAGCAAGGCGAAACATGTCATACCCATAAAATATAATAAATCTTCTAGAAAAAAAAGTTTTATTTATATAAAAACATATAATAAAGGTAATACAGAGTTGAAAAATTTATATTTTCAGTGTATAATGAAAAGTAACAATTGTTAGAAAACAACTGTTAAGAAAATTAAATATAAATTGAGTGTCATACCTGACCAAAAGAGATATTTAAAATAAATGCATTTGCAACTAAAGATTTTTTTTTAATTATCCTTATTCAATGCCGTAGATCCAGAGTAATCAATCACAAAACTATGAATGAAAAATACAAGGATAATTATGGACATATGATTGAATGAGTCGCCGAATACAGAATAAGAAAAAATGTATATAATGCATTCATTTAAAAGAACGTGGAAATGACATCATTCTAGGTACATAACACAAATGTACAACGTTAAAACTTTTTCCTTTGTCAAATTGCACAATGTGGTATTTTAAAAACAAAATCGATGAGTAAACTTTAAGTGTTACGATTAATAATAGCATACATTAAGGTATTCAATAATGTTAATAAAGGAAGAACTATCTGTTAAAGAGGGCGGTGTAAAAAGTTAATAATAAATAGCTATGTATAGGAATATTTTTGTGAAGTAAAAACATAATCGTAAGCAACAATAACAATTTGTAGGAAATGCTTTACTTCATATAACAAAATAATAATAAAACAAGGTTACAATTATAAATAGATAAATAATAAAGATTACCTCGTGCACGTAATAATAGTATGAATGCAAACAAATCACACCGCATCGGAAAACACGATGCAATCTTCCAAAACATTCGACTTTTTGACAGCTAGCTTTGCAATAAAAGTGGTAGAGCAAAAATAAAATTGTTGACGTCGGCACCTACTTAATGACAACACGCTTAATTTTGTTACTTGCAACCCTGCATATTTATTTAAGTTACCATGGTGACGACAATGTAAACATTGACAATGACAACCTGTCAACATACTTTTGAAACTAGGAATTTATACAGATCACCGATTACAATTTACTCAATATTTTTTTAGAGCTAAAATGTCTACTGATGTAAGTTCGGACGTCATTAAATTAACACAAGAGCATTTAGGGCAGTTTATTAAAAAACCACCTCTTACTGAAAAACTTTTGAAAAAGCCTCCTTTTCGATTCCTTCATGATATTGTTACTTCTGTAAGTATGAATATAATTACCATATTTAATTCCTATTAAAAAGTTCAATAATGTATATCTCTTTATTTCAATGATGGTATAGTTTATTTATACCATTTAATCAATTTCAACAATGGTATACTCGTATATGCCTATTAACTAGTGTACTTTGTAACTATTTATATATTTTCTGAATTATGGTTGAGTGTTGAGGCGGTATCCATGTCAGACCTGTTCAAACAAAATAACAGATTATATTATTAAGAAAATGTATTTAATATAGAAACAAAACTTTTACAAACTCTTTTTCTATTAAAATACTGATAAGATTCAACAAACTAACCATCACGCCGTCTCTCCGAAGGGGTAGGCAGAAAGAATGGATTGCCACACTTTTCTTTCCTGACGTATTTCTTTCGCTTCCTCAACATTCATACACTGTATCATGCATGCGCGTCGATTTCTCTGACTCCTCACATGGCCGATAGATAAAATAATGGTTTACCATATTTCTTAAGAATATGAACTTTAATGATGAGAACAGACAGGAAATAGAGGAAGACCAAGAAAGTCATGACATGATCAAATCAATCAAATATAAATTATCAGCCATGGGAGTCAGAAAAATCAATGTACATACATGATACGATGTATGAATAAAGGAAACGGGTGAAGTATGTCTGGAAAGAATGGTGTGTCCGTCCATTGTTTCTGCTTACCACTTCAGGGAGATGGTGCTTGGTTATTTAGTTAAAAATAATTAGAAATTTATTGATCATTTACCAAGTACATGGTTTTAATATCTCCTGGGTTACCCGTTCTAGGGGGACATTTTCCGCACTCTTTTTATAAAATACAAATTGAAAACTATTAGTCTCTCTTCTAAAAAAGTTTATCCATTTTTAATTATTATTTTTAAATTAATAAAGATTTTTTGTACTCCTTTCAATTTTTAGCATAAAATAAAACACAAGTAAATATAAGACAGGGAAGATTGAATGTGAATGTTAACAGTATTATTGCTTTGAGAAACTTTTCATTCTGAGACTTTTCAATCAATAGCATACAAACTTCATCCAAAAGACTTAAATGTATTTTGATTTATTTTCAGGTTATAAAAACAACTGGGTTTTTCGATGGACTCTTCTCGAATGATGAATTAGTATCAGATAATGTGAAGGACAGGGAAGCTAAAATTGCTTTCTTACAAAAAGTTATAGAAGTCGTAGGTGAGTCCAAATACTCTCTTTATATTTTGTTACGTCCTGGGATCAAGTATATTCTAGATTTATGAAACTCTAATTGATTTAATTTCCAGATATTGTAACGGAATCATCTCTACCAATAAGACCTTCAAAAGTGATTGCAGGATTAGAACCAGAAAAAACTAACGAACTTCTTCAAAAAATTGGGTATGCCCTCGAGCAAAACCTAAACAGCAGACAAGCTGTGGAAATAGTCGCTTCTAAAGCAGGAAAAAAACCATCGCAATTATCTCCCAATCGAGAAAAAAATAAACCGCGTGTTGAACAAAATCCAAAACCACCAAAAGTCGTGAAACAAGAATCATTAAGTAGTCAAAAAAAGGTTTCAGTGTCGGATCGTAAAAACTTAAAGGAGAAATCAAAACCAGAAGTTGTTAATGCAGTTGATAAAAGTACGCCGCGACCTAAAAAAACTGATGTATCCAAAAAAAGAACAAATGAAACTGCTTCAAAAACATCAAAAACTAAAGAAGACACAAAGAAATCCACGAAGAAAAAATCACCCACAAACAGCTTAAAGCCAGCCGCATCCTTTGACACACAATCAGAAAGTTTAGAAGAGGATCGTAATCCTATTCGTGGCAAAGTCGTCGAACTAAAAGATATTGAAGATTTTGACGAATCAAACTCAATTGAAAAAGATATCCGCGAACCATCTCTTGATATAATTGATCAGACCCTTGCTGATGATCCTAATGATGTGATTCAAGATGAAGTCAAAGAGGTTAAAGAAACGACAAAGAATCGTCCTCAAAGCAGATTATCCAGGAAACAAAGTGAACATGATAACACAAATGGTACTTCAAATGGAATATCAAATGGAAATTTTGAATTAAAACCTATTGAAGCTAAAATTGAAAACACAACTGATAACGAATTAGGCGAAAGTATTCAAAATGATATCTATAATAAAGTGGATTTAGAAACGCATGAAAAAGTCACATTAAATTCAAATGTACAAGAAATCAAAAAACCAATCATTAGAACGGCTTCGAGTAGAAGAAGTGCAAAATTAAAACCCGAAATTTTAAAAACTGCCCAAAGCTTAAGTATAGAAAGCCGGAGCGAAGGAGAAAATTTAGATCCAAGGTCTCTATCATCGGTGGAATCTGAAAATAGAATCCCGCAGAGGCCCCGAACTTCCCTGCGTCCCCCGAGCGTGAGGCCCTCGTCTGCTCGGCCAGGGGCACCACGTTTGAAGGAACGGAATTCTGATGTCATTATTACTACTGCAGAACCTGTTCTTGTTGGAAAAGTTAATGTAATAGTGGAGAATTATGATAACCAGCAAGAGGTGTGAAAATATTTTTTATATTTTTTACAAGTACAATATATATAATACAAATTAGCATTAATAGCATATATCAAAATATTATTATTATTAAGTTTTTATCTCCGTTAGTTAGCCAAGAGATTTGTTTGCAGCACAGTGTAACATTTTTGCTGGTTCTTCGGATGCCACTTGACCCTTTAATGTGATAGTTTCCTGTTTCCTGTATTTTGGGATCTTGGGAAAATTCGTGTAGCTCGTCTTTCTGGACCGATGTTTCAGAGATCATTGCAGTCTCAATCTTCAGGGTGGTTATAGCTATAACTTCCCTGAAGATGGAGATTGCCACGATCTCCAAAACGTCGGTCCAGAAAGACGAGCTACACGGATTTTCCCAAGAACCCAAAATACATAATGCAACCAACCGTGAAAATCTACGCATTTATTTTCCTATTACTTTATAGCTATTGATTCTCATGGCATGTGATAGGTAGCTAATCTATAGCCATTTTATTGTCATGAGAATTCTACACAAGATCAATATTGACTGTGTGACAATCACACTGCCATCACCAGGAATCGAACCCGAGACCTTCGGTGTACAGTTATAGCTCTTGCCATTCTGCCAAGAAGGTTGTCCAAGTTTTATATATGGTATGAATTTAATGGGGGCAAAGTATGTAAATATCTAATGACCAAGAGCAAATACCAATTTTAGAATTATATTGTTCTCTAATTAAAATTTTGTGTAATGTTGTAACCGGCAGACCATGCTGATGCTGGATTGTAGTATATGGCGATTACAAGTAAACTGACAAGGGCTAGGTCTAGAACAATTATTCAATTGATCCATGAATTAGTGCAGGATACAATATATCTTACAAATATATATTTGTTCAGTGCCCTTTCTAACAATAGTCGATTAAATATGATTTAAGGATGACGAGGGAAGTGTTGAAGTTATGCAGATTACAATGGATGACCCAATAACAAATTCAAGTGCAGACCCTAAAGCTGACATAAATTCTAGTGGCCACGGACACCTCGTACAACAAATACTTGAAACACAAAAAGAACTAACCACAGATGAGACACCAAAAGTTGAAATTGTGAGTTATTTATATTAGTTTATATGTATAAACAATACAACAACAAGAAGGACTTGGTAAGCAAAGAAAAATTATATCTTTATCTTCTTCTTTATCTCCTTGCCCTTTCCCATTTTGGGGTCAGCTCTCCTAATAGAATAAAACCAGGCTTCTTGGTCTTGCACCATCCTGCTGTTTGCTAAGAAGCTATTTTGATCTAGTCATTATCTTTGTTTTTGTTTTATATAAGAATGGGAGTAGGAAGCAAGAAAGGAAAGGAAGGCATCTCAAAATAATAAATAATTATAATAATTTAAAAATAAATCTCTCTTTCTATTTTTGTATGAAGTACTTAATTTGTGGTGTGGCATTATTAAAAATAATATTAATACACTTGTATTAGTTTTATACCACTTGTTTTTTTGTCTTTTGTAACCTTGACAAATCTCCGACGCGGGCGAAACCCGTTGATTTTCACAAAAAATAAAGTTGTGTAAAAAGTAATAAAAGTGTATTAATATTATTTTTAATCTTTCTTTCATTTATTACGTATACATTCTATAATTTCATTATCTGTATCATCGACTATCATACCATTACCATTCCTTGTGGCACTGAAACAGCAAAGCTGACTTTTTTTAATTCGAGAGATTTCAATAAAAACTATTATTAACTTATGTTATCCTTTTGCTTTAAATTCTCTGATTGTGGTGTATAAAAAGGTAGGTCTCTGTTTTATATATCTACTGCTAAGAAGTTATTTTGATCTAGTGTTTGTTTTATCTAGGAATGGGAGTGGGGAGCGAGAAAAGAAAGAGAGGCATCTTACAAAGAAGTAGAAACTATCCGGAGTGGGTTGCAGTCTCTGTCCCGAGCAACCAACCCGCTGGGTAAGCTGATGGACTTTGTACAAGAGGATGTGGAGGTCATGCGGCAAGAGCTTATCCAGTGGAGGGAAGCTCGCCTCACTGCGACTGCAGAGCTCAAACATCAACAGAGGTACTTAAATTATTTATTAAAATTGCACAAAGCCAATGGATCAAGTGCCTTAAATATTAATTGATTTAAAATATGAATAACTATCCTTATTGTTTATTACCATTTAATCTCTCTGGTAATTTGAAAAATGACTGAAAAAAGTGTTTGTTTGACTCGCTAAAGGAAGCTAGAGACCTGTGTCAGGATAGAGTAATGTGACAGTCCATTTTCTTTGTTGTTGTTGTTTAAAAAACATTGTATTTTCACAATAATTTTTGGACATTTGGATGACGAATACAGAAGTTTTCTGGTATTTTTTCAAGCCCTTACTTAAAAAAAGCAGCTAGCTTAGTTTTGAAATAATTTATTTTTGATGTTAGTTATATAATTTTTATTGTTCATTGAATAAATGACTTAAATAACAAAAACAAGATGTGTGTGAGTATGAAAGAGTATGAGGAAGTGAACTTCCCAGTTTAACTTCAATATTTTTTCTTTTCTGATTGTTGTTATGTTGTAAAATGATTTTCCCTTTCTTTTCGTTGAATAAATTTGTTAGCTTAACTTAAAGTTATTGATTTAATCTTTCATTTTGTTGACAATAGACTTGAGGAAATTGTTTTTCCTGGTTTTAAGTGTTAATTGTGGATGATGCTGCACATATTCCACCAGATATACAAAATAACTTTCCAAAGCGTTAATTCGGATTTCAGAGTTTGATATTTTTGAAGCCACTGTTTTGTTCTTTTCACATTATTTTAAACTATTCAAAACAACCAAATATTATAATTATTAGAACGGTATCTTTATTTGTAATAACCAAAACCATTTGAAATATTGTTTTTTTTTTGTATTTATTATTTTCCTCAGTTATCACTCTAGTACCTCCTTTATAAATATGTTTTCGTTTTGTGTATAATTCATGATAGTTATCTGAGCAAATAGCACAAATATTTTATCTTCAAATTTATTTAAAACATTAAATTAAATATAACAAAATCTCTGTAAAGCAATCAATGATTTAATGTTTTATCATCTCACTGAAAAATATGTTTGTTTTATAATTTTAGTCTAACGGAACAGCAACTTCAACCATTATTGGCCAAACTAAAACAGTTGGAGGACAGTATCGCAGAGCAGAAAGAATTAATCCACACAGTGAAATCAAACATACACACAAACGCACAGAAAATTATCAAGTTTATAGATGGGGACGATTAGTATGTTGTCTAATGTGTTTACAAAAATTACTAGTTATTTAAGATATTGTAAGAAAAAAAAAACAACCAAAATTTGTGCAATCAAATGAAATTATTAAATTTTTACTATTATTCATTAAATATTTGTGTAAGAAAAATGTTAAGCTTGTTAACAACTTATTGGAACAAGGTTTAACAATTGCACTAATTGTTTTAACATAATAAATTGTATTAACATTAAATATACCTTGTTGTTGCTCACATATAATGAATGGTATTGTCTTTACATTTAATAAAATAAAGTAATAACATTTAAAATTAAGTGAATATTTTGAGATTTATTTGTTACAATCTTGTAAAAATTATAGAATGACACTGTGAAAAAAATTGTGTTGGAATTGATAATATATTATGTATACATTTAGAAGATGAATAAACAGTGTTAGAGGTATTTATCAAAAGAGAACAAATTGTTACATTTAATAAAAATACTTTAACATTTATTTAACATATAAAAAATGTTTTTATACCATGAGCGACAATGTAAATCTACAAATCAGACATTGTAAATTTTGTGTTTTAATGCCCTTATGAAAAAACTTTATAATAAAACTATGTAAAAATATATATTGATATCTGCACTGTTAGAACTTTCTAATACCAAATAGTCTGAGTAGATTTTTTCTATAGATTTCATATTTAAAAATATGATTATATCACTTTAAAAAAGAATTGTACTGATGTACATAAACATATATTATTTTCCTTTCGATAAATGCTAATAATACTAAAATTTTGTTCATTTAGGAGTAGTAAAAAATAATATATTTTAACTAGAGGCATACGTAATATTTAAAGTAATTTCACACACTAATTATAATTTGCAAAAAACAATATTAACAATAACTGATTTTAAACAAAAGTAAACCACCAAAAAATATTTGTCAATATTTTTCAACTGAAAAATATTTGTACCATTATGTTTAGTTTTCTTATTGTTTATTGAACAATGATGCTAAACTCCGTATTAAATAATACATACAAATGCAAAAATTTGTTTTATAGAAGTTTTATTGTATTTTAGGCAAATTACATGTTTCATATTGTTAAGGCAATATCAAATGTCATTTATAGAAATGTGTCATTCCTATAAAATATAATAAAACATCTAGAAAACAGATGTTTTTATTTGTATTAATAGTTTATTTTTACTTGTTATACAATTAATTATTAGTGCATTTTATTTCAAGTCTTATGCTGTGGTAAACCACTGCAATTTTTCTGTAAATTGAATTTAAGCTGTTACAAATATATCAGAACGAAAGCTAATTCAATCTAGAATTAATTTATACTTAAAATTGCAGAAAAATTCACAGTAATACCAATGCATTTTTATTGATATATCTAGTATTTGCTTTGGAAACATTTATTATAATAGTATTGATCAAAATCTTCCAACAGAAAAACTTTTTTTTTTTCAAAGCTCCAATATGTAAAATGTTCTGCAACTATAAATAAAAATGTGTTTACTTATAATAACTATGCACAAAACTCTATATATTTCATAATTAAGATAATGTCAGTTCAAGTAATCAAATTTTTGATGTGAAATGCTAAATAAAATATTAAAACACATTTTATCTGTTAACCAACATCAAATTTAATTTTGATTTAAAAAAATATCTTAGTGAATCTTTTAACCAAATGTAAACAAAATAATTTGGCTCTTTACTTGACTTAACTGGAGCTATGCATTTATGGTACCATAAAATAGAGGTACATAGCTCGAATCAAATAGAGTGTGCGTTTATTCACCGGTGTCAACCACTTGAGTTAATTTGAGTATGCGCTTTAAGCGGTTAATATATTAAATCCTGTACATACCTGAAAACTCTTATGTATTTGTGTTAATACTAAACTTGTTAATTTTTTCATATATTTATGAAATATAGTTATATCTTTATTCAAACTTTCTCAATTTTTTACATGAATAAATATTGAAATGTTTTCAACACTTTATCATTGCGTTTTTAATAATTCATATTTAAATTATTTCATAATCATAGAAGTAGAAAAAGTCTTCATAAAAGTGTCTTCTTCTTCTTGTCCTGTCACACCTCCGTGGTGCATAGAGCCTCCTCCACCCGACGATGCCTAACATCATCCCAAGTGAGGCCTCATCTCCATGTGGCTCTAGGTCTGCCTCGCTTCCTCTTTGCCCCCATAGGGGACCAGTCTACTGCACCCTGAGCGATGCAGGCTGGGTTCCGTCTTAAGAGTGTGACCGATCCATAGCCATTTGCGTCTTGTTCTTTAATTGGATTTTCGCCTGCCATGGTTCAGAGAACGGCATTTGACACTGTTTGGGGTCAATAGATCTTTAATATTGAGCGAAGGCACCTATTTATAAAACACCTGGAGTTTTCCAATAATATCCGCAGTAGATTTCCAAGTCTCACATCCGTACAGCAGTACGCTCTTAACGCTTCTGCTAAATATTTGGAGCTTGAGGTTTCTCGAAATGATACAGGATGCCATACAGGGCGAAGCATCATAAAAGTGTACCAGAAGCAATGGAGACAATTCAGATAGGTAAGAACTCGCATGTTATATTATCCTTAGCCTTTATCATTCAAATTTCTAATAATACCCACCTATTTGTATGTATTTCATATATTTTTGTATGGCGAAGCATCATAAAAGTGTACCAGAAGCAATTAAGACAATTCAGATAGGTAAGAACTCGCGTGTTATATTATCCTAAGCCTTTATCATTCAAATTTCTAATAATACCCACCTATTGGTATGTCTTTCATATTGTGTAAAGAAATAGCAAAAAATATTTTTGTTAAAATTTATTAAAAAATTTAAATTATAAATTGTTTCTCGGGGTCTTGGGGTATATTTATTTGGGAGATCATTGCAGACTCCATCTCCACTTCCCTGAAGATGCAGTCTTTAATAATCTCCATGGACAAATAAATAAATCAACTATGATAATCTACACATAGAAATTATAAAAATTGGCACCTTGTATATGTTTGGCATCCGTATGACTAGAAATAAAGGAACTAGAAATAGAGGCAGACCGAGGTACGATCAAATCAATAAAATATTTAATGTTGGCCACGCGAGGAGTCAGAAAAATTGATGTGTGTGCATGACATGATGTATGAATGTTGAGGAACCTATAAAAGTAAGTCCGGAAAGAACAGTTTGTCGGTCCGTTCTTTCTGCCTACCCTGAGAGACAGCGTGATAGTATAATTATTTCATAATTCTTAATTTTTTATCAGATAGTATCTACATAATATTGGCTTAATCTATAAACCAGTTAACTGTATCCATGGCGAAGAATATACATATTTTTTACACACACACTTAACTTCTCACATACATAGAAAGGTAAACATCATTTTATCCTCCTTGACATTCCATGCAAACAGAATTAGCAGACATTCAGAATAGAGGAAGAATAAAAGACTTCATTAAACATTTTAAATATTTATTTAAACTATTAGTACATTTTGTACATTTTGCTATAAAACATGTAATTAGTGTGTAGAAAAGTTCACAAAAATCTTAATTGATGACCAAAGGCTGCACTTTAGTTACTACAAGTTGACTAGAACCAGAAAATGTCACTGTTACCGGATACCAAGTGGAGAATGCAGAGTATTGTGAAATTTCTGGTGCACTGATTCTACCATTCACCAGAGATTACTCAGTAACAAACAAATTCGTAAAAATATAATAAAAATCAAGAAAATATAATACAAACACATAACACGGTTGAATGGTTCAAGGAGAGAAACTAACAATATTTAAACACAATGTATAATGTTCAATTGTGTCATTGATTAGAATAAATTCAATATAACAGACATTGAACAAAAGAAAGCAAATAATACAATATGTTACTCTTTTTGCTCGGTGGCTTTTGCTTTTCTCTAGGGTGACAGAGTTCTGTGCCGCCAACTATTAGGATTATAAACTGGGAAAAGAAGACCAGAGGGGCTTAATAAATAAAATTATATCAATATTAATATATTTAAGATTTAACTGAAATCTCTTGATGGAAGTTCATTTTAAATAATAATGAAATAAAACAATGTTTTTTTTATAACTACTTCCACATTTGTCTTCATTTTGACAGCGACCGGTTTCGCCAGGCTCGCTGGCATCGACAGACTGGTGACACTGCCATTCACTCTCTTCCTTATATACACAAAAAAAAATCCGAGAAAAAATTACCACTAATGGATGGAAAAACTAATGGGGAGCCCAACCAAAGAACCAAGACATATATCATATTATACTTAAATTCAGTAGGATTAAAAATAAATGTATTAATTTTTCAAACATTATTTATAGATATATCAGCTGTAATCAAATTAAATTCAATTGTTCTGTAAAATAAATCAAT
This sequence comes from Lepidostoma basale, assembly GCA_022606425.2. NCBI lineage: Eukaryota > Metazoa > Arthropoda > Insecta > Trichoptera > Lepidostomatidae > Lepidostoma > Lepidostoma basale. The sequence continues at coordinate 228,032 of JAHDVF020000035.1, read as the reverse complement.
ATTTAAATTCAGTAAATTTTACATAAGTATTTTAATATTATTGCATATAAGGAAGAAAGTGAATGGCAGTGTCACCAGTCTGTCGATGCCAGCGAGCCTGGCGAAACCGGTCGCTGTCGAAATAAACACAAATGTGGAAATAGTTATGTAAAAACATTGTTTTATTTCATTATTAATATTAATATTTTTAGTGTAAGATAACCTAATAAAATAATATTCTCGCTGTATTTAAAATACAATAACGAAAATGCATCTGAAAATAAGATCATAAAAGAGAAAATAATTATTTGACATAACTAACCTATTTTTAAAACAAATTACAGGCGATAGTGTTCATTAAATGGTAAGAGTCGGCTGTCTTGTTTCTGCAGAGTTGCTAGTGAATATTCTATATGTACATAAATAGCAAGTCCCATCACTTGTAATGCCCAATAAACCAACTGCTAAACAGTCCAATGGAATCTGTTTAAAAACACCGACCATCGAGTCTTTTGTTTTGTTTGCAATTGAGAACTTGTTTCTTCAGTTTAAAAATAATTTAATTATTGCGACACATAAGACCATATTAAATTATCACTCACGGCTTACACTATTATAGATAATGCATTTTGTTTTTTTGATTATTCACAATGGCACTTCCTGATTGACAAAGTTATTTATAAACATAAAGCGTATTCATTGGGGTAAAAGTTTGATCCGAAACAGTTTCATACGATTATAGACTTTAACAAAAACACAAGAGAATGTGACAAAGTACCATCGGAATAGACAACACACAATAAATATTGGTCTGTTCATTCACTACAAAAGAAATAATAAACAATCTCTTTACGACACAACAAAAAATCGTCAAAACATTATATAGTCAAAAACTGCAACTTTTAGGTCTCAATGGCACCTCTCGTGGTGCACAGGTGGTACCAAAATAGGAGGTAATCATTCTAATGGCTGATTGAGAAAGACATTTCTAACTAAATGATAATGATGACAACAATTTCTAGATCTTGCCAGCGTTAACACACACACGGACCAAATTTTAAAATTGGTCACACTAATAAACTACTCCATGTTTGATATTACTTTATTAACAGGTTATACATCAGCCAGATTTACATTCCATTGATATAAGTGCTACGTAAAATTCGGGCCAACTGAGAAAATTGTACTGTTCTGAGTTTGAAATCATAATTTTCCATTCTAGTGAGGTAAACATGGGTTTAAGGCCGCATACTGTAGGTTGTTATTATATGATTTATCAGAACTCAACAATCATATACTTTCGGATGATTTTAAATGAAATATTAGCATTTTTTTTTTTTAAAAAGACTAACATCAAAGATTTAAATCAATGATATTAGAATTTATTTTACAATCTTCAATATGAGCAGAAAATAGCTCATTATTATGAAGAAGGAATCTGGTCGTGTCCAGGCTCGAACCCAAGTCCCCTAGATTAGGAGTCAAGCGTTCTATCCCCTAGACCACCACCCGACACACCGAGCATTGAACTCATGTTGCAATTAATATTATTATTACAACTTCAACGTAGAAGTAAAAGATACAATGAAGTTGGATCTAAGATGTTTAATAATTAATACAAATGTAAATGTCTGTTTTACAAAAGTTTTATTTTATTTTATAGGAATGACATTTTTCGGCTTGCTGCATTGTCAAATGTTTGTTTTAAAAGGTATTATCAAACATTTGATAATGCCATAGCAACAGGTCATTGTGATAAAATAAAACTTCTATAAAACATTTTCATTCATATAAATTATTTAATATGGAGTTTTAGATAATTGTTCAAGAAACAATAAATACTTATGTTTGATTTATCACACTAGCTGGATGGGCTGTAAGGCCATCGAAGAAGTATCACCCTAGTAATTCTAAAGTGACAAAGTCAAAATCACCTTTTGACTAGTGTCATATTAGGAATGCTAGTATGATATGTAAATCATTTAAATACGTATTTAACATCACATATACTGATATATAGAAAACACATATTAAAATACATATTTGAAAAAAAAATAAAGTGACACCAGTAAAAAACATGTTTAGACTAGTGTCACTTTAGAAATACTAGTACATTTTGTTCAAGGTGAAAACAATTCTCATTTTTTTAAATATTATACATCAAAATTACTTCAAATATTCAATTATTATTAATCTGTTGTTATTTGAATAAAGTAATCAAAGCAGCAAAACACCTTTTTATACAGATAAACGGATGGTGCCGGAATCAAACATTGTAAACAATACTTTCATACATTAGTACTTGCTTAATACATACACTTTCTACATTATATTTTTAAATATACAATGCCTTTCTGTTCCTTCTTAAAAACCACTTAAGTTTTGGCTGAATTCCTACAGAATAAAAAGACAAAACTATTTTAATTGCACAAACACCACAAAGAAACAATTACATTTAACATTAAATTAATTTATACTATTCACATTCAAAGGATTCAAATTATTTGAAACCATTTTTTATCCCATATTGCACTGCCATATTGTTCAAATTAAGATAATGCTGAAAATGTTATCATGTTGAAAAATACACATCGACTGACAAACTGAGGGAACCTTAAATGATCCAATCCTTATAATAATAATCCAGCCTTTGTGTGAAACTTGGAAATATTGGATAATTCAGTTTCACTTAGATAACATAGACTTTGTATTATAGTTCACACGATACTAGCCATAGTGAGGTTCTTGTGACAAGAAATTCAGAGATCATATTGAAAGAATGTTCATAAAATACTAATATTGTTCTTGCACCAGTTTTTAGGGAACAGTATCGAGGGGATTTCGTTAAGTAATGAATACACAATATAATTCCTTCGAGTATGTAGAGAATACATAACAAAGGAAGCACATGTCTAATTTCTTTTCTTCTTCTTGGGCGCGTGTCTCGTGTCCCGCGGCACCATGAGCCGCTTTCTCACGCGATCGATCTGCAGCATCAATCTGTGCTGCCCTTCTAATCGCTCCAAACAAAAATGACAAATTGTTTTAGGCAAAGGGTCGGAATGCGATACCTAAAAAACAAAAAAATATTCATATACCTAGCCGCTGGAATAACATAAACTTCGCAATAGCCTTTAAATTTACAGAAAACTCACGTTTACAGGCAGGTATTTATTAATTTTCTCAGATAATCCGAGTCTGAGACCTTCAGTTCCGTAAATGTGAATGACTACTCGGTGCATTTCAGAACACAAGCGACAGATGAATCCCGTCAGCATTGCTTTATCTATACTTCCCATTATATAAAATTGATAAGAGAAAATGGATGATGCTAAAATAAATTGGAAAATGTTAATTTAAACGAAGGCACACGGTGCAAATCGAAAATGTACGTCCACAACACAAGTGTCAGAAAAAGAAATATTTCACGAGATGCTAGAACTTGTTAGTTAATCAAAATAAAAATATAATCAAGGGAAAATATACCTTATGTCATATGTGTTTGTGTAAGTGTTTTCTATAAGGTTGCTTAATATATACCTTCCGAATAATTCGTATTTTTATATTTATTTTCCTTCCTTTATTTGAAAATTAAAAATAAAAATAAGTTGCAATAAATTATTAATTAAACAACAGCAATGATTTCTTAAAAAAAATAATAGTTTAGAATGAGATTGTCATGAACATTTGAACACTAGATCAGATTTAATTTAAATAAAACAATTGTGATGACTGTAAAAATATTGATAATTTTTTATTTAATACATAGCATTTTATGACTAACGGTAATCTTCATTGGCAAGGAAAATGTATTATCAAACACTTTTACCAAACTTACCCCCTTGAATCTCCAATGATCCACAATTCATATGATTGTGAAATAAATTATTAACTCAGTTTTTCTGGGATTATTTTTTCCTAGTTACATGTTGAGTTGCCGTCGAACCAGCGAAATACGCTCAAAAACGTAAATTAATGGATCAATCATAGAACTGAATAGACTGTAATCGAACATAATGAATGCTGTGGCGCGATTAATTTTCGGTGCATTGGAATTCACTCATAAATCTCAATATTCTACCAACTTAACTGGTTGAGGTTACTTGAGTGAATTGAGTATAAACTTTGCCTTATTGTTCACAAAGCCCTACATGGACAAACATCCCACTACCTCACAGATCTTTGCAAGCTCATTGACCTGAACCCTTGATAGTCAACACTACGATCTGTAAGAGAAGAATCTACGAATAATATTTTTTTCTCACGTCGCCAAGTAGCTTCAAATTTCGCAGATCATGCTTGCGAATCGCAGGACTGGTGACGTGGAACAGACTGGCCTGCCATATTCGTAATCATGACAATGAAGGAGCTCTCTGAAAACCTCCCTTTTTCTGGACGAAGAAAGCCCTTAAAGTAAATTTCTCACAAAAAAGGAGCTATAAAAATCATCATCAATTGTAGAGGAGCTGTTTCATCTTCTTTTCCCTTTCCTTAGACATCTCTCCACTTCAAACAGTCTCTATTTTTATCTATCCTGCCGACTCTCATCAATTTTCTTTCCCCGACTGGAATTATGTTGCGAGCTACTCATTTTTGGGGTTAACCAATGCCTCCTTTTAATTCCCGTGGTTTCCAAGTCAAGACTTTGGGAGCCTATCTTTTGGACACATATTGTAGATTTAGATATTATGAAAAGGAAAATAATTAAAGAAACATTGTTACTATGAATGTGTATTTAAAATTCTCAATTGTGAATGGTTTTCTATTTACATCAAATTAATATTACATATAAATATAATATAATACATATTGCAACATCACCAACACTTACATGGAAAAAATATATAGAATTTCATTATACAACATGAATTTTGTTGTTTAATATCATGATGGCTTCACATGTCTGGGGGAGTTTCAATCAAAATCTTCTATATTATAGTGTGCCAAGTACGTAGGTCCTAATAAATAATGGATAAAACACATCATTTTATGCAATTGCTTACATAATCTTGTTTTAACCACCCTACCTATTTGAACGTACATGATACGTTCACTTTGACTGTACCATTATACAATATCCCATATCACGTACGGGCTTGAGAAAAAGTAATGTACCTAAAATGAACAAAGTTTTAGGGATACGCGCGTGTGCCATCAAAAGTTGAGCACAAGTCTTCATAAATATGATAGTTTTACAAGGGGCAGGCGAAGTGTGCGGCCGAGTATTTGACGTTTCGTAATTTAAAAAAATAAAATTAGTATATAATTAAATTTCATTAATAAAAAACCCGCTTGTTTTTTGCACGTTTCTCGGAAAATAACCCAAAGGTAGGGCGGTTAATGACACATTGTCTGCGGGAAGGGTATTAATACCCATGGTGACCGGCAGGAAGGGTAAAAATACCCATTTCGCAGATTCAGCATTAGATTTTTAGATATAATTATAGTGTCATCTTTTATCAGATGTCAAAGTATACATACACACGAAGTATACGTTCGCCTGCCAAAGGTGGTTATTAGCACGCGAAACTACCCAAAAGGCAGAGTGTTAAACATACATATCACATATAAATTTATACAGACTATAAATTGAAACATATTTTACTTTTTACAAAATGCGTCATTGCTGTATTAATTATCACCAATTGTAAAAATAAGAGTTAAATAATAGATAATCTAGGGGGTTCTATTTACAAAGTGTTTTAATTAAATATTAATAAATAAATACTCCCATTTTCATATACTAAAATTACGCAACATATATCATGATTTAAAAAAAAGTGCATATATTTTCAATAAAGAATCTAAATAAATGAAAGGATAAATATTACACCAAACTCATGGTTTTTAAACATATATCTCACATGATATATGATTTAACTTATGTGAATTCAATGATAAAGCATATTTTATGAAACAAAATAAAATATCATTAACATTGACTTTTAAGTCACATCTTCTAATGTAGTAAAAAATTGTATGTTTTAACCACTGCATACTATCTTCGTGAGAACATTATTTACAATACTTAAATAAATAAAAATTTACCAAAAAACATTACCTCAGAGACATTTCTAACATAGACGTGGAAAGTATCAAAAATGGTAAAAGGCAAATAAAACAGAAACAAATTATATATCAAAGCGTAGTTAATGTGTCCACCAACAAAATAAACAAATATAAACCAATGAAGGTGGGGTTAGATAATGATAGATTGAAGATCTCAATGAAAATATGAACTAATTTGGGTTAACAAATTAACACACTAATATAAACCCTTTGGAATCTACAATGTTTTTCAAAATACTACAATAAAAGCTATAAAAAAAAGATAATAATTTATAAACTTCATTGTTCACGCCTGTCCGTCTACCAGATATATGCTATATATCTTTCTCTCTTGCTTGTTTGTATGAGGGAGAAGCACTATTTATTGCACAGAAATTATTTTATTTCGAGTATTTAAGAATCATCTTTTAGACAATGATCATTATAGTTAGCATTTCTCAATGGTTTTGCGAATGATATATTGTTTCTTAGCATTTTAATGGTTAAGAAAATTCTGCAAACAATTTTTTCTGTATTATTTATTGTTTCTTGAACAATTTTTGTTCTATAGAGGTTCTATAATTTTAGGGAAATGTCATGTTTCACCTTGGTAAGGCATTATATTTGATGCCTTGGCAAGGTGAAACATTTCATTTCCTACCAATCCACGTATCCGTATAGCAAGGGATGTCAAAATTTTGTCTGTAAAATACATTTTCTTAACGCATACTGTGAGCAGTGGCGGTACTACATAATAAATTTTGAATCAAAACCCCCAAATCTAAAAAAAACGTGCCTCCGCATAAACCTACAATCCACCAAATTACATTTCAACAATGTTCCCATCAAACGTAAGAGGAATAGCCACAAGAGCTGAATCTCTGCAAGCCAGAAGAGGTTTTGATTAAAAATTTCTTACGCAAGCCGAGCTTCTGGCAGTACAGCCACTGACTGTGAGAGTATACTGTTAAATGTGTAAACATAAAAATTGACAATTTCAATAAGTATTCTTAAATACTCAATTGCTTATAATGATTTGTCCTGTAACATATTTAAAAAAAATAATCAAATAAAAAATATACACAGAAATCACCCTGAAAACTTTCTACAAACAACTAAACAGTAATATCCCATCATCCACATTTATTTCTGCCAGCAAAAATGGGTTATCTAGTCACAATTATGAAGTACACACACGTCAAAGGTTACTTCGAATTATTACAATCCAACTCAATAGGAACTATTAAAAAACAATAATTTATACTTGATTAAGAAATTAATGGATTCCTGAAGGCGGGTGATAAAAGTTTAAAAACTAAAATGGTCTTAAAATATGTGGTAAAATTATCCCCTTTCTGGAAGTACCAATAATTTCAGAATACAATGTATCGTGCACTTAACAGTAATGTTAATATCAACGGTTATAAATAAAAGTATAGCTGTCTTAAAAAGCAATATATACAATTTGTTATGGAATTTTTTTAAATACAGCAACAATAAACAATAATTACTCAAATGGTCATTCACAAAGAGCATTATGTTTGTGGTTTCTTCCATATTCTTCATCACTTTGTGTTGTGATTCACATTTGAATAACTTTTGAAAAACATTGTATTTTAACACCACTTTGAATCATTCTTCATAAACATGTTTTGGACTGTACACACCTTTCTTAACTTGGACTTGGATCTTCTGGCTTACAGAGGTTCAGCTCCTGTGGCTATTCCTCTTACGTCTGATAGAAACATTGTTGGAAAGATGATTTGATGGGTTGTTGGTTTATGCGTGAGCTTGATTTGTGCGGCCCGGAGTGTTCCTCAGAAGGAGGATCGATTTTGGGCGCTTGTGGCGGCTGGAGGTGTTTGAGACGTAATTTGAGAGGTCTTTTATTACGGGGTTAGGATGAATAATAAGAAATAATGCACAGCAGGAGGCACAAGAGGGAGGGAGGAGACAAAATGCAGGATGGAGGAAATTCTCTAACACATCTTATTTATGTATCAATTGTGTATTTTCTTTTGCTGTTGTATTGCTATGTGTGTACGGCGGGACATCAAGGGAGAGTAGCGTAGCTTAAATGTGGTCTGGGTCCCCCTTGGTTGCAAATATACATATATATATATATTTTTTTTTTAAACGTAAGTCCCGCATGGAGGGGGGACGGGCCTAGGGAGTGCACAAGTGAAGCTGACGAAAGGTGCCGCTGCGCCTATAACAGCTTCGGGTAAGCGGAGGGAGCCACATGTTTACTCTCGAATTTTTCATAGGATGTATACAAAAATAGATGTCAAAAAATACTTCATTGTTCAAAAGTTACTCAAATTATTTTTTGTTATTTTTTTTTTTTAATTTAAAACAATTAAAAATTAAATAAAGAAAATAGAAAAAGGTCAACAAGAAAGAATCAAAAGAATACAACAACAAAAAAATAACTTCATAATAAAAGATTTTTTGGGATGCCATTTTGAATAATCATAACCAATAAATACTTATTCAGAACTGTTTTTTAAATTTGTGTTTTAATGCCTTGACAGAAAGTTACAAAACAAAACTTGTTTACTCCATAAGAATAATGATCTACTATTTTTTTCTTACTGTTAAAATAGCAATAAAAAAGATACACTGTTTGCACATCAAGCCATTACCACTACATATTCAAATAAGGCAGATAATTTTTGTTATACCTATTTTGTTTTACTAATTTAACATACAAATAGAATAGAAATTAATATTTTCTTGCTGAAACATGTAAAGTCATAGACAAAATATGTATTCCATCAGTCAAGTGACATATTACAATTTCCTTCCTACAAAATTTGAATAAATTTATGATTAGATTGATTAGTATTAAAAAAAGTGATTCCATATATAAATACTTCAACAAGGAAGACAGCTATTATTATAATCATAATTAATATACAAAAAGGAATACAAGAAGTATTGGATATATTTAAATAAATAAATAATAAAGATAAATCATACGTATAAATACCAATCGACAAGTTATGAAATATTTATACAGAAAAATTAAACCACGTGTACAGAGTCTGAAAATTGGCTGGTCATTCTAATTTTACTGATGAAATTTGTAAGTAAATACAAAAATGTATTTATAAACAAAAGATACCATAATATAAAAATAATTTGTTTTTTCATGACAACAAAAAACAGTGTAAAAATTCACACAATATTACATTTAAATGGCAATTAGAAGAAGAAAAATCTCATTTTAAATTCAAAATGGATGGTCCTACAATTATAAAACAAAAATCAATGCATTTAGGTTGGTCATGGTAGGTTGGTAGTACTGATCTTTTGTTGGTAAAAACATTTGAATTTACAAAAAAGGGATTTCATTTATTAGATCATCTAAAAATAGGGAATTTTACATTACATTTAGCAAATACATTATTTATGGGCATAAAAATAATGTTTAACCTCCTGAATCATATGTTCACAAAAGCAATACATTATTTGACATTTGTGAGTTTTGGAACATTTAAATAAAAAATTTAGTACAAGTGCTTTGCGGCAGTCAGGGAGGTAAATAATTTGAAAGTTTGACAACCATAAAATAAATCAATTTATATAATGTCTCACTCTTTGACATAGTTTTCACAGACAGAATACTCTTTTCAGGTTTACCGATAGACAAAATAGCTACGGATCTCCATGGGGCATATATGCTGTGCACTGAAGGGGTCTACTGGAGGCCCGATGTGTAGGTAAGACAGGGATGAATTGTGCATCTCATCAATCTCCGTCATAGGAAACAAATCTGCTATCTTAATCTAAAAAAAATAAAAACAATTCATTAAAAGCAAGTTGACTTAATTTGAAACAAATGCTAGTATTTCACTATATGTACTAAAATGCCATCTGTTGATGAATAACCATCATCAGCCTATATCCGTCCACCAGAAAGACGTAGGCCTCCTCCATCTGCTTCCATGTCTGCCGATCCTGGGCAACACATATCCATGTCATACTGTCAGTCTCTTTAATGTCGTCCCTCCAGTTTAAGAATACCAGCAAAGTAGGTATTTTGTCCATCTATCGTCAGAGCTGCGAGCAACAAGGCCTGCCCAGCGCCATTTCAGCGCCATCACTCTTCCGATGATGTCTGATACTCCTGTTCTGGCTCTAATAATGGTGTTTCTCACCCTGTCCGCTATATACATTCCAAACATTGCTCTTTGGACAATTCTCAATTTATTTGCGCTTTTCTGAGACAATGTTTCAAACCCATAAGTTAACACCGGTAGGACGCAACAGTCAAACACCTTCCGTTTAAGGTTAGTGGGAATTTGTAGATTTTACAACACATGGTCCAATTTAAGGAAGGCAGCCCATGAATAACCATAGCTTATAATAAATTTAAACATTATATGTACTAAAATGCCATCTCTTGATGAATAACCACAGCTTATAATAGATTTAAACATTATCGCCACCTATGAACCAACTTTGTAAGGATTTCAATAAAACATATAATATCTCACCTGTCCAACAGTTTCAGGTAATACTTTGTTCTTTATGCCATAACATGAATCTAGACTCTGCCGCTGCAGAACAATGCCTCGGCCATTTTTCTTCTTACCGTTGGGAAGCTGAAGTAAAAAAACGGCAAAAAAATATTAAAACCACCAAAATTATTGAATATTTTTTGTATGTACAATACAAATTATTATATTACGTTTATTATTAATTGAAAATTTTGTGTTTTTGTTTACTTATTATACTGCCCTGATGAAGCTTGGGTCCAAGCCAAACTAGTTAGCATCAATTATAATAAGCATACCGTGGTTAAATACAAAGTGCTTCATTATTTTATATCTATAAGTTTAAAATTCGGGTCCGAAAGAGAGACACCCATATTTTTTGGTTGTTTTAAAATAAGTATCAGTACAAACAAATTATTATATTATAATATCTCAGATCTTAGATTTTTCAAAAGATAATACTTACTGTGGCAATGACATTATCCCGATATGAGGCAACCGTGACGTCCACTCCAAGTTCCTTGTTCATCGAGGTGAAGAAAGGCATAAGGTTAGTACCTTGAGGTTCTTCGGGACCAGCCCTGAAACAATTATAACACCAGAATGAATGAAATGTAAAATATATTATAATTATTTTGATGAATCGCAATAATAATAAATTGAATGCAAAAATGTAAGATTTAATGAATAAAGTTATAGTTGTAATTGAAATGAAAATGGAGATTTCTATTTTTTAAATATCAACTTTAAATAACACATGTCCAAACGAAATTAATATTACCTTTCTGAGCTCCCATCACCCGAATAGAATAGCGTGATGAGGGGATTGAGGAGAGCTTGCGAGCTGATATGAGCCACAACAGAGAACTGCCCAGAGGGATGGTCAGCAATGGTGCTCTAAACAATAACAATCATTATTATTGTATTTTTGTTAAACAACATTTACAGAATTAAATGTCACAACATAATATGACGTTTCATAAAGGATCCCAAAATAGTTACAAAATCAGTAAAGCAGCGTTCTTTCTAGTAATGATAATAAATTACATTTTGCTCAGACGAAGCTTGGGTATAAGAAAAACTGGTTGGTGTCGAGTATAATTACAATTCCTTGGTTAATAGACAGAGCATTGTTTTTATTTTATATAATGATTATTAAATTGTCTGCAGGTAGATTTGCGCGCTTATTAACATGCGTAGCTTGATATAATTTTACACATAGTTTTATGTATACTTTAAAATGTTACGAAAAAATATCACTAAAATTGTGTAAAAATACACTTTCAACAGTTTACGCCCAGTCCTCAAAAGAAGTATTTATACCCTTCCCAAATCAAAACCAGTTTATTTTCTTAAAATATATTACAAACAACAATTATAGTAAGGCATCTATTGAGAACAGGTAAAATATAACATATAATACCAGGAACGCATGAGGGATGGTTCGACATTAGGAATACAAGATATTCTCTAGGGTCAAAAGTATTTGTTTTCTGAATGTACTTTCACTAATATGAAAGATGTCGATCTCTGAAGCGATCTCTTCTCACCGGCATTACCAGAACCAGGTTGGTTCTGCATGTTGGGAGATAAAGCAGATTGATACCCTCCAAGATGATGGAATTCTTAAAGAATCCCCTGATAAGACTGATTCCAAAAGAGGTCCAAAGAATCCCCGGATAAGTGTAAACCCATTCCCAGTGGCCACCACCAGTCTAATACACGGGTATTAAAACCTTTCCCGCAGACAACGAGTTAATTTAAAATATTTTCATTTACATATTTTTTTACTCTGTAAAAAAGGCATGTTCTTAAGTAGAATGTTAGCACAATAAAATTAAAGGTTAATGAGATTCTTAATCAATTTAAATCTGACCATGCATTTGGGAGTCAATCTGGTTTCCAGAAGTATCCTGAATATATGTTGTGTAGGATGGTTGTCCAACACCCCTTGCGCCATGCCTCTGTTGTCATCTTGATTCAGTCTTCTGTCTTGCATGACCTGTAAGGATTCAGATCTTTTAAGTACCTATCTCAACACAAAAAAATAATAATCGCTTGAGGGGCTTTCGATCATATTGTTTGTATAACTATGAATATATTATTATTATTATGTGAATTTACCGATTTAAAAAATAACTTTTTGTCAATTTGTGAGAATCGCACTCTCATCGCCGGGAATCGAACCCGGAACATTCGGTGTGGTAGTCAGAGCTGTTGCTACTCGCCACAAATAATGGGTTGATTAAGTAAAAAAAAAATATTGTACAACAAAATATATTAATATTCAGCCCTCAATTAATAGATTGAGATAATCTCATTTGTAAAATATTTTTTATTTGCAGATGTCTAATTCTTACCTCCAACTGGCCGGGCGCTAAGGCCGCAACTCCGAGTGAGGTGGAGGTGAGCAGCGTGAGGCGTGTGTTGAAGTCCTGGATGTAGGCCGCCACCGGCATTGGGTAATAGTTGGCCTGGAGTGGCAGTTTGTTGAACTTTTTGCGCCGTATCATCTGTTGAAAAAAAGAATGAATAATGTAACCATGACACAAGTAAAAAATATATATGGTATTGTCAATACTAAGGATGTTTTTTTTCTGTTTTAACAAACCATTAAGGATTACGCCTGAGTGTATTTGGAGTGTATTAAGTGCAAAAATTCACACACCCAAAGTAACTCGGGCAAACTGATTACCTGCAGAAAAGACCACTCCTGAATATACTCGGGCGAAACTATATATGATTTATGGTATGTGGAAGCGAGACAAAAGACAGCTCTGATAATTCAAATATCATTAACAACAGTTAACATCTGTCCTTCTTTCTGTCATTCGGTTTTCGACTCGATTTGTAACGCTTCGTTCTTTTCGACATTAATCATGATCGTCATTTACAAACAGTTTATACATTTTTTATTTTGTTTTTAACATTTTTTGTTTTGTTTTTTATTTTTTAAGCTAATTACAATATTTTCTTTATTTTTACATCGGTTTCATTTTGGTTCACGCATTTTGCGAACTAATCTACATGATTTAATTTTTTTTAAAATTAAATGTTGTTTTTTTCAATATCCCTACATCGGTTTCATTTTGGTTCAAAAAAAAAATGTTTGATTTAAAAAAAAAAAGGTTGTTTTTTTCAATACCTCCCCTATTTACATTTTTTTTTCTCAGTCCCTTAACCCATTCGCATATCGGCCGCCAAGATTCGGCGGTTAAGAATATTTCCCGCTCGCATACTCGCCGTATCATCAATTCTCACATTTCTGTTTTTTGTATCATTCATAATACCCAAGTGTAGCGCGCCACAGTTTGACGAACCATGTCACCTCCCCTTCGGGCGGGGCAACTCTTTTACTTTCGGAGATAAATTTAAATTAAATTAAAAAAAGATAAATTTAAAAAAGCTAAGATGGCAGTGCACAATGGTGTTCTTGTGCCGACCCTTATGTATGGAAGTGAAGCATGGAACTGGCAAAAGAAGGATGAAAGTAGAATAAATGCAGTAGAAATGAGATCTCTAAGACGAATGTGTGGCAAATCTGTTTATGATAGAGTGACAAATGCAAGTATAGAAGTGAATGTGGTGCGAATGAAAGTGTTATGAACAAAATAAGGAAAGGGTCATTAAGATGGTTTGGACACATGGAAAGAATGAGTGAAGACAGAATGGTAAAGAAGGTAAACGGCGTGAACGGAGCTAGAAATAGAGGAAGGCCGAGGAAAACGTGGCACGATCAAATCAACCAAATATTGAATGTCGGTCACGTGAGGAGTCGGAAAAATCGACGTGCGTGCATGACAAGATGTATGAATGTAGAGGAAGCGAGAGACGTATGTCAGGACAGAACAGTGTGGCGTTCCATTCTTTCCTCCGGGGAGACGGCGTGATGGTAAGTTAGTTAGTTAGTTAGTTAGATAAATTTAATTAGTTACTTTTGCACACATTTGTTTAAAAAAACTGACATGTTAAAAAACGTAAAATAGGAGTTTCATTGTACTTTGATATCACAGTTTATTGATACTAGCACTTTTACAGAAATTTATCTAAAAGCTTCCCACAACAGTCAGCATGTATTTCAAATTTATTAATTGTGAAATTTTTAACGTGTGAAAAAAAGATTTGCATTAAAAGTTACAACTTATGACTGATTACGATTGTATAGCGAACAAAATATTTTTAAAGGGAAGAAAATCTTTATTTCTGCACATGTTTCACGGATTGTAACTAGTAAATAAATATTTCCTCACCTGGTACCCATTGAGATCGGTGAAAAATTCATCTCCGTTGTCGATGTTGGTGGACAGCCTCATGGCCAGCTCCATGTTGTTAGCTGTCGAGATGTCCACGACGTTCATCACTTCCACACCCAGGCTGTCAGCCTCGTGCTCCGTATATATGGTCACCTAAATTATGGATCAGATGAATTGAAAATCTCATCGACAAATAGATTTATTTTATTGAAACTCCGACAAAGAATGATTAAATGTTATATATGGTCTGTTCTACTATATGGCTGCGAAACCTGGACTCTGAAAGTGAATGTAATGAACCGGTTGGAAGCGTTCGAGATGTGGATATACCGCATAATGCTCCTTATACCGTGGACCGTAGGGTCAGTAATACAGATGTACTGCAGAGAGCCAGAGCCAATAGAGAGCTGTTGTCAAGTGTGAAAATGAGAAAGGTCTCATATTTGGGCCATGTGCTGTAAGTGATCGCCAACGTTGGGGGGACCTGATACGGCACCGAAAGAAGAACATTAACTATGATTTTATGCCATATCAGTTTGAGTACATTTATTTTCAACCTTATTTTAATGATGAAATAATAGGAGATGTCACATCACTTGGTTTGGAATACTGCATGGGGGAAGGATGTAGTGAGCGTCTTATGCTACGTGGACGATGCTGCACTTATAGCAGAGTCGGAACACAAACTGCAAAGACTCTTAAATAAATTCAAGACATTGTCCGCCAACTTCAAAATGATTAAATTAACCCTTAGGATGCAGGTTATCCATAAATGATAGAATGCTGGAATAGGTTACAAAATTTAGATATCTGGTAGTGGATCTGCTAAGTCAAAATGACCTTGTAAGCGAAATAATAATGTTAGCGGCTAAAGTGCGGGTGGCAGAGACGCGGACGCTGAGGACAATAGCAGGAAAGACTATTCGAAATCTGCAAGGTGGAAGATATTGTCAGATGGGGCAGACAACGCAGAAGACGCTGAAATGGGCATGTGCAAATGATAGATTTCTCCAGAATCCCACAAGTTGTGATGTATCAGGTTCCTGTTGGTTACCGTCCCCCTAGAAAACTGCCAAAGAGATGGAGGGATAACCCCAAGAGAACTTCACAAGATCAATGGTCTAAAAGGAGAAGAAGATCATATACCAGTTAACCTCTATATTTTTTCTATAAGATTTGCCTCATTGAACAGTATATATTTTTCTTTTTTAACATAAATCCGCATAGACAGCGGACGGGCAAGGGAGTGCATGAGCGAAGCTGACAAAAAGAAAAGCGAAGGGACCTCTCTATGGCTCTGCCATTATTCGTCTTCTTCTTCAAGTGCCCTGTCGGGTCCCCCCCAACTTTGGCGATCACCTTGGCGAACCTGTCCCTGTCCTGCGCCTCTCAGAACAGCTCCTCCACACTTCGAATGCCAGTCCACTCCCTCACGTTTTGCAGCCAGGACATCTGTCTCTTACCGGGCCCTCGGCGTCCCTCAATTTTCCCCTCCAATTTCCGTTGGAGAAGGTGGTACTGTTCCGCATGCAGTATATGACCCAGATGTGAAATCTTCCAAATCTTGATAGTTGATAACAGTTCCCTGTCAACTCTAGCTCGCCTCAGGACTTATTGGTAACCATGTCTGTCCAGAGAATTCTCAGCATTCGACTATAGAGCCACAATTCAAATGCTTCCAGCCTGTTCATTGATTTTACTTTTAAGGTCCACGTTTCACATCCATACAATAAAACAGCCATTATTATTAATTACTATGATTATGAGACAGGAACATCATATATGACATTCTTCTTGATCCCCCTACACATTAATACTTTGTCTGTGGGTAGAATTGCCCACTTATTAACACGCGATGTCAACTTACAGTGTGGTGGACATAAGGCAGCTGCACTTCCATCCTGGACATGACGCTCCCTTCCACAATCGAGATAATGGGATTGATATTCTCGCTTTTGACTATGATGCTTTCCGAGCCAGGCAAGAACAGGTATCCACCACTCCTGTCTCCGCTGGAGCGGGTTCCATACCTAAAAATAATATTAATACATTATTTCATCATGTTCTGCAGTTTGATTGCTTTCCCCATCTATACTCATGGTCAAGTTAGTTCTGGATGTTGGGAGAAAGTCTGCGCTGATGCTGTCAAAGATACTGATTCAGAACATAAAGATACTCAACAAGATGGTGAAGTTCTCAAAGAATCTCCTAATAAGTTTATGAAATGGGTAAGTGTGAAACAATTCTTTCTTATTTGCAAAACCATTTAGAATTTAACAAAAGAAGAAAACAATGATATTGCATCCTAGGCAACTCCCACAATCACGAAATATGTCGACCTCCGAGGTGACCAAATTAAGCAAAGAGATTGCTCTACCCACAGACATAACCATTGGCAGGTTAACATGAGTGAGTACCTCGTCTCGTAATAACTCTATCCTTGTTTAATTTAAAGTGTTTCTATGAATCTGTTTTATCAGATTAAATATTTTTTAGTTAACCAAGTTTACGGACAGAGAGAAATACAAAAGATCTTCATAGAAACCTGACCTGATAAAGTCCAGGTGTACAGGAACGGTATCCTTGCCGGGCAGGCTGATGGCTTTGAGCAGGCCGGTGCGGGAGAAGGCCACGGCCATGCCATCGGTGCTGAGGGAAAACTCCCCACTGGAGGTGGGCTCGGGCGGAGAGAATATGCGGTGCAGACGGAGATCGCCGTCAAAGTTCATCATGCGAACCTTGGCAATTGTTGTCAAACTGGAAAAGCAAAATAATTAAAGGATGAGTTTTTAAAAATTAACCGTCGCGTTGCCATGTGGTCAATTGAGTTTCCACTGCCAATTTAAAGTTGATTTTCTTAAAACCTATGGACCCTAATATTATAAAAAAAATTGTAATCCTCCATTGAAGTGTTCTCAATATTTCGTAATAAAAAAAAAAGCAAAAAATTACTTCCTTCATCCCAAAAAAATATATTTTCTAAGACTGCCCTCACCTTCATTCGTGTTAAGGTAGAATTTGTTTTGCTAATATTTACAACTTTATCAAAAGTGACAAATACTTACTCGCTGTTTTGAACGTATTATAAATTATATCTTTGGCTTTTTCAATAGGTACGTAATAATACCGACTGTGGATGGAAACGCAGACGCAACTTAATAATATCAGAACTGTGAAAATATTAACACTTTACCAAAAGGGACAAATATTAATACGTACTCGTTGTCTTGAACGTACTATACATTTTGCCTAGGTGCCTTTATCATACGTAAAATCTCGCCCCGCCGGCTGCGGCGCGCAGACAAGTTTATACTTGGCGTCCAGTTGCTCGTATGCTGTGACGCATTCCATATCAGAAATCGCATGGTTCCAGAAAAAAATTAATAATGATATGTTTTCAAATAATCCATGTATGTTATAGATATCGATCTATTCCTAATGAAATTCCCTACAAGATGACATAAATTAAATTTTGATTCATCGAGTCATATGCTTGATATTTAGATAAAGTTAGCGGTAAACTGAACTTACCACATGGGAGCGAGCGTTTTGTTTTGAACACGGTACGTTAAGGGTTAAAGCGAGTCATATTTTAACCCTTTGGGAAAATTAAATGGGCCGTGTGGCATGTGTGCTCGAAATATTACATATTACATATAGAACAAAACTGCATTCTTAATTTTTTTTGTATATTTTTGGTACTTAGTGCCTATTTAGGCCTTAGTGCCATTTATTAACAATTGCTCGGCACGCGCAAGCGCTGATAGCAAATTAGTACTAACGCCATCTGTTGACAAAATTGTAAACTACGGCACTCGAAGGCGCGAAGACGCGCACTTGATTATTGATGTTTTTTTATGAAATATAATTTTATTTTTGAGAAATTCTTGTAGATATCAGCATCGTGATAGTTCTAAGAATGTCCAAGTGAGCAGGAAATACATTTTTGACAAAAGAGCGCTGTAATATCGGCAGTCAAAGTTCCCGTATCAAGTGTTGATACGGCCGCGTGTGAGTATGGACTTTTTGCCATATCAACAGTTGATACGTTAGCGTGCAAAGAGTTAAACATCCAGCCGTTGCAAAAGCTTAATTGGTCTGTTCTCTTACTTCGTTGCTGTGGCTGGATATTTCTCTATTTAAAAAATATTATGAACATAATAAACTTACGATGGAAGAGAAAGCTCCTCTACAGCTGTGACTATATAGGAAGTCAGACCCATGCCCGGGACTGATGCAACGAAGCTCAAGAGGTACTTGGACTGGGAGACCGACGCCTCGGATATGAAGAGAGGGCTGATCTGACACTTGACTGGCATCCCGTCCGAGTCTACGACCTTCAAATAAAAATAGGCGTTAACAAAATATCATAATCTGATGATTTTACTGAAATTTCTTGATGGATGTTCATTCTAAATAATAATTAAATTAAATAGCCACACGGAGTGCCTGGGTAGGCATCAAGACACAGTTCGCTTGTGATCACACCCTGTGGCACGGAGCGTATAATGTGGCCGGTCCCATAGTGCGCCATACGTTGGTTCGCTGGGTGTTCATTTTGACTCCTACTCTGGCACTTCAGTGTGGCCGTACCCATATGAAACCGGTCGCTGTCGAAATATAGACAAGAAATAGAAGTAGTTATATGTGGTTTAAACACAGTCTGAACCAGAATACAACATATGTTAAAATAAAACCCAAATTTCTAGCAAAAATGATTTGCTCCTTCGAATGATTTTTTTAAATCATTTCTTGAACAATGGCGTTAACTCCATAATTAGTAATTAATACAAATGAAAATATCCATTTTCTAGAAGATTTATTCTTTTTTTATGGGAATGACATGTTTAAGCTTACCTTACGAAGGTAAAACAGTTAATTATAATCAAATTCTTAATTAAGAAATTCTACATTGTTTATGCCTTAAGTTTATCTAAGTTTTATTTATAGCAATATGTAAATAAAAACAATATTTTTAAACACTTATAATTAACTGTTTTACTTTTGCATTATCAAATGTGTTTAAAAATATTGTTTTTATTTATTTCTATAAATTAAACTTGGATAAACTTAAGGCATAAACAATGTAGAATTTCATAATTATGTATTTGATTAAAATTAACTGTTTAACCTTTCTGAGTTTACTTATCTTAATATGTTTCAAAGGTAGTATGTATTATTAAACTCATAACAAAATTACCGTCTAACAAAACTACCGAAAATTGTTGTATTCTTACCGTAACAAACGGAATAGACACGTGCAGCGTCACTACCTCCAGTCTTGTGTATGGTAATGAATTGAAAAACACAATCTTCCTCGATGGAGCCTGCGAAATAGAAGAACGAAATATATCAATCAAATAAACAAATTAATGTCACACTGTTTTATCCTGACATACTGCTCGGCCTTCAATTCATTCATATTCATAGATTCAATTTAAATGGAAAATGCAACATAGTAACTGGAGAAATCGTGGAATTGGATAATGGTCACCAAGTTGACTGTTCATATAATGATTTCTCAAAGGCCTTTGATACTGTGAACCACGACATTCTGATAGCAAAGCTATCTCAAATTGGATTCTCTTCTCAGTTGATTATGTTTTTTATTAGTTACCTCGAGGGAAGAAAACAATTCGTCTCATACAGAATTTTTCAATCGAAACCTTTTCTTGTAAATTCAGGGGTACCACAAGGTTCAAACCTAGGGCCACTCCTCTTCACCATCTTCATAAATGATATTGCGAAGGTGATAAACTTCTCGCGATTTCTTCGTTAATACCCACATATCAAGAAATGATTTTGTCTGAAAACAAAGTTAAGAAATAAATAAAATAATTATCATACCTCTGCCCCCACGGTGATTGTGAGTTTTTCAGGGAGTGAATTGCGGCCCCTTCGCATATCATCGATCTCAAAATATGCAAAATCGGGTGTCGGCACATGGAAGAGCTAAAATGAAATGTTCATACTATAAAATTTGTCAACTGTAAAGAGTACGAGATTACATATATCCACGATAAGTTAATTCTAATAAAAAATAAAAAATTTGGCTGTTCAGTAAGAGATGAAATATTTTCAATTATCCATATTCAAATACAACTTTCTACTAGTAGATTTCAAATGTCTAGAGTTTAAGATTTTAAGGATTAATTGTATCTCAATAGAGACGAAGATGTAATTTTTTTTGGAAACAGTCGAGGCGTTTACAGGACTTATGACCTGTCATTGGTTGGGTTAAGCAATCACTTTATGTTAACAACATTCCCCATTCCGCTCTTACAACACCACGTCTGACAAATTTTTGGAACTTGTATATACGAGGTCTGTTCAAAAAGTATCGCGAATTTTATATTTTTTTCAAAAAGGATTTATTTATTCATGAATATCTATTTTGTCCCCTTCAAAGTAATTCCCCTCGGATATAATACATTTATGCCAACGTTTTTTCCAATCCTCGAAGCACTTAAAAAATCATTTTTTGTGATCTTGTTCAGCTCCTCCTTCGATGCCGTCTTTATCTCCTCAATCGTGGCGTAGCGTCGTCCTTTCATGGGCCTCTTCAGTTTTGGAAACAGGAAAAAGTCACAGGGGCCAGGTCTGGGGAATACGGTGGCTGCGGCACCATTACTGTGTTGTTTTTGGCCAAATATTCGCGCACAAGCAACGATGTGTGAGCAGGGGCGTTATCATGGTGCAAAAGCCAGTTTTTGTTCTTCCACAAATCCGGGCGTTTCTGGCGGATTACTTCGCGCAAATTGCGCATAACTTGCAGGTAATATTCCTTATTGACCGTACTACCCTGTGGCAAGAACTCATGATGCACCACGCCCCTGCAATCGAAGAAAACTGTGAGCAAAACCGTCACGTTCGACCGAACTTGGCGCGCTTTTTTTGGTCTTGGCTCATGCGGCAGCTTCCATTGGGATGATTGAGCTTTGGTTTCATATCTTCTCGGCCCTCTGAGAACATTTTGTACCACCGATAAACGTTGCTTTGGTCCAAGGTAGCTTCACCATATGCCACAGTCAACATTCGAAATGCGTCCGCGCACTTTATTTTGTTTTTCACACAAAATTTGATACAGATTCTTTGATCCATTTTTTGGAATAGGCAAAAATCGAAGACGAGCCAAAACACATCCAGCAAAACAGCTGTCAAAAATTAACTAAACATTCAAAATGGCCGACCTTGTCAGCATAAGTAAGGGACATAAGTACCAACATAACGCTACAAAAAAATCAAAAATCAAATATACGTAGCCAGCGGAAATTCAAAATTCGCGATACTTTTTGAACAGACCTCGTATGCTAGTTTTTTTAATTTTTTTTTAATAACTTCACTGTTTGTAGGTCAATCTACACTAGCGCCATCTATTAAGATACAATTAATCCTTAAAAATGATTAACCCGCAATGGGTAAAAATTCAGTATTTGTCTACAAGTATTCGTATATATTAAAAAAAAAATCATTTAAGATTTTACGTTATATATTCTATTTTCAAATAATATTGTAAACTTTACATCGGGTTGGACTAGAAGGTGGTATGCGCATTGTTGTATTATATGCTGGGTACCCAAAATGGCCGCAAATAACCTGAAAAATTAAAACAAAATAAAATATATAAATTTTTGATAGATGATTGATCTATTATGGAAATCCATCATTTATACGTAGTTTATATCATAAATTAATATTTATCCATATATTAATAGTTGGCATAACCAATGAGATAGGGGGCATTGGAATCTCTTGTCTTATAAATGGGTGGTGGTCCAAAAAAGGTTTGGGACCTATGGTATAAACCAAGTTTATACCCTTCCCCCAATGGCAATGGGCAGGACATGTGTACCGATGGGATGATGGAAGATGGAGCTAGAGAATTACTGAATGGAAGCCAAGGTTGGGCAGGAGAAGTGTCGAAAGACAGCCTAACAGGTGGAGTGATGGTATTGTGGTGAGAAGGACCTGGAGAACACTAGCGAGAGACCAAGACGGATGACGTGGGGGTGGAGAGGCTTACGTCCAGCAATGGGTGAAGACAAGCTGACGAAGAATACCGTTCTCCCAGTGATGAAGTTGTTAATATTAATATTTGCAGAGTAAGTAAAACATATTATTGAATAATTTTAGTGGATCGAAACCAGATTGGTAGGGTGTAAATTCATAATATGCCTATAGTTGAACAATGATATGAATTATTAATTATACAAACTTGTTTCCGTAGTCAACTACGACAGGATCTCGCGAGGTACCAGTGACTCCGTCGTGGTGTTGAAACAGGGACAGGTCTTGGCGAGCCGAGTTGAGAGCACTTTGCAATCTTCCATTCTGAGTGATCAGAACGTCTGGGATGTCATTACGGGACTTTGCCAGAGCTAAGATCATCTCGGCGGCTCTGGAACATAACAAGAACCGCGAATATATGAATATATTAGTCAAGAATCCCAGGTTCTAATAAATTTGTTTATATTGAATTGTTATTCTATCAATATTTAATTTTAAAATGGCATTGTGTATGTTAATCGCTCCATTGGTAATATTCAACTGAAAAAGTAATTACGCGCAGATTCCGCAGACAATAAGATTCAACATGATTCATCGTGTCACCTCACATGTGCTTTGGAAGATATATTTAAAACTTTGGACTGGTCTGAACGTGGCCTCAACATAAATGGCGAATACATATCTCACCTTCGTTTTGCGGATGACATTGTTATTCTAGCGGAATCTGCTGGGCATCTAGAAGGCATGCTAGATGAACTGAACACTGCATCCAGACGAGTGGGTCTCGGGATGAATTTGGACAAGACGAAAGTCATGTATAATGAACATATTATCCCAGGATCAGTAACCGTCGATGGGTCGGCTCTCGAAGTGGTACAAGAATACCCATATCTTGGCCAAATCATACAATTAGGACGAAACAATTTCGAGAAAGAAGCCAACCGAAGAATTCAGTTGGGTTGGGCAGCCTTTGGGAAATTACGTCATGTTTTCACTTCCAAAATACCACAATGCCTCAAGACTAAAGTCTTCAACCAGTACGTTTTGCCAGTCATAACATACGGAGCCGAGACGTGGACATTGACAAAAGGTCTAGTCTACAGATTCAAGGTTGCCCAGCGCGCCATGGAAAGAGCCATGCTTGGAATAACCTTGAGGGATAGATTTAGAAACGAATTTGTTCGACAACAAACCAAGGTGACTGAGGTGGCTCTACGGATAGGCGGGCTGAAGTGGCGGTGGGCTGGCCATATCTGTCGGAGAACCGACAGCCGATGGGGAAGACGGGTTCTGGAGTGGAGACCGCGTACAGGATTCCGTAGAGTTGGACGTCCCCCTGCCAGCTGGACCGACGATCTGAAGAGGATTGCTGGACATGGATGGATGGGAGCGGCAATGGATAGGGGGCGGTGGAGGGCTTTGGGAGAGGCCTACATTCAGCAGTGGATGACAGACGGCTGATGATGACCTCACATGTGTCATATGACAGCAGGGACAAAATTCTTACATCCGTTAAGGGTTAAATGGAGTGTAGTCTTACATTGTACCTAAATAAATAAATAATTTTCAATGCCATTTGATAGATTAAAAATGTAACACTTATAAAAAATATACATATATTTAGGTGGGGAAGGCGTAATTATTAATTTACCTGACATAGGCCATGATGACACGGTCCATCCTCTTGTAGTAGGGGCGGGATGTGTAGTAGCCGCTCCAGTAGTGGTCATCCCGATCCGCATAGGTGAAGAAGTCTCCCGAGAGCACGGGGAACTCCTCCAGGGGCATCTCCTCCTGCACGGCGCGGAAATAGTCCGACAGAGTGCCGAATTTAACCTAAAAATATTATACATTTCATTTACCGCTTTCTAGGGTAACACTACAGTGTCGAGTGTAACATATCCCCAGCATAAGTTTATACATTTTATATCAATAGTAATATTTGCTAACAGGTAAAAATAAACTGAACTTATAACTAAAACTTACTAACGAACTAACTAACCATCACACCGTTTCACAGCAGGGGTAGGTAGAGAGGATGGACTGCTAAACTGCTGTTCTGACATACCTCTCGAGCTTCCTCTATATTAATACATCGTAAAATGCATTTTCGTCAATTTTATGACTTCGAATGTGGCCGCATTTTTGTTATGAAATCGGCATTCTGGCCCTAAACCTCTGTAAATGGAGAGCACTGCCTTCTCGATCTCTGTAAACTGACAATTCCTCAGTATTTGTTCTGTACTCATTGAAGGTGGTCCATTTTAGATCGCAATGTTTAATAAACGATAATATAATGGCTTTGATTAGAGCTCGAAACTAAAACTAAACCAACAATTTGACGCCGGTAAATCTCGCGAAGAGTTGTGCGACATTTTTAGATTCAAATTCATTATACATATTGCTTGTATGTACAATTACAATTTATTACAAAATAGCATATATACAAGTTCCAAAAAATTGTCAAATGTGGTGTCGTGAGAAGGGCAGAATGGGGAATGTTGTTAATATAAAGCGATTGCTTAACCCAACCAATGACAGGTCATAAGTCCTGTAAACGCCTCGACTACCATATTCTGTTTCCAAATAATTTACATCTTTGTCTCTATTGAGATACAAGTAAATCCTTAATAACAATTTACTTAAGCTTTCATCGATTGTTTTATGCATCAATCCATGAATTGTTTTTATTGCTTTTCTGTTTACGAGGTTACAAAACTTGGTTAAAAAACATGAAAACCTGGATAATTGGAAAACCTGGTTAATTGACCATTGTAGGCCTGGTCCCTTGGAACGCCAATTATCCAGGTTTCACTGTATACAAATTAGCCTATTTATTATTAATATTATTATTTAAAACATTTGTTTTGTATAAGTTTTAATATTTTTTTATAGGAGTGACATGTTTTGCCTTGCTAAGGCGTTTACTTA
This sequence comes from Lepidostoma basale, assembly GCA_022606425.2. Taxonomy (NCBI): domain Eukaryota; kingdom Metazoa; phylum Arthropoda; class Insecta; order Trichoptera; family Lepidostomatidae; genus Lepidostoma; species Lepidostoma basale. Next base: position 202,312 of record JAHDVF020000035.1, on the reverse strand, counting down.
ATGGCATTAACATTAACTAGTTAACACTCTTTCCTAAGGCCATAACATTGTATCTCATGGATAGCCTATACCTGGGGTTCTATGCTTCAATATGCCAGAGAGACGTACTCGTGATAAGGGATACGATCTGCAATACATACCGCACAACAATTGTCCTGGAGCAACATACCATGATTTGCGATATAGCGCTCCTAAATAGAGTGTTAGTTGATGAGGACATTTTTCAAATACCATCTAGGTTCATATTTATTAGTTTGATAATTGCTATTGGACATAATTGGGTTTAAAAAACCAGCTGTAATTCCAAAAAATCGTTGATGGGTGAACTCACCTCCACATTCAGTTTATCATTTTGGTTGAGATAGTCTATAAGTCTCTCGTAATTGGTGAACTGGGCGTCCCATTCTGTGGAGTGGTCGTAGCGGAAGTCGTCTCCGAGCGGATACAGCAGCACCCTGGTCTGGTACAGCTGGGACTTCTTGCGCCACTGGTCCAGCAGCAAATCGGCTCTGAAAAATGTAGTCACGATAAGTGAAAAGTTTTCACATAACAACTAATGCATTCTATTTTATTCCTTGTTTCAATCACAGGTTTTTCAATAAAAGTAAGAACTTTACATTTAATTTTAATGGTGTAAACACACAGCGTCAAGGCAGTGCATACCATTATAATAAAAATATATGAATTTAAAACCGCTTACTTGAAATTTACGTTTCTTTCTGTAATAACTTGAGGAGCAACTTTCCAAGGACAGGATAATCCATAGCCCGGGAGACGCTTGAAGTCAAATTGGCAGCAGACCTAGATATATATAAATAATTAAAATAACAAAACAATTTAAAACTGTGAAATGAGTACAATACACATAAAACAATATCTTCAACTGTTGAATTTTTGGATAATATACAAGTCAACTAACCATCACACTGTCTCTCCGAAAGCGTAAGCAGAAAGAATGGACCGTCACACTATTCAACATTCAAACATCGTGTTATACACGCACATAAATTTTTCCCACTCCTCAAATGGCTGGCATTTAATATTTAATTGATTTGACCGTACCACATTATCCTCGGTATACTTCTATTTCTTGTTCCATTTACATCGTTAACATATATTTTCTTTATAATTTATTTCTTCATTCATTCTTTCCATGTGTCTGAACATCTTAATGACCCTTTCATTATTTTGTTCGTAACACTTTCATTTATACTGCATTTACTTCTTATATTTGCATTTACAATCTATCCCACTGCATTTATTCTACTTTCATCCTTATTTGGCCAGCTCTATGCTTCACTTCCATACATAAGGGTTAATACAAGAGCTCCTAATGTGTGTCGACAAGTCAATTTGACCATAAATAATATTCTTAACCTTTTCATAGCTGCAAATAAATCACGCCGCAGTGCTCATCAACAGAAATTATAACTGACTTACAAAATATTATATCCCGCATCGATTGTTATAGTTTTTTCTTGAAGTCAAACCAGTTTCAAATTTTCATTGTCAAACAGTGTACGAAAACAATTTTCGAAATTTATCGATAAATCAGTTAAAAGTATTTGGAAACTTGATAAAATATTCCGCGATAACTAAAACAGATGTCAGTGTGTGTTCCGTTTCTGCTAAATTGTCAATGCAAGTCAATACGGCGCAAGAATACGTCACCAAAAGTTCTTCCGAGATATTTTGTCTCTGGCAATACGAGCACTGCGCCCGTTTGCCAAGATATCTCGCCTGTGGCAACCACCGAGTTAAAATACCAACATTGTTTATATATGTTATCTCCATTGTATAAAGGTAAAACATGTTTGTGTTTAACACACCTTAGGGTCAGGGCCACAGGAATGAGGGACATCATAAGAATAAAAAGGCATCATATGTGTCCACATGTCAGTTGTGCCCATGCCATCTATAAAAAAAAATCAATTGTTTTAGTAGGTACTTGATTATTCGGAATACATTCCTTCCTGATGTTAGTATTATAATTATCCATTCCTTCTTATCTGCAAACAATTGTGTAGGTATTGGAACTAGAAAGGATCCAAAATGATTTTTGAGATATTTATATATTAGCGAGTATAACTACTACCCTTTTTTGTACCCCTCATTATTTCTCACACGGGAATGTTGGATTTCTACACTCTTGAAACACACAACGAATGATCTTTCTACATAAGCATTTTTTTAGACCGTTATCCGGAGTGTGTTTTTTAGAGCTTTGGTTTTTAAATTGGCAACATTGTTTTTACAGACTGTCAATTTGACAGTTGACAGTTGATTTGTAGTCAGTACGTTTTGCCATTTCACCCAGTTGTTAAATAAAGGTGTCGAAAATTGGACTTCACGATTGCGCTTCTTTCGAGCTAGCTGTAGCGCTTATATGCCCGAATTCATATTTAAACAATAATGGCGTAAAATTATCTATTAAATAAAGCCAATATCATAGACATTAACATTATTTTAATGTGTTTTTTTTTTTCATTTTGAATTTGTATACCTCTAAAAAAAACATCCTTTACAATCCAGGAATATAAAGAAAACTAAATGTATACTTTCCCCGCAGCTATGACAGAGCAAGGGGGCATATCTTATTTCTTGCTCCAAATTGCTGCACAGAGTTGCTTAGAAGTTCTCTTGTATTAAAAGCGATTCATCTTTTAACCCTTAACGTACCGTGTTCAAAACAAAACGCTCGCTCCCATGTGGTCAATTCAGTTTACCGCTAACTTTATCTAAATATCAAGCATATGACTCCATGAATCAAAATTTAATTTATGTCATCTTGTAGGGAATTTCATTAGGAATAGATCGATATCTATAACATACATGGATTATTTGAAAAACATATCATTATTAATTTTTTCTGGAACCATGCGATTTCTGATATAGAATGCGAGACAGCATATGAGCAACTGACACCAAGTATGAACTTGTCTCGCCCCGCCGCGCCGTGGCGCTATAATTTTACGTATGATAAAGGCACCTAGGCAAAATGTATACTACGTAGGTAGAGTACGTATTAATATTTGTCCCTTTTGGTAAAGTGTTAATATTTTCACAGTTCTGATATTATTAAGTTACGTGGTGCGTTTTCATCCAGTCGGTATTATTACGTACCTATTGAAAAGGCCAAACATATAATTTATAATACGTTCAAAACAGCGAGTAAGTATTTGTCACTTTTGATAAAGTTGTAAATATTAGCAAAACAAATTCTACCTTAACACGAATGAAGGTGAGGGCAGTCTTAAAAAATATATTTTTTTGGGATGAAGGAAGTAATTTTTTGCTTTTTTTATTACGAAATATTGAGAACACTTCAATGGAGGATTACAATTTTTTTTATAATATTAGGATCCATAGGTTTTAAGAAAATCAACTTTAAATTGGCAGTGGAAACTCAATTGACCACATGGCGACGCGACGGTTAAATGAGGTGGCAAATGGATGGAATTATAACAAATTCGTGAATACCCTTACGATAAGAGCAACAAAGAGATAACTGACATATTTCTATTCACATGGCCTGAAAACCTTCGTAGCCGAGTGGTAAGTGCTTTGACTGCCACACCGAAGGTCCCGGGTTCGATTCCCGGCAAGGGCAGTGTGATTGTCACACTGCCCTTGGTCTGGTGAAGAATTCACATGACAATAAAATGCCGATAGATTAGCTACCTTTCACATGTCATGAGAATCACTCTGATAGCTTTACCCTTTACATCGATTTGGCTTACGTTGTAATGATGTGGAGTTTTTCAACAAAATAATAATAGTTGTAACTAACCCCAATTCTGTCGCCATCTAAACTCGAGGTTTTTACTCCTGGCCAGCTCTTTCTTGACGCTGTAGTGCGTGCGCTGGATCAGCGAGTGTCGCAGGCCGGCCATTTTAAGCAGATAGGGCTGCGTGGCAGAGTGGCCGAAGGGGTCGATGGCCCAGCCGGCCGTGGGGGTAATGTTGAGCTTCTCCTTCAGCCATTGGTGGCCTGTGGTCAGCTGCTGGGCGATACTAATCCAGTGGGATGTGGCCTCGTCATTCATTACCCACCCGCCGGTTACTATTTCCAGTTGACCGGCTTGGAGCAATCTGGAAGACATGTTTCGCATTATCAAATTCAACATTTGCAACATTTGAATGCCTTTGTGATGTGAAATACGTTGTTCCTATAAAATAAAATAAAACTTCTGGAAATCTGACATTTTCATTCATATTAATTATTTAATATGGAGTTTTAACAGAAACGTTATGATGTACTAATTTGAACATACAGTAGAACCTGGATAATTGGAACCTGGTTAATTGGCAAAACTCTATAATTGGCATAAAAGTTCCGGTCTGACCCCCTTGGAGCACTAAAACCTCTTTATTGGAAAAAAGAAACCTGTTTAATTGAACTCAACATTCTGGCCCTAAGCCTCTGTAATTGAAGAGCACTACCTTCTCGACCTCTGTAATTGCCCGGAGAGTACCTCTGTAATTGGAGAGAACTGCCTCTCGATCTCTGTAAACTGACAACTCCTCAGTATTTGTTTTGTACTCATCGAAGGTGGTCTATTTTAGATCACAATGTTTCACAAATGTAAATATAACAGCCTTGAATTGAACTCGAAACTAAAACTAATACAAGAATCTGACGCCGGTATATCTCGCGAAGAGTTGTGCAACATTTTTAGCAAGTAAAACAGGCCCATTTGACATCTTAATTATTTTATACTTGCAATTTATAAGTTAATGACTAATTAATTTAGAATAATTGTTATCATAAGTGATGTAAATCAAAATATACATTATATATAAAAATCTACACAGATCTAAAAAACATATTTTTATATCTTACTTTCTTGCTATTTTCTTTTGATCTTCGTTTATTTCCGCCCACCAAAGGGCAAAGTAACTTATCTCAGCCCAAATGAATTTCCTGCGGCTGTCCTCGGAGAGTTTTACAATGGCATTATTCAGAATGGATCTAGTTTGTGTGGCATAATATTCTTCAAAAGTTTTCAACCAGCCTAAAACAAACATTTATTTCATCATTATAAACTTTTTTTAAGATATCCCAATAATAATCATAATCAAAATAAAATACAACATTTTGAATGTTTACAAATTCTTGGAGACAAATACTGGATTTTACCCATTGCGGATAAATTATTTTTTTATAAGGATTAATTGTATCTCCATAGAGACGAAGATGTAAATTGTTTTCTGGGAACAGAATATGGTGGCCGAGGTGCTAACAGGACTTATGACCTGTCATTGGTTGGGTTGAGCAATCGTTTTATGTTTAACAACATTTCCCATTCCGCCCTTCTTACGACCACCACGTCTAACAAATTTTTGGAAGTTGTATATATGCTAGAATGCTGCGCCTATCTTCGCATTTTTTAGTTCACTCTACACTAGCGGCATCTATTAAGATTGGGAAGCATTAAGCAGAAAATCTTTATTAATGCACTGTGAAAGGCTAACTAAAAAATGCGAAGATAGGCACAGCATTCTAGCATATATACAACTTCCAAAAATTTGTCAGACGTGGTGGTCGTAAGAAGGGAGGAATGGGGAATGTTGTTAAACATAAAGCGATCGCTCAACCCAACCAATGACAGGTCATAAGTCCTGTAAGCGCCTCGGCAACCATATTCTGTTCCCAGAAAACAATTTACATATTCGTCTCTATTGAGATACAATTAATCATTATAAAATAAAATACTTTTGAATGACAAGGTTTTAACTAACCATCATGTCGTCTCTCCGACTGGGTAGGCAGAAATAATAGACTGCTGCCCCGTTCTTTCCTGATATACTTCTCTTACTTCCTCAACATTCATACATTGTGTCATGCACATGTGTCGATTTTTCCGACTACTCATGTTGGCAACATCTGATATTTTAAGGGTTTAAGTGGTGTCAACATGGTTATAAAAAAGTGCTCTTATCATTTTAATCTAAATAAATTAAATCATGTTAAACTTCTACAATTTTTTTTTTTAAATCTAACATGTTTACATATTGAAGCAGATGTTTAAAAACATACATAACAAAAATGTATTAATCCACAATTGTAAATCTGTAGTCATCTTGTTTATCTTATCTAAAAAGATATTTCAATTGAAGTTATTATCAAAAATACCATCTGGCAATTGATTACAGTAAATTTATGAAGTTTAAATACCCATATTCTTGGAGTTCAAATAATTATATCCTATCTCAATGCTCTATTTGCTGTTCAGATATTTTCATAAAAATTAAATAGTGCAGGATATTGTTTTATTAACAGTTCTTAAAATGTTTAAAGAACATGTAATATTTATAAACATATCAAAATGACTTTGATGGTACCTTTTTTACTTTTGCAGTAAAAAAATAAGTAATTATCCCTAACTATGAAGAAATATTGAGTTCGTAAAATGGCAATAATTAGGACAACCTTTCTTCAGTTAGGATAATTGAGTAATTTCTTACTGCAATTTTAAAAAAGGTACCATAAAGATCATTTTGAGACACCCTATATATCTAATATAAAATGTATTTCAACAAACTAACTAACTAACTAATCATCAAGCCGTCTCCCCGAAGGGGTAGGCAGAAAGAATGGACTGCCACACTTTTCTTTCCTGACATATTTCTCTCGCTTCCTCAACATTCATACATCGTGTCATGCACGCGCGTCGATTTCTCTGACTCCTCATGTGGCCGAGATTCAATATTTGATTTATTTGATTGTGCCACGTTTTCCTCGGTCTTCCTCTATTTCTGGTTCCATTTACATCGTTAACATATAATTTTTTACCATTCTTTCTTCATTTATTCTTTCCACATGTCCAAACCATCTTAATCATCCTTTTTTACTTTGTTCATAACACCATCATTCACACCGCATTCACTTCTTATATTTTCATTCGACACTCTATCATACACAGTGTATCAGAGATCTCATTTCTACTGCATTTATTCTACTTTCATCCTTCTTTTGGCAGTTCCATGCTTCGCTTCCATACATAAGGGTGGGTAGAAGAACACCATTGTGCACTTCCATTCTAGCTTTTTTGGATAGGTTTTTGTTTACGATGACAACTTTAAGTGAAATGTATTTCAAGGTATCTGAAATATTTGTTATTTAACACTTTGCGATGTATACTTATTTTTGTTTCACCTACCACTAACTGCTTAATAAATGAAACGGTTGCAAATTAAAGTAGTATGGAAAGAATTGAGGGTGTGTAATTTTATTTAGTTAATTTAAAAAGTGTAGTCTAGCTCAATATGGGAGTTGATGTAAGTAATACTATGTCGATATGGGAGTGGTAAGAATCAACTCAAACAATTGTTTCCTTCTTCGATGTGTAAGGCAAACGGACTGCACTGCCGGACGTGCGAACCAGATCCTCCTCTGCGAATATCACAGCGCAGCAAGGGTTCTCCAATATATGCAGTATGGATTACTCCATGCCACAGAGAAATGATTCCAGTGCGGATGCATATTAAAATATCTGTTATTTAAGAACATTGCTATTAATTATTACCTGGATCATTATGCGAGTGTGGAACGATGAACACTTTAAGCTTGTGGTGTGAATTCCATTCTTTGTTATCATATTCTATCCTCCAACCTTGTTTCCATGGTCCACCGTCTGGATTGTCAAATTTCAATTGTTCGTAGACATCCAACATCTACAATCAAATATAACAAAATGAATGAAGCTTCATTAAACATTAAAATGGGCATCTATTTACAAACATTTAAAACTCATATTATTTACACCTCACTCTCACTACTTTTATATTCATGAGAGTGAGAGAGTTTTCTACACCAATATTACGCTAGTTCGTCTATTTGTATAATAGTGTTTAGCTTAGTGAGCATTTACCAATGGTATTACATGTTTTTTTAGCATTAAGTTTAAAATATTATCACTTTTGACATTGAGTATTAATAATTGAAGCAATATTTCCCATGAATAATTTTTTTTCTGATTTCAAACTCTCATTTTGAAGTGTATAGTCACCACAATGAGAAGACTTTTTTTTTAAACAAAATAGAAGAAAGGTTTAGGAAGTGTTCCAGGCAAAAGAAGTAGAGGCAGATCTCCTGCGTGGTGGTGTGACCAGATTAAGGAGATGACCGGGGGAAACCTCTACTCGGTGGTGTGGACTGCGGAGAACAGAGAGGATTGGAGGCATTTTGTCTTAGCCATGGGCAGTTCCATAGATTAGGACCCTCAGTAATGAGGAAATGAAGAAAGAAGAAGAAAGAGGAAAGGTTATTCCAAAAACTGTGAAGTGATCAATAAATGCTAAATACATTTTTTTTTTTAAGATAAACTTAAGGCATTATTAATACTGTGGAATTCCATAATGACGAATTTTTTATGAATTAAAACACTGTATTTTCACTTTTGAGTTTATTTTTCTGGGCATGTTTCGAAAGCTTTACACCTTCATCATCGGAAGAACGATATAAACTGTTTATATCTTTCTCTCGATGATGAAAGTGTAAAGCCTTCGAAACATGTCGATAAAAATAAACTCAAAAGTGCAAAAAAAAAAGTTTTATCCTATTCATAAAAAATTCACTAAATATATATTTTTTAAAAGTAAGAAAAACAATCGAAAAATAAATAATATTAACCTGTATCTGAGTGTTGGGTATACTGAACATCATAATTGGGCAGCGATCGGGTGGAAGGAACTTTTCGAGGTCTTGGTCGGTAGGCACCGTCTGAGGCTTGGGCATCACCCGGGCTTGGGGCAACTCCGCCCCGGGAGGCATCAGCTGCTGCATGGCAGATCTGATCTCCCCCACAACTGCATGATTCTGGTCTAACTCTGACTCCAAATACTTCAATCTATCTTCAAAGTGAAGCCATTTATTCTATAAAAAATTAGTACATTCTAATTAGTTCATCCAATTTCAATATTTAAACGAGAGCAACTAACAATCACAGAAAATGATTAGTTAAGATATTTTGGAATTTTTTTATCCCACTAAACTAACTAACTAACTAACTAAACATCACTCCGGCTCACCCCGAAAGGTAAGTAGAAAGAATGGACTGCCACACTTTTCTTTCTTGACATACTTCTATCCCTTCTTCAACATTCATACATTGTGTCATGCATGCACGTCAATATTTGCCGACTCCTCACTTGGCTGACATTCAATATTTGATTAATTTGATCGTCCCACATTTTCCTAGGTCTTTCTCTATTTCTACTTCCATTAACATCGTTAACATATATGTTTTTTTACCATTATTTTTTCATTCATTCTTTCCATGTGTCCAAACCATCTTAACCCTTATGGTCCGGTTGGCTACAATAGCAGTCCGCATATATTCTCCAAGTTTAAAGTGTAATATCCTGTAAATTTACTATGACGGACCAAAAGTAAAAATGTGTATTATATACTTCTATCATGTATTCTTTGTGATTTAGAGTTAAACTTTCATCCTCTCTGTACAAAGATTTAATTTAATTTAATTTTGTATTCCATGTCCCATACGGATCACAGCTCGCGGCCAATCATCACACACACACAGTTGCATAACCACCGAGCTATGAAGTTTTGGTTTCTCGTACTGTGTCGGAATCTTTGATTTTGAGTGTGTGTTTACTTAGGGTGACTCTTATATCATTATTAGTTATCAACGGCGCGATGTTTTGGTTTCATTTATAAACAACATTTTCAATGTAATTATTTTTATTTGTTTTCTAAAACTCAAAATGAAACAAAAAAGTCTGATTATTTTTATAAGATAAAAAATGTAAAACATTTGACTACAAAATACAATTTATTTGATATTTTTATGTATTTTGTGTGAAGAGTAATTTAATTGTTTACAAGAGCGTTCCGATGTTTCAAATTCTTGCCAGCCTTTAAGGGTTAATGATCTTTTCATTATTGTGTTCATAACATTTCATTTGATATTCTATCATACACAGGATTTACACACATTCTTCTAAGAAATCTCATTTCTAGTGCATTCATTCAACTTTCATCCATCTTTTGCCAGTTCCATACTTATCCCACTATGCTAGTTTATTAATAATGGCAACTATTGTATGCCATAATATTGTAACATAATTTGAACATGAGTTCATTCCTTACGCGTGATATAAATTAAATTTTGATAAACCTAAACCCATAATAATGTAAAATTCTATAAAGACGATTTTTTCCTGATGGTGACGATATAATATCTTCAAAACATGTCTAGAAAAATAAACTAAAACATTTAAAAACACAGTTGTATATTTTTTTAAATAATTCAGATTTTAACAACTCTAAGCGCGGACTTATGAAACCATAAATAAAAACAGAATAGTTTTTTTTTTTAATTTTGTTACTAAGCGCACAATCAGTCGGTTAATTACATTTATTGGAATGTAATTGAATATGGGTATTTTTTTTAACAAATTTGTCTAATATGTTATGAAAGAAATCTTTTACACTATATTAATCCTTATTTAATGATCTATTATTGTATTTAAAAAATGTATCAATACTTACATCGTGCATTTCTTCGGGGACTGTTCCTCTGAATGGTGGTTTTAATAATTTATCGGTGAAAAAATACAACGATAAACAGCACAAAAACATCGAAAAAGCCGCCACAAACATCAGCAGACGTCGAAGCCTCATATTTATATTTTATTTAAACGGTTTATAACTATATGTATATATATATACACACAAAGTTGAAATATCGACACAATACACCAGCTCAATAACAAAACTCACACATAATTACGAATATATTAAACACTATTTGAAGTGTGTAGATTCAAAAAATATGCACACATCTTATTAAACTTATCTTATATACTGCGAATCTGCCACGGTGCGAGAAAAACAGTCATTCAACCGCAAAATTATATTATCACCTTAAGAAACCACCTGTCAAAAACGTAAACAAAATACATTTTGGGAAGGCAAGAGAAGATCTAACATATTAGAAATATTTTTATTATATTGTTTCTACCGTGTATTATTGATATGCTTATTTATTTTGGCACTATTATTCATTAAATTTGTAAAAATTGGTAAAAATACACATTTTTTCCAGAATTTTGCCAAAAAGACAAAAAATACGACTGCTATTTTAATCTCTTTGGCCAATTCTTAAAACCAAAGACAATGTTATAACTTTGAGACCACAGATGTTCATAGATTTTATTTGTATAAACAAATGTTCGCGCGAAGTTTTATATATATTCGTCATAAAAGTTTTCTTTTTATTTGTAATCAAAATTTTGATTGAAATATCTAGACCATGGACCAGGCGGACAAACGAAATAATGTAGAACTAATAAAATTAATCAATCCATTATGTTAGGAGTTTTTTGTCGTCACGGGATGAAAAATGAATTAATTGAACTCATTCACTCCCGATCTAACTTCCTAACATGTTCCCATGTGATTCGTTAATGTTAACATTATATTATATGAGATATGCTACGGGATGTATTATAATATGAGATTGAAACCAATATTTACTATTTAAAAATTACATTTATTATAACAACAAAAATTACACACTGAAAAAGATAACTTAAGATCTAAAGAAGACTTACATGCTATTCGCTGGCCAGCGAATTAAAACTAACGTAGACAACAAGACGATTACGCCATGAGGAAGGCGGTGATCTGCGGCGAGGATCGACGCTGACGGAAGCCGGCGTGGCGGCGAGTTGGCCGGCACGAGGACTGCCAGAGACAGTTCAGAGGCAGTCCGGAGTCCAGAGCTGCCCGCGTCCACTTCTATCTCCCGGGCTGCAAGCATCACGCGGATGATGGACCGCGAAGGGCACGAGTCTCCAGCATCAGGTCTCAATGGTGATAATGGCCCTTCATGGGCCCTGTACGAGGTTGTTTGTCAGCTGGCGCGGGCGCTGTTGCTGGCGCCATGGGAAACGTATTCCGTGATCTCCTCCTCGTTCAGATTATCTCCCCGGCGTTCGACCGTCCGTCGGGTCAGGGGAGATGTTACCTCGCCGAGGTCCGGGGTGTAAGAGCGCTCGGTGGCGGTTGAAATCACGTGGGGTGGAATCCCGCCGCCAAAGAGTTGCCACTCACAAAATTGTCACTTACAACTCTTATTGTTTTTCACTATCTTATTATCACTAAATAAAATTAAACTTAACTAAGATTAAACCAGCCTTCAGAGAGAAAACGTATTTTCTGCCATGTAAAATTCGTTTATCGCAATCTCACCGAGTATGCCATAAAACATGGCTACATCAATTATTAGCGTAGATATGTTGTTTGTTCGCACTTTTGGTCAAATGTGTAGGAAAGGCACATCACAAACAATATGTACATCATTTTGTCTCTGGTAATCGTAATTGCCATTATGCAAAAAAAAGACCAATCAGAATATTACAAATATATACAATATTAATTTTTTTACGTTTATTAAAATAGGTACATAAAATTATTGATGTTATGATTTTCTTATTCAACAATTTTTATTTCTAGAATTTCATTTTTATAATTTATATCAATTTTAAGAAATAGGGTTAGGGATTATATTTCTGTACTTCTTATTACCTCGATCAATTTGAATTTAATGAAATAACTAAACTTGGTTTGTAAAATTAATTTTGATTTTCTAGGTATAACATATTTTATTCTCCTGGTTTAAAATGTAACGGTCTATTGTCGTTGCATACATTTCGGGAAACAGTGGAATGGTTAGATAGTTTCTATCGTTTTCAAACAAAACGAGCGTGTTTGAAATAAAATAACATAACTAACTAACTAACCATCACGACGTCTCCCCGAAAGGGTAGGCAAAAAGAATGGACGGCCACACTTTTCTTTCCTGACATATTTCTCTCGCTTCCTCAACATTCATACATCGTGTCATGCGCGCGCGTCGATTTCTCTAACTCCTCACGTGGACGACATTCAATATTTGATTAATTTGATCGTGCCAAGTTTGCCTCGGCCTTCCTCTATTTCTAGTTCCATTTACATCGTTAACATATACTTTTTTACCATTCTTTTTTACCATGTGTCCAAACCATCTTAGTGATACTTTCATTATTTTGTTCATATCACCATCATTCGCACCGCATTCACTTCTTATATTTTCCTTCGACACTCTATCATAGACAGAGTAAAAACGCATTCGTCTAAGAGATCTCGTTTCTACTGCATTTATTCTACTTTCATCCTTCTTTTGACAGCTCCATGCTTCGCTTCCATCATAAGGGTCGGTATAAGAACACTATTGTGAAATAACATTAGTTGACAAAAATACCTTTTTAAATATCTAACTATTTTACCTTTTTAAAATTAATAAGTACAAAGTTTTCTCAATCAATTCTGTTTATTCAAATAAAAATTAATTACAGACAGAAAATATTGTGTTATATTATATTGTTCACATGTCCATAAACTTAATGAGATACTGATTCACACATTTTGAAGGTTTCATGCGACTTAAATATGTAATGCAAATCTATTAAAACGTTTAATTCATGTTAATACTTGCTGAGAATTTCAAAATTTCATGGTTAAAACCAGCCATTAAGTAATTGAACATGTGATGGGTTATAAAATATGATATAATCGGAAGATTCATTCAACTGTTTGTTGAAGTAAGAAAATCAATTATAAAAATCACGAAACAAGCGCCAATACACCATATTCCATGTCTAATTATAACAATGATTAGTGTTTTCATTTGAATTTGCCTGTCATTGTACACAATAGGTATACCTATATTATTTTTTAAACAGATTTGCATACTATCATGAAATGCATTTTTTATAACTGTCTGTATGCTTGTCGATATTATAAATGACTTCTCGAAAATGTGTGAATGAAAATTAATTTTGATTGCTACCCAAATAAAAACGGTTATGTTTATTATATTAACAATAAGATTTGTGTTAATTTGAAAACGTTCAGCATTAGAAATATGTCAATATAATTGAAAAAAAAAGACAATAATATATTAAAATACACGCAAACATTAATCTCAGGTGAAACTTTGAAACACATTGTTAATAATTTCTAATAGATTTATTTTTATAAACGCGGGTGCAAATTCATGCGATTTATCCTTCGTCTTTAAACATAATCATATTATTTTGTTGTCAAAATAAACAAATACTTCAATTGTAAATTTGGTTTTTATGTATTTCTTATTTGAATATTGAATAACAATTTTAAATTATTTTTATTTTGTGGGTGTTGCACGATCAGAGTGTGCGCGGGAGATGCCTATTGGTGGCGATGAGGTTCGCAACCCATCACACCGCGTCTCCCGCGGAGCGAAAAGTGAAGGATGGAGTGCCGCATCAGTAAAAATGTGACAGTCCATTCTTTCTGCCTACCCTTTCAGGGAGATGGCGTGATGGTTAGTTAGTTAGTTAGTTAATAACAATTTTTGCATATACGAGTATACTATTTAAAATTATAAAAAAAAACTGTTTATAACAATGATACTCTTTTAACTTAGTTTTTAAATGTGCGTAAGCTGACATTGCACTTGATTGATTATTATACAATTACATAGATAACGAAAATATTCCATTCCATGCTAATAATATGATAATAAAAGCGAAAATGAAGGCCTTACCTCTTAAAAAAATCACGCTTTGTGATTATTGCCATCTATTGACCTAAAATATGGACCGACGACATTGCCCGAATATCTGGAACGACCTGGATGCGGGAAGGACAAGACAGGGACGAGTGGAGAAAAGAGGAAGAGGCCTATATCCAGCAGTGGAGGGAAGAAGAGTGAAAAATAAGAAATAGACTATTGCCACGTTCCAGTAATAATTTGCATGGCCGGACTTTCTGAGATTTGTTTTTTTAAATATAATTATGTAGACAAATAATGGCACGCTTTAACTATAGGTGTTTTTAAGGGTATACAATACATATTCAAAATGAAAAAAAAAAACACATTAAAATAATGTGATATTGGCTTTATTTAATAGATAATTTTATGCCATTATTGTTTAAAAATGATTTCGGGCATATAAGCGCCACGGCTAGTAGCTCGAATGAAGCGCAATCGTAAAATCCAATTTTCGACAATTGTCGGCTTTGTGGATGCGTATTATCCACTAGAGTGTACGTGGTGCGAAAGCGATCCAGGGTCTTCCGAATAACTTGCTCGGATGGACGATTATGTCGACCGTAAAATTAACGTAGTGCACGATAGTTTGGCGAACCGAACCATGATTTTCAAAATAAATTTGCACAATTTACAAACGCTGTTCTGACGTCAGTCTATTCATGGTAAAATGGCAAAACGTATCGTCAGATTGACAGTCTGTATAAACAATGTTGCTAGTTTAAAAACCAAACCTCTAAAAAAACACCCTATATTTAATTTTCCGCGTCTTTTATGATAAGAAAGCGAAATAAATCCGTTGATTACTGTTCAAATGGGAAAGATGTCAGGATTAGTGGGGAATAATTGCAGGAGTACGTTTGGACAAAAACTGATTATTTATTAATTAACAGCATCATTAATAGAGTGAGCAGGGACAAGCAGGTTACCGAGAGTTGATTCTTCATGGTAAAAATACCCCTCAAGAGTATGACAGACACTACAGAACGTAGGTACGGTCTAGGAACGTAGGTTCCACGAGAATGAAAGTAGGTTCGGTCTAGAAACTAGCCCATGCCACCAGAAGCAATCTATGCTATAAAAATGTTATATATTTTTTATTTTAATATATATTTTTTCATTTGTAAAAAACCTTAATTTTATCGAAGTACTTTGACAAAATTTTGGCCTTTTTTTAATTAGTAGTTTCGAATCCTTATTCTTGAAATATATATTTTATATAATTAGACCCAATCTATTATGTATAAATTTTAATGAACATTATTAAATTTGAATAAACTGGAATTTTTCTCCATTCTAAATCACTACAATAGCTTGTAATATTTTAATCCTGGCACAATGTGTACAGAAACACATTATTTAGTTTGAAAAGCACTTAATATTGTAATATACCATACATGTTATGAACGATACCTGTTTGAATTATAAATTTAATGGCGTTAAATGCATGTAATATTTTAATGGTGTGAAAAATAATTTGTTCTTAACTGTTTTCGATACTAAAATAAAACTTTAATATCGTGTATTACCCATGTTTGTAAATTATAAATTTCTTTAGAAAGGAAACAATTGAATTATTTGTTAATACAGCTCTGCATTTAATAAGTAAATACAAATTAAGAATCATTCTTTGTTTCATTAGGTTTGCAACTCTGCAATACTAGAAGGGTAGAACTGCTTTTAATCTATTCATTTCTATGTAAGAATGGTGACATTCTGCTCACGCAATTGACTCGTGCAAAAAAATTAGACTCCTCTCGGAAAATTACAACACGGAGTCAAAAAAAATAACACACATTACTAGTTCAATTTTACACACGCTTACTTAGGTAGGTACCGAAGTTTTGAATTTTAAAATTTATCACCAAAAGAACTATGATCGAATATATTTAAAATTTGAGCGGGAAATGGGTTCGAATTACATTTTATTCCGAGGACTCGCTCATTTGATGGTGATATCTCGCCAGGACGGAACTTTGGTTCAGTCCCTTCGCAATATATACCTAGTATAACACTTAACCAGATTTATTTTTAATTTCCACCAAAGCGATACAATATTAATAATGTATTATAATAAAATTTTATTTGCCATGCAAAAGCTCAACTATCGCCAACAGCGTTAATATTTTTTTTAAAAGGGTAACATTTAATTTTTAAACTTTATTACGTTAAACATCTTTAGAATTGCCAACTATTATACATAATACATTAAGATTTATTTTTAAGACAACTACATTTCTTTTATAAAGACATCTGAAAAGCTGTGCAAGTTCTAAAGTAAAGAATTCATGAATTCTTTTGTAAAATTTGTGCAAATGTGATACCTTGAAAAATCTTATTACTAATAGTATATATAAATTGCATCAAAAGATATATTTGATTTTTTTTTCACTCTTAACAAATGTGCGTTGATTTTATGATGTTCACGTATTGGAAACAAGATAAACTTAACCTATATTATGTATCATATATCCTGGGAGTAAAGTATGTTTCATATGGCACTATTTATTGTATATATTTTATAGACTGGAGACTTTTATAATTTTATTTATTTATGCCCATATGACAATAAGAAGTACCTAACTCTTTAATGTCTTCCTTCTTATAATTCCCTCATTACGCCATTCTACATAAAATATCCTCATTTCCAACAAAGTCACTTCCAACAGGTGGGGGAGCAATAGCCTTGGGGCTGATACTCCCGAAAGACAAGATCATAGACTAGAGACAAGAAGAAATAACTTACAAAATATGGAATGTTAGATTCTTATTTCAAAAATTGCTTATATTAGTATGAAGTTGAACTATTGCTCAATTATTCAATGTATTAAATATTATTTATATTATATAATTACGTAGGTACACATATAAAAGACGATTGATTTTTGTAAATAAGGAAGTTCCATGTATTGTACTTAAAATAAATGATTAAATCTCAATTTATGGAAATCTTAATATATATCTTGTGGTAATATGAAGGCATGAATACACATATGTATAAAAGTGGAAATTCCTTCAGCTTTTAAAAACATTATCACATAAATTATCCAGAATCTAACATGCATTTATCGTTTTACAGAATCCTATTTAATCATTGTTATAAAACATCTAATTGTAAGTATTCTACATATAAACGATTTCAATATTTAATCATTTTTTTATAAACATTAAAGATAAACATTGAACATTTTTTACATTTTAAACCAAACCGTATCTCTCCAAATTCGGTGAATCTATGGCAATTCAAATGGTTCATTTTTCAAATTCTTTAATTGTCTATTATTCTCGAGTATCAGAATTAATGTATTGTAGATATTATATTACTTTTAAAGTGAACTGGAAATACGAATTTATTAACGCAAATCACGCGAGCCAATCAAATAAGTGATTTGTGATTTAAAATTTCGATTTATGAACGCGTGACAAATTTAAAACCACACCGTGTTTACAAAATTTACAAACACACTCTATTTGACAGATAGCTGATCAAATATATCCCATTTTAGCCCGATCCGCAGCCAACTTCAGCGCTCGGCCGACAGTTTGCTTGACAGTCGCCGGCAGCTTCAATTGAAAGTCGAAATTGCTTGGATTAGCATAAATACCACCCCTTCATCGCCAAAGGATTCACTCGCTCGGCCGTTTCATCACAAGAGACGAAGACAGGATCAACCAAAAGTAAGCTTCTCCTTTCAAGCATCAAGATGGGACTAGCAAAAGATCACAAAAGATTTTCGCACAGTAAAAAGCGGCTGTAACCGGAATGGTTACACCCATTTGTTACGTGAATCAGGAGTCTATGAGGACATGCCAGCGCTGGATCTGCTCGCCCTTGGCTTCGCGCATGTCTCTCCAGTGGGCGGACTCGTCGCGGCCTGAGGAGTTGAGGCCCAGGGAGAACCAGCCCACCATCTCATTTTTCTTCACGCTGCGCCGCCACCAAACCGAAGCCATCAATGTCACCTCGCTCAGTTGAAATAGGGCAACCTAAAATTTCAGATTGGCAACATTTAAATTATTAAACACTTTGAGCGCGAAATATGCACATATAATATAATCTTGTTAGGCATCTTAACAGGTTGTTTGCCAATCACGCACTTACGTATACCTAATAGCGACGTGCTATTTATTTATATCAATACAAATCGTCATTTCTTATTACTCACTATTGTTAAGGCGGCAGTGAACTTGTTGAGTGTCTAATTGAATTCATTTTATAAAATCAACCCATTAACTCGTTTAAATTATTGCGGAAAGTACATTAATATTGTTCTATTTCTTTATGCTTTTACAAAATAAATTTTAAAACGTATTTATAAATATTCGCTCCATAGTTTAAATGTCTTTGCAGACTTATTTAATGAATACAAACCTGAAAGAGAAAGAGCTCTTTGTAAAGGGGATTGGGTTGCCCCCTCCTGGTGGTGGTTTTAGACCTTGCCATTTCCTGTCCCAGACTGCTGACCATGCACAGTTTCACATAAGTATCGGGAGCCTTGTTTATCGAGAGTTTTCGAAAATGGCTGCCTTTTATGACCTGAGAAATGTAATAAGTCGGTAATTAATTATAAGTTTAGTACATATGAAAAATAATAATACGTTAAGGTTCAATTACTGTTCCAATGAGAATAAAAATGAACCAATCCCGTGTAACAAAGGCAACAGTGCCTGAAAAATGACAATAGTTTGTGTTTAAATAAATATATTAGGTCCTTACATATGAAATTGGCGTTTTGCCGTACTGGTAACTTTGATCTCAAATATCTTCTCTTTGGTTAGGAATTCCAAATTCAAATTTATACAGCTATTTACTCAAGTATTTTTGTTTCGAAAATTATGATTCATTTGTTTTTTCCTCAATTGTTTTTTTTTCTTTGCGTCACTCAGTTTACAAAATGGAAAACTTGAAATATCGCGTTATTTACGAGTACGAGTTCCACCGTGGCACCAGTGCTGCAGAAACGGCTCGAAGGATTAATGATGTGTATGGCGACGGTGTCGCAAAAGAAAACACAGTGCGTTTTTGGTTCCAACGTTTTCATTCTGGAAATTTCGACCTGCAGAACAAGCCCCGTGGACGGCCGGAGACCAAAGTTGATAATGAAGAATTGAAGGCTATTGTGGAAGCGGATCCATCGCAAACCACGTCCGAGTTAGCTGCAGGCTGCGGTGTTAGTGATAAAACTGTTTTAATCCACTTGAAGCAAATTGGGAAGGTGAAAAAGCTTGAAAGGTGGGTACCTCACGAATTGAGTGAAGCAAATCAACAAACGCGCGTTGACTGCTGCGTTGCATTACTCAACCGGCACAATAACGAAGGGATTTTGAATCGAATCATTACCTGTGATGAAAAGTGAATCCTGTATGATAATCGGAAGCGCTCATCGCAATGGCTGAACCCTGCCGAACCAGCCAAACCATGCCCCAAGCGAAAATTGACTCCAAAAAAGTTACTTGTGAGCGTTTGGTGGACTAGTGCTGGTGTCGTTCACTACAGCTTTCTTAAATCTGGCCAGACGATTACGGCAGATGTCTATTGTCAGCAACTGCAAACCATGATGGAAAAGCTAGCTGCTAAACAACCGAGGCTGGTTAATCGCTCTAGGCCACTGCTGCTTCATGATAACGCTAGACCACACACTGCACAACAGACGGCTACCAAATTAGAAGAGCTTCAATTGGAATGTCTAAGACATCCACCGTACTCTCCGGACCTTGCCCCAACTGATTACTATTTTTTTCGAAATTTGGATAACTTCTTGCAAGGGAAAAAATTCAACTCCGATGGGGCAGTCCAATCCGACTTCAAAGATTTTATTGATTCCCGTCCGAATGTTTTTTTTAGTAAAGGGATCGATGAACTACCTATGAGATGGCAAAAGTACATAGATAGCAATGGTACGTACTTTGATTAAATAAATATATTATATTAAAAAAAAATCAACTTTATGTTCCTCCCATACAAAACGCCAATTTCATATGTAAGGACCTAATATGTCACTGTTGACCTTTAAATTGTTCACGTTCCCGCGTCTAGTTTGTTGTTGACATAAATGTACTGAATTGTACTGAATGCAAAAAATTCCACAATTCCACATACCATCTCAAAGATTCAACATGAAAATCTCCATAGACAAGACAAAGAACATGGTTACATCAAGGCAACCAGTACGATACAAGCTTGCATTAGATAATAAAATAATGGAACAAGACAAGTAGTGATGCATTTCAAGTACTTAGGTGTTGATGTATCAAGCAGCAGTGACCTCTACGGAGAAGTAAGTGAACTAACAAACAGGGCCGCCATTGTGGCTGGCTGCTTAACGAATGCTATTTGGAAAAATAAAAATATGCTAACGGAGAGCAAAATTCGAATCTACAAGACATGCGTACGTCCTATAATGACATATGGAATAGAAACGAGAGCTGACACCATCGGAACAAAAAGTCTCCTAAAAACCACAGAAATGAAGACTCTCCGATCCGTTGCGGGAACGACACTCCGAGGCAGAATAAGAAATTCTGAAATAAGAAAGATCTGCAATGTAGAAGATGTCGTACGATGGGGAAGACTGAGAAGACGCTACTGGAGAGATCATGTGGAAAGAGCATGTTCTGAAAGAGTGATAAATATAGCCGCAAATAAAGTCTCCTGTTGGTAAAAATAAAATTACCAACAGGAGAAATCGACCTGCAGGAAGACCACTTAAAAGATGGCGAAACAGTTGGACATCTGTATCCCAGGAACAGGCTCCGAGAAATAACAGGACACAGTCCCAAATAAAGCAGAAGAAGAAGATAAATGTACTGACAAAGAGTGCGTAAAATCACAAATGTAATAATAATCACCTCCACCGCCAGGCGCCCTGTAGTTCCATTATAGGCCAAGCCAAGCAAGAGCTCTGCTACCCCTCCGTGTTGCATACTGGAACACGAGCTCACGCTGTCGGACCGTCCCAGGCTCGTCAGGTCACACGATGATCCACTGAGCTGTTAAAATGAGACAGCGACGTGCTTAGAACGAAATATTATAATCGGCATATTCATTTGTAATAATATTTCGCGTAGGATCAGGGTACCTGAATACTGGACCGTGGCTGCAGAGTCAGCCACATCGAATTTTCTAATTCCAAACGAAGAGTAGAAAATTGAACAATTGTCTCCCCGATCAGGCGCTGGCGCCGCATTCTCTCGCACCCGTACACGCGAAATCTTACTCCCATACTGTTTACTTCCTCTGAAATATTTCATTATTTCAATATTAAAAACAATAAGTTTAATGATTGCGTATATTGAATGGTATTTTTTAGTAAAATAAACAACCTGGATTAACTCGATGGAGTAAGAAACTCTCCATAAACTGTGGATTTTCTCCACTCCTGATTTTCGTCTTATGTTTTTGTTTTTTACTTGGTAACATCAGCAACCTGACCTAAAATTCAAATGAAAAAATATATATTCCTAACCTTTTTACATCATACACCCCAATCTTTGTTTCCTCTAAAACAAAGTAACAAATTCATTACGGGTGTTTATATTCTACTAGTCTCTAATAACATATTCCAAGTATATAAAGATTTTGGTAGAATAGTAACCAGGACTGGGCTATTGAAATAAGAATTGTGTTTTTCTTTTTGAATTGCCCCAATATAATAAGTAAGTAGGTACTAGTAAATACTCGAGTATTCATATTTCAAAATATCCTTAATCGAACGTGAACAGTTGACAGGTGCAAGAAATCTTATTTCATTTTGAAATTCTTATTTTCTAGTGTTTCACGCAATTCCTTATATTTTACGTAAAAACTTCAGCCGCCGCGCGTCAGTACGATTTACTTAATGTAGGTATGCTGCACTTCTAGATGATAATAACCAACGAAATATGTGAAATTATCGTGTGAACAACAAGTCAAACCTGCGTGTGTGTCGGTTGCCCAGATATTTTCACCGGCATCTCTCTCGCCTGCAGTACGTGAACGGTCATCTTCCTCATGGGAGCGTCATATAGGAAAGCCACTTCAAGGGAACCGCAGTTGCCCGGCGACGCGAGGGTTTCGTGGGAAAGCACTACGATACACTGAAAACAGGTATTAACATTGATAAATATGTAAAAAATTAAAATATCGCTTTAATTAGATTCAACACCACGTTAAAACCGTATTAAGCCAATTGAGAGCTGCTTTCGAGTGCGAAGGTTAGGTTAGGTCTTATATTTGAGTCATGTGCTAAGAGGAGAAAAATACCATCTCTTTCAGCTGATAATCATGGGCAGGACATAGGGACGGGGGAGAATTGGCAGTCGGCATTTGTCCTTCCTGCAGAATATAAGGAATTGGACAGGAATGAGGAGAGTTAAGAACCTGTTCCAAGTAGCGCAGAACGGAAACTGTTTCGCAGCAGTAACCACCAACTTTGGGGGAACTGACACGGCACCAGAAGAAGGAGTTGTATATAATTATAATGCGATAAAATACGATAAAAATGTGTACAGTTTATTTACTTCAGGGAGTTGATTTGCAAAAAGGGTTAGTAACAACAAACCATCACGCCGTTTCCCCGTAGGGGTAGGCAGAGAGAATGGACCGCCACACCACTCTATCCTGGCACACCTCTCTAGCTTCCTCTACATTCATACAGCGAGTCATACACGCACATTGATTCTTCCGACTTCTAACATGACCAACCTTTAAAATTTGATTAATTGAAGCGGATAATATTTTTTTGCCTTTTCTATTCATAAAAAAATAAAATAAAAACAGCCTCTAGTTTTTTCGAAGCAGACCGAGGAATACATCTTCTTCTTCTTCCTAGCCTTCCCTCCACTGCTGGAGGTAGGCCTCTTCTATCTGTCTCCATTTTTCTCTATCCTGTGCCGCTTCAATCCATTTTTTCCCGGCGACCACAACGATATCGTCGGCCCATCTCTTCTGTGGCCGACCGACACCCCTTTGTTTTCCCATGGCCTCCACTTTAAGACTTTGGGAGTCCACCTTGAACTTGGCTGTCTGGCTACGTGTCCTGCCCATTACCATTTCAATTTTGCTATCCGATCCATAATATCGGCGACTTTTGTTCGGCGTCTGATTTCTGTATTTGTAATTCTATCACTCAGACTTATGCCCAACATTTGCCGCTCCATGGATCGTTGCGCGCATTTAAATTTGTGGACAGTATTTATGGTCAGGGACATTGTTTCCAAACCATGTGTCATCACAGGCAAGATGCATGCTTCGTAGGTTTTCCTTTTTAGGATGAATTTTTCTAAAAAATTTCCGAGGCATGACATGACCAAATTAATCAAATTTTAAAGGTTGGTCATGTTAGAAGTCGGATGAATCGACGTGCGTGTATGAAACGGCGTGATGGTTTGTTTGTTTGTTTGTCTAGTTTTTTTGTAAACGCACTGTCACTCATACTATTGCAAACAATCCCCCTAAAATGAACGGACTCTACTAGTTACACAGCAGTAATATAAAACAAGCATTGTCATTAGTGTGCCTCACATCCTGGTTGGTGGCGTCACTGTCTGCGCTGCTCTGGTTAAGTGCTAGCTGGTGATAGGCCTCTATTCTGGCGCTCTGGCCGGGGGAGATGGCCCGCACGGGGTCCACCCACGTCTCCCGCAGCGAAGACTCCAGCGAATTGTGAGTGCACGAAGAGGAGGGCCGCGTAGGTACCGGAGAACCGCCGCGCTCCACGTCCGTGAAGCTCTGGAGGCTGATTGGCTGGAAAGATGTTGCACTTGTTGGCTATATAACGAATAAAACAACCGATGAAAATTTCTAGAAAAATTCAAAATTAGAATAAATATAATTATACTTCGTATTTTGACAACACTTTATTTTTTTAAACATAGGTACATGTTTCAGTTGTGATCCAACGTTCTTCGATGTACAAATTAAAAAAAAAGAAAAAGAAAGTGTTGTGAAAATACGAAGTGTTATTCTATTCAAATATGAATCCACAACATAAAGTGAATCAAATTAAATCAGCTTTTTATCTCAACAGACATTAAAAACAATATTGATGTTTTGAGGCATCTATTGACTACAGGTAAAATATCATATATATACAATATAATACCAGGAACGCATGAGAGATGGTTCGACAATAGGAAGACAATATACTCTCTAAAGTCAGGACGTGAAGACGAATAAAGAAGAAATTGAAAATTATTTATTTATATTTTTGAGGCTATAGCCTTCTATAGAAGTGATGTTAATTTATCGCGAAAATTCGAACATTCATCATCATAATAAATCTATACGAAAATTTTAATAATTTTCAGTCATTTCGATTTCAATTTAGAACGAAAAATAGGTGACAGAAAATTCTGTTGAATTTAAACCACGAAAACGTTACCTTTAACGATTCGGTAGTTTTCTTTTCACAACAGTTGGAACAGAATTTGAAGCACCAAACACCCATCGTAATACAACTTCGTTTTAAAATGGCGACATTGCAATTATTTTCATCAGTTTATTTCCACAGATAAGCCATACTGCATTAATAATTAATGCCTTAAAATTTCACGTATTTGGGTCGATTCTAATAATTATTTTTGAAAGGAATGCACCAAATGAAATGCTAAGAATCTAAAATACTTTATTTTTATGATGGTTCTCATCCTTTAAAATATTATATTACAGTCCCATTTTTGATATGTTACCATTATTCGTTCAATCTTAATCAAAATACAATTAACCCTATCCGAAGACCCCAACTTTTCATTTGGTATTAATGTAACAATTTTGTAGAATTTAATTGTTTAAATTTGTACACCGAAGAAGGATCAGAACCACCCGAAACATACCCGTGTAAGTATGTTATGAAAATACAATATTTTCTTATAGTGAATAACCATGACACAGAGTGAAGGCGAATACATAAAAAAAATGTTAACTAAAATATATACAATGGATCATAATGCAAATACTTGTATAATGTCGAACCATCTCTAATGCGTTCCTGGCATTATGTTGTATTTTTATAATATTTTACCTGTACTCGATTTTTGTAATGTCTTTTGAGTAAATAAACTGATTTGATTTGTTTTGATAATAGAAACGTACGAGATATCCGAACATTTAACGCGTTAAAAATATTTCGACGATATTATTTATTGGTATTTTATCCCGTAATAATAATCTAGTTAGACATTTACCTGAGAAGGGAACATCAGAACCTCATCTTCAAGTTCGTCTATCGTCCCTGGGGCATCGAATGAAAATACTCTTTCTGCAAAAAAAAAGTTTCAATACGGCATTTTTATTATTTTATTGATATTTTTTATTTTATTAGAATTAACCTTGTTTCAACTGCCCGATCATTTTTACTGCCTTTCAGTACTGTTTGTATCTTCATCAATAATTATTAAAATGATAGTCCAGATACAGATAAAGGCAGTATCGAAACCGGTCGGCAATAAAAGCGATAAATGGTTGAAACAAAGCTAACTGATACAAATATATGTGATACAAATCAAACTTTAAGAATTTATGTGTCTGATGTTAGGGTCTCTGAAGGGTAGTGGGGTTACGATGGGGTACACTCTGCCGGGAAGCATGCCTCTATAAAATGTCGTAATGCGCCATGTCGCAATGATATTAGCAATACTTCTGTAATTTCCAACTCTCTAGTGTTCACGAATGGTCTCTTAGACCTCGCGAACCCCGAAAATTTCTGAGATTACCATCAGTATCATAGCAAACAGAGAGTGAACAAATTGTGAAAAACTGAATTCACTTGACAAAGGGATGGCATAGCAGGGTATCCACTGCTTAACCGAGGCTGTTATAGGATGCAGTGGCGTCCTTTCGTCGGCCTCGTTCGATCACTACCAGGGCCCGTCAATCCGGGACTGATGTTAATAATTATTTCATTTAAGCAAATGAAAAGAAAGTCATCGCAACGGAAAATTCTCCAATTATGGCAAAGGAAACCACTCGGGATATCATTCCCAAGGTCATACTATGAAGAGGAATCAACCCATGGTCCCGAATCCAGAGTGATTCTTGATTAGGTTAGGGGTGCATTTAACTGGGACAGAATGATCAACGTTGGGGGCTTGGCAATGACACTGGGAGAATAAGATGATGTAAAGGTGCTCACCTATCCCGCGTGGCCTGCTGGTGACTTGGATCTTGGTGGAGTGGAGAACCTCGTCACATGGGGCTGGCACTGCGGCGGGGGCTCCGCGAAACAGCTGCCGCCGGTTGATGAAGAGGAACACAAACACCAGGATCCCTCCCACGGCCAGCACCACGCTCACGTAAGAGGTCAGCTCCACTGAAAATTCACCCGTTATTAAATAGTAAGACACGAAGATATAATAATGAGATGATATTATATTGTCTTGATGGTCGAGAAGGAACAGAAAAAAAGTTCTTACGTTTTCTTTACTTAAAAAAAAAAAAACGTTATTACCTTTGGCTATATTTAACTGATTTTTATTGAGTATTATTATTATTATTAAATCTGGAGCAATATGATGAGTTAGTGTAGATGAGGTAGTATGCTTACAAAAGATGGGCGAGTGGAGAGGGATATTGAAAGAAGGGTTGGGGTAGGCAAAAAAGCTAAAATGGCAGTGCACAATGGTGTTCTTCTACCGACCCTTATGTATGGAAGCGAAGCATGGAACTGGCAAAAGAAGGATGAAAGTAGAATAAATGCAGTAGAAATGAGATCTCTTAGACGAATGTGTAAAAAATCTGTGTATGAGAGAGTGTCGAATGAAAATATAAGAAGTGAATGCGGGGCGAATGATGGTATTATGAACAAAATAATGAAAGGATCATTAAAATGGTTTGGACACATGGAAAGAATGGATGAAGAAAGAATTGTAAAAAAAGGATATATGCTAACGATGTAAATGGGACTAGAAATAGAGGAAGACCGAGGAAAACGTGGCACGATCAAATAAATCAAGTATTGAATGTCGGCCACGAGAGGAGTCGGAGAAATCGACAAACGTGCATGACACGATGTATGAATGTTGAAGAATCGAGAAAAATATGTCATGAAAGAAAAGTGTGGCAGTCCATAATTTCTGCCTACCCCTTCGGGGAAACGGCGTGATGGTTAGTTAGTCAGTTTTTATTATTATTGTTTTGTTGAATCACTCTTTAAATCATTACACCGCGAACCAAATCGATGTAAAGGGTATAGCTTTCTTATTGATTCTCGTGACATGTGATTGGTAACTAATCTATCGCCATTTTATTGACACGTGAATTCTACACAAGACTAAAGACAGTGTGACAATCACACTGCCATCGCCTTGAATCGAATCCGGGACCTTCGGTGTGGCAGTCATAGCTTTTACCACTCGGCCACGAAAGTCGTCAAACTATGCCAAACTACATTCTTCTTTTCCTTGTCCTTCCTCTTCTATCGGCCACAGTTCTAAACAGGGATGTTGTGCTGCAACTGAACCATTCTCGAAGGTTTTGTAGCCAAGATTTTATTTTTCCCTCGCCCCACATTTTCCTCGACTACCAGAATTAGAAATTAGACGAACCATTCATTTAATTGTTTATTTTTTTAACTGATTCGTCGTCGAATATATCTGTATATCTTGGATATTTTGAATGATTTGATATTGTTTGTCGCCGACAATTATCTCCGACAACGGCAACATAGATTATTTCGCTTGCCACTGTAAAGAACCAATCTTAAGGTTATGTCCGTGGGCAGGGCAATTATCCTAAATAAATTAACCACATGGTTTCGAATATAGGCATTTAACACGAAAATTAGTCTGACAAATCAAATCAAATTGGTTTATTTTCTTAAAAGATAATACAAACAACAATTATAGTTTAAGGCATCTATTGAGAATACGTAAAATATATATAATAGGTACTAAGAATACACGAAAGATGGTTCGATTTTAGGAATACAAGATACTCTCTAAAGTCAAGAGAATTTGTCATCTGAACGTACTTTCACTAATATGATAGACGTCGATCTCCGAAGCGATCATGTTCAGCAGTTTGATTGCTCTCCACACCGGCATCACCAGAGGCAGGTTGGTTCTGCATGTTGGCAGATAAAATAGTCTGTGCTGACGCTGTCGAAGATAGGCATCCGGAACATAAAGATGGATAGCCTCCAAGATGACGGAATTCTCAAAGAAACCCCTGATAAGTCTGAAGAAATGGGTAAGTGTGTCTAAGAAAGCGCCTATCGCTAATGTGTTAAATTGGTTATTTTTATTCTTAAGTAAGAAGAAATCTGTGCAAACAATATAGACGAAAAAAAAATAATTTCGTGATTTCATAATATCGAAATTTAAATTAAATTTATCTCGAATTTTAAATTAAAGTGCCACATTTTTTTAACCTGCCACAATTATTATGTAGGGGTTACACTTTTCGTGAAATTCGGGCTAATTTGCCCTATCTTACCTAAAGAAGTTTCACTTCAAGATCCGTATTCAAAAGTAACACAATAATTTTAAAATCTGTATAGGTATAGAGGTTATCAACACCTGATGTACAACACTTTCCCACATTACAAAACAAAATAGTAAAAGTGTGTATTTAAGTACTTTAGTTCAAATTATTTTGTTTTTATGAAAGTATCATTCAGTTGCATATTTAAAATGCAAGTCGGGTTAGTATTCATTACCATTCAATATTTATCACGAAATAGAGCCCGCATTGTTCATTTGATATGAAAGAAATGTATATTTAGCAACAACCATTGTAAGTGTTGTAAACTAAGTATATATAAAAGAAGAAACATATGTTTATAAAGCTACATCTAACGTAAATACATTTTAGCTAAAGATACGCAAAAATATAGTTTTTTTAATTGAAACTTCATTAATTACTTGATGTACTTAAGAAACTAAATAATTTCATGTGGGTGAAAATCGGTTTTATATCGTTCTACCGATGATTGCGCGTTCAAGAGAAGTCGAGTATAATAAATTATAAAATGAAAAAACATATTGAATTACTAAAAATGGGTTGATTCCTTTTAAAATTACATTTGAACTCCGATGATAATAAGAAATTTTTTTTAATTAATATTTCGTTTTGAATTAACAAGCATGTGTGTAAATGGATATAACTAACTAACTAACCATCACGCCGTCTCCCCGAAAGGGTAGGCAGAAAGAATGGACTGTCACACTTTTTCTGATGCGGCACTCCATCCTTCTCTTTTCGCTCCGCGGGAGACGCGGTGTGATGGGTTGCGAACCACATCGCCACCAATAGGCATCTCCCGCGCACACTTCGATCGTCCAACACCCACAAAATAAATCTAAAACAAATAATATAAAATACAATGATCTAAAATAAAATAACAAAATAAAAATAATTTAACACAAAATGTTCTTTTTAAATGGTGCACATATTGTCTATTTAATTTATGTTCCACGAATCCACCGTTTTTTAAATTTAGCACATAATGTAATAATACATTATGTTTTTTTCGATGTTGCACGTGTTGACATGGACGATCAGGACTTTTGTGTTTATTTAATTTATGTTACACGTAACTACCGTTTTTTAAATTAGCTGTAATTAGGCACTTTACCAGCAAGAAATTTAAAATAATATTGAAGAAATTATTCAAAAATGGATATTGTTTCTAGTAATATATTTATACATTTAAAATAATAGTAATAATTATAATTTTAAATTGTTTTAGATTATTTTAAAAAGTGCATTTTGAACTTTATTTTAGGCTATGAAAAATTATGTTAAATTTAAATATGAAAGATATTAACGATACAATAATGCACATTAATACATACCACTACTAGAATTTTCTGCCCCCGAGATCACCATGGTTGCAGATGTTGTTTGAGTTGACTATTTTTTTAAAATACAATGTAAATTTATTAAACCATTTTCACGACGGAAAATTCAGCGGGACCGATTATTATCCACCGCCAGCAAACCACTATAAATAATTAAAATATTGGACACGAACGTTCGACTAATGCGAGCCCCAAAGGTATGGTTGAGTCCACATGGAAACCTGAGAACCGATCGATGCACAAAGCAAACAAATTCACAAAAATTGAATCATTAACCGAACTGTCTACAATTTTGACACTTAAATCGAACAGAATTACACTATTTGAAGTGAGAACAACAACAAATGAATCTGCTGGTTTAAAAAGCAAAGAAGTGCGCCGACCCTACTGAGGCGATGTTTTCAATTTTCCTGAAGGAATTGCGAGATGGGTGACACAAAGGGAGAGTTGAAGTTGGCGCATGCGCATTTCCTATTTTCCTTTCAAGTAAACATACTGAAAAAACTGGGTTAAAAATTAATTACGGGAACACGCAAGTGTGCCGAGCGCACAGGGTGACTCCATTTTTACACAAGTTTCGTTCACCGGGAATTTATTCACAAAATTGTTTCTAGCTACGCCTTAATTTGTATGCTCTCGACTTAGCCTTTAAACGCCCGTGCGCCGCGTGCAATCAAGGTAGCCCACTGCCCTAGCAAATATTCAACAGACTTGCGACCTACGCGTAACTGTTATAAAAATAATTATATCTCTAAAATTAGTCTTCCTATTTAGGTAAAATAAAAATCATCATCAAAATAAGAGATTATTTATAATTTACAAAAGCTTTTTTGTAAGCGATTAACTGGTTTGTAGATTGTGTGTTTTAATAGGCGGACTGTAATAAAACAAAGTATATCCCCAAGAGTCGACCTTTAAAAATATTTAGCGGAACCGAAAATAAATTTTTTGATCGGTATCTCAAAGACATTATTTACGTAAGCTAATATTCATATTTTGAATACAATTGCTATAAATCAGTGTAATCCGATAACGAAATAAACCATAATCACCGGTCCCATACGGAACCGCTGGGCATTGAA
Source organism: Lepidostoma basale (assembly GCA_022606425.2). Lineage (NCBI taxonomy): Eukaryota > Metazoa > Arthropoda > Insecta > Trichoptera > Lepidostomatidae > Lepidostoma > Lepidostoma basale. The sequence goes on along the minus strand of JAHDVF020000035.1, from coordinate 170,850 downwards.
CGACGCAAATCCGTGGTCCCCTACGGGACCACTGGGCGTTTAAAGGTTATTAATTAGATAAGACTTAATTAGAAGAGATAACGAGATAATTATACGGAATAGTCATTTTACTCCTAGAAACCATAGTATTTATATAAAATAATTAATTATTTTTCTTAGTATTCCATGCTGCTTTTAATTCTACATTTCATTATAGAAAAATGAAAAGTTTACTCAATTTGTTTATGCTTATTATCCACTGATATATGTTATGATTGGATGAACATGAAACTGTATAGGTATATTAACTAACTAACTAACTAACGATCACGCCGTCTCTCCGTAAGGGTAGGCAGAAAGAATGGACTGCCACACTTTAACCGATACGACAATTCATCCTTCTCTTTTCGCCTCCGCGAGAGACGTGGTGTGATGGGCTGCGAACGTCATCGCCACTAATAGGCATCTCCCGCGCATACTTCGATCGTCCAACATCCACAAAATAAATCTAAAAAATAATATATATATATTGTAATAAAATAACAAAATAAAAATAATTTAACACATAATGTTCTTTTAAATAATATAATGCACATGATGTCAGCTGGACGATTCGGACTTATATGTAATAATTTATATTCCACGTATCCACTGTTATTTTTTTAAATTATTTGTAATCAGGCACTTAAAATATTATTGAAGAAATTATTCAAATTGTCATTGGAACAAATGAAAAACTTTTTACATCTGTCAAAATTCTTTATATAAACGAAAAAACTTGTATAATTTTAACATAAAAACGTATTACGTGTCACAACTAACTATTATAAAGTGCGGCAACAATCAAATTGACCAAAACAATTCACTTAAACACGAAATATCTCCAAATTTACGGGAGCACCACATGAACCAAACCAAATGATCTGTATATTAAAAAAATATACATACACCAAAGATTGAAATCAATGGTATTAGAATTTATTATATAATCTCCAAATTGAGCAGAAATAACTCGTAATTGTCCAAGTTTGAACCCATAGTCCCCTGGATCAGGAGCAAACGTTCTGTTCCCTAGACCATCACACCTGACTTATATAGTCAACTAACTAACTATCACGCCGTTTCCATGGAGGGGTAGGTAGAGAGGATGGGCCGCTACACTGTTCTATCCTGACATCACTCTCGTGCCTCTTCTGCATTCACACATCGTGACATGCACGCTCGTCGATTGTTTCTACTTCGAACATGGCCGTCCCTCAGTAATTGATTCATTTGGTTATAACATGTCTTCCTTGGCCTTCCTCCACTTCTTTTTCCATTCACGATACTTTTATAAAACTTTTTGACCATTATTCCATCCATCTATTCGTTCCATATGTCCAAACCATCTTAGTGACCCTTTTTAAATTTTATTAAGGACAGTGTCCTGTCCATTGTCACTTTAATGTGCCTGTACGATCCATGATATCGACAATTCCTGTTCTATGTCTTATTTCATGATTTGTTATTCAATATTAAGGACACACATCGAGCATCTGTCTTTCTATGGCTTATTGCGTACACTTCGACTAATAAGCAATATTAAAAATTACAAAGTTGATACAATTGTTGCGTTTTGGTTTTATTATTTTGACATTTCATTTTCTCAAGCAGTAAGCCATAAATAATTAATTTGTTTCCAAGTAGAATCAAGACAGAATCTTACGAGAATATGTTTGGAACTCCCTTTTGGATATACTTCATACCATGCATCAATGAAACTCTCTACAGCAATGATACTCAACCTTTTTTGTCTTCGGGCCACATACATATATTTGTAAAGCTACGCGGGCCGCAACACTATACTGGTATGAAGAAAAAAATCATGAAACCCCCCACCCCCCATTTTTTTGGAAAACAATTTGTGATTTAAAAAATTATAAACTAAAACAGAATAATAATAGTACATATCATTTATCATTATCAGCATACGGTTCCTAAAAATTACAATAGTGAAAAAAGTAAAACTCAAAAGTAACATGTATCAAGGCGTTTATTTCAAAATTAGTGTGATTTTTGACATTGAGATAAATTTTCAACAATTTTAGACAAATCGGATTTATAATTGCTGCATGCTACCCTCAATACGTCATCAAGGTGAGAATCAGTAAGTCGATTCCTGTATACGTTTTTATTTATATTTCATTTTGGAATATGATGATTCACAAAGATATGTTGATGCAAACAACGTGAGGAGCAGGAAAGCACAATTTTTTACAGTCTTGTATTTTTAAGGAACTTATTTCCAAAAATGGATGTTCTTCTTTCCCTCTCTTTTAGTCTTCACTTCAAAAATAGCTTTCAGATTAGTATTGTTCATGTATCAAGATATACGAAGTATAGAATGTCAGATTTTGTAAATCATGTCCCTGATAATAAATGTGTTGAGGGCCACATAAAAAAGGTTGGCGGGCCGCAGGTTGAGTATGGTTGCTCTATAGTAAAGAAAAGCGATTGATTTTCTCGCTTCTTCACCAACTCATAAGTATAATCAAAACTTATACTTTCAAATGTCATTTATGTTGATAAATCTATATAAATAAAACTCATTGTGCGTTATTGTGATGCCAAAAATCTCGGTTAATCCTGAATAGATCCTGCTGTAAGTCTCAGAATTGATTAAATGGAACACGGCGGTACCTATACACATGGCATTTAATCCAATAAATTAATTCATATTGAACTTTAATTGTATTTGTTTAATATATATTGGGTGTATTTATATACTCGAATATAGCAATAGCGAAGCGTTGCCGGGTCAGCTAGTTATGTATATATAAAAATTACAAATTGGTATTCTTCCAATTTTGGAAAATACATCCAGCAATACCCCTCTCGTGCAAGTGGTTTTTCACATAACAAATATTACCCACTATCCCACTAGTCGTGGTTAGTTAGTGGACACATGAACCGGTTAAAAAACAAGTCTAGATTATTTTTGTTAATCAATTGTGTCACTATAAAAAGGATTTTAGGCAGTGTTTATACAAAAAATACAGTTATTAATTTAATTTAAAATTGATTTATCAATAGTAGCGACCTATACATGTTCTTTAAATTTAACACTGCTTCAACATACTTTTCTTTTTCATCTTTCGGTGTCATGCAGGTCCCCTGAAGTTAATCATCACTTGAGAGCAGGTGTCTTTGTCCCTGGCAGCTCGAAACAGCTCCCTAAGCCAATCCCAATCCCTTGTGTTGTGTAGCCAGGAGATTTGGTCTTCAATGATCAGGTGCACCAATTCATATTTTCTCCCCGTATCACATGACCTAAATATGGCCACCTTACTTTAATATTGGCCAACATATCAGCTCCGGCTCTTTGGAGAACATAATCAAGTTCAGACTTGTTGACTTGTAGATACTTGAAGAAAGGGGAGGAAATGGGGGCGGGAGGGGGTTACAAATAAAGAAGAAGTTAAATTTTTAAAATTGTTTTTATATCAACACTTAATTGGTTACAGCTTCTCATCCTACAACTAAAAAGAAATATTGAAGTGGCCTATTGACTGAAAGGTGAGTGAGTACATATGTACAAGCCACACGTAGCAAAACTAAAGAAAGGATGTCGGAATGGCGACATACGCTTGCGATGTACCCGAGGTATATAAAAGTGGAAGCGGACGATCCACGTCAGAAGTTAAAACCAATACAATCACACTCTCCTTCCGTATTGAATAAGATTTACAATCGTGGTGGAGAACATTTACTTTTAACTATAAAACAATTTCGATATACATTTCTTAGAGTTTAGACTCGTACGTTAGACCTTAGAAGTCCCGCTGATGTAAAATAGAGGAATATTATTTAATAACTTCAACACAGCTCCAAACAACGAGGTTGCCTAACTATTGGCTGCAAGTAGACATTAAGTTTGCACTTGTAATTTCATAATCAGAATTTCCAACACATTAATAAATATATAATATATTTTTCCTAAGTAATTATAAACCTATATTTTTCAATAATAATTACACCTACGTTTAGCTACTCCTAACGTGTAAACTACGGAGACTAAAACCTAGGTTGTTGTATGGGATGAAGCCTGCAGAACAGATTGTGAGCGCGTGCCTCCTGCTCGCAAGCCCCGGTCCCTCGTCTTACTCGCGCACGCCTTGTACTCGTACAATCCCTAAAGGAATTGGCCTCTTAAAACGAGGCCGCGGGAAGCTCTCCTCCGGCATTCCTCTCGATGGCGTCGCACAGGTACGTGTGGGGAATAAGACGAGTCGGGTATACGAGCACAGAAGGTCTAGACAAAGAAAGTAGAATGAAGTATGACGTAACGAGTGACCCACACAACCCATACATATTGGAATTATTCATATGATCCCATCAGAAACCTCTTCCGTAATAAATATTATAATTATTTGCCTAAATATTTATGTAATGTAATTTACATAGATTGTTAATGAGTTTGAAAGGATGCAAGTATAAATACTTAATAAATAAACGGCAAATCAGTTTAACTACTTCGCCCCGAGGCCCTTGGAGGGCCCCGCCAAAATGCCAGTAAATTTGAACACATGTCTAATAATACAAATCAACGGTACTCCAACATTTACGGTTCCGGTTGAGACAGCAACATTGTTAGTGGCGTAATTTGGAAAAATAATACTACCATAATTATACGAGTAATTTTAACAAAACAGCGCCAAGCACGTTTGGATCCAAAATGTCTACCCAAAATTATTGTAGGGTGCTGAATGTCGGGTAGTCATTTTGGTCAGGGCACCTATCGACCATTCTTTCTTAACCGAGTAACAAAACAACACGTAGAAATTACTAATGTCAATGACAACAATACAAAAATTAGTCAAACGTAATTGCTTCTAGGTGAGTCAGATGAAACTAATAAGGGTCATATATGAACACAGAATAACATTCATACGAAACGCAGTCAAGCGGTACTTTCGCGCAGTGCACTCGCTGGACTCCATTATCCTAGAGACACCCTAATAGTACGTCTCCTGCTCCAGCCAGCCGCCGGGGTTGCGGCGCAGGTAGAAGCGGCGCGTCTCGTCGTAGATGAAGATGGACAGCATGAAGGGCAGCGCGGGCAGCCACCACACGAACTTCAGAGGGAACATCCTCAGACCCTTGTCCATTCCGGGGGTGTAGGACAGGAAAGCGGCGAGGGCAGTCTCAAAGATGAGGCCGAAGTTGAGCGCCCAGTTGCGCATGCCCTGGTGCAACAGCGAATTGCGGCGGGTCTTGCAGATGATCAGATCGGCCCACTGCACCACCACGATGGACACGAAGAAGGCTGTGTGGCAGGTGAACTCTAGGGTCTTCCTGTCACGGTAGGTCTGGAACGCAACTCAATTAGTGCCCCATCAAAATAAGATCACATTTTTATCTTATTCATAATCTTAAATAAACTTACCCATTCCTGTCCATAGGAGTCGGTCAAGTCATTAATGGCCTTAGAGTCCCAGTGCTTCCTGATGCCAAACAGTTTCCTGGGCAAGAAGCCGTTTTCAGCCATGATCACAAAGTACACGAAGAATCCGGCCGCGGCCTGAATCATTCCAATCTGACCGTAGGCCATCGAGATTAGCCTGTTTCATGAAACAACAAAAAGATTAGACAAAGTCGCAGGTCTCAGTTGAATGAGTTTAATGTATTTTTAAATGTAAATCAAAGGGTAAGTTTCGATATTTAATCTAATTTTAATTGTATGCGTTTGATTTGCGCTAAAATGGAATAAAATACAATGCAGAGTAAACTGTTTAGAAATTATGAACAAAAATATACTGTGTTTCTAAGTTTTTTTAAAAACCTCGTGTTTTTTACTTCTAATTCTCTCTATTGTTGGTGTTTCAAATACAAATGAATGCATAGTTTATTTTTTAAGTTTACGTCTATAAATTTATGCTACTGCAATCTCAAATTGAAATGAGAGAGAGAGAGAAGTATACTGAGAAAATCAGCACAAAGCTGAAAGCGGGAAACTATTATAATCAAAACATGCTGAACTTTTTAAATGCATAGAATGCTCGCAACTATTTAAATAGATGCATCCGTAATAAGCATCATTACCATACGATGCTGAAATCAATATAGTAGAGAAAAGAATTTACTTGAAGATCTAAATTTTCTAAACAGTATTACACAAAGGAAACTTATTGAGACTAGGTGACCCAATGGACCTATCATTTTGTAATTTAAAGTTTTATATTAAGCATAAAAAGATTGTTAATTCTAAGTCATTTAATAGGTTAATGGTGGTATTATCGTGTAACATTCATAAGCTGTTTTTAAAATAAACCATTTATAATGCATTAAATATAATATTATAGCCAACATAAAGAGTTCTAAGAAAACTGTTTTTTTAAATCAGCTTACGAAATTAAACAAGTATTAGTTATAAATAACATGCAGATTAATAGATAATACATGTACAAAGCATTCCAGTATTAACATTAATTTGTGAATATTTACAGTGTTTTATTAACTAATTAAAGCAACTAACATTCAAAGATATACACATAATGATTACGTACTTTGAAATTTTCAAAATTTGAAAAGACAATTGAAAAACATAAATAGTTTTCTTTTGTCTTTTATCAATGAATAATAATAAAAAAATATACAAAATTGAAAATCTCAAAGCAAAAAAATAACCCACCAAAACACGGACGAATGAAGGCTGCAAACACAATGATATAAAAGTACTCGTACACCCTATTCTACTCACATTTATCGGCTCATTAACAACGGACATCCACGGCATGCGGTGTACCAGCACAAATATTTCAGCACGACTAACACAGACAACGGATAACACCACATATACATATTGACCAATACAACAAAACCTAAAACTCTGTTCCGTTGTAGACAAATACATACACTAGAACCACTAGACACGAGGGCGTTTGTTTACAAGTGCAATCTTCCACTAAACTTCTGCAAGGGTGGGACGGGGGGAGGGGCGGAAGTCATAAGCTAAGTATTAGAGATGAGGGAACTAATGTCTAGAGAATAGGACAAGTACAGATATCAAGGAGAAGATAATAACTTATTTTTGTACTGTCTATAAAAAGTAAGTCTATCGAAAGTAAAAATAAATATTTTTAATTCATGCACTATTTATGTGAATTTATTTCATTTAACTGACTATTATTAGGTTCTAAAACTAACTAAATACTTGTTAAACCATTGTAATTAATAATGAAAATATATTTAATTAAAATACTATTTAGAAGGCTTATTGTAAATTCATAATTTATATTATAAACGAATTATTTTTACAACTGAATTAGATCAATATATCTTTTAGATGTTTCTAAATTGAAAATTTGTTAGCTAACCTACCAAACTATTGTGCCGTTGAACAATTTATTTTCGTAGTGCCTATAAATTTATATATACAAATGGTCTAACAGATCATGCGGAAGCTTTAGAACAATACTGTTCCTATTTCTGCCATTCTAATGTCTAATCCTAATCTATTTGGACCTATATTATCCTATTTTGTCTCTTTTACAAACTGATTCCGAGCCAAATATTCCAAGGAATTGAATGGAGATAATTAAAACATTTTAAAAGAGGTAAACGAGACAATGAAACTAATGTTTAAACTAACAGAACTAGTGTTTGTAACAATAACACCTTAAACATTAGAAGTCTGCCGAGTATGTGCTATTTGCAACAGACAGTGGTGAGACACACTTGCGCTGTGCTTCTTCGAGCAGAAGGCTGACGGCTGATTTCTATTGTTTGAGGTGTGTTTTGAGAAGAAACATTTCTAATGAAACCATCATAATAATGATGCACTAAGAAACGACATTTCAAATTGTAACTATTATGCGCCTGAGACAATAAACCATAGAGAACAAGTAAAAATTTAATTACAAATTGAATGTGAATCAGAAAGATATAAAATGTACAAGAAAGAAAGGGTTTAGTTATGTGTCTCTATGATTATGGTCCCGCAGTACAAACACACTAAAAGAAAAGACACTGCCAGTCATTCGCAGATGGATAACAGTGCTAAGGGGGCGGAGTACAACCTTCGGTTGACCAGATTGTCTCGGTAGGGGTCCCTGGGTTGGCGCTTCATGATATCTGATTCTGGTGCCTCGTACGCCAGCGAAATGGCGGGTACCTTAGGTCAATACACACGGACACTTACATTACTGTCTAATATACCCGCACACATCCACTGGCATTAATTACACTTTGACTGTGGCACACGAGGCGCTGGAGAGAGAAGATCTATTTACAGTAAAACCAAACACCACCAAAATACCAGTACATTCTAGGCCTATACCTTAGATACAACAGGTTGAACCAACTAAGATGTCGTCCCAAGATTATCTAGAAATTTGATAGATCTTCCAGAATTCTTAGCAAACAATATCACCGGGTGAAGGAAATCACAATACCTACGCACAAAACAACTTGAACCACTGGAGATTTTAGTGTTTGCTTAGAAGTTCGGAATGGTAAAGACACTAAATATATGTAATGAATATTATAACAATAAGCTTAAAATATTTGTTTCTACTCCATTAGGTCCAATATTAGAAAGATACTCGACAAGTGGAACTAGATGTAATGAGATGACTGGAATAAGATCTATAAGGTGAGGATTAGTAGAGTAAAAGGTAGAGTGTAAGCGAGTCCCTGTGGCAAGAGCAACGCGAGCGCTACTGTTTACTGTTTACCTCCTGAAAAGGAATACACGACACGCACAATCACAATGGACAGAGTTACGAGTAAGAGTACATTAGTTCAAATGGAAATTGTGTTGAGTAGTGCAAGAGATAGATAGGTTAGAGAGAAGATGAATAAAACAAAAGTAAATAAATGAAGCATGCCAGTGGAAGAAGGGTGACAGGAGCGGGACGCACTTACCTGCGCCTCCCGGGGACAATGCACAAGTCAAGGCACACGGCACACACAACACTACACTCACGAGTACAGACACCGCAGCAAACCGACCGACACGACATCCACAGATACAGTTAGCCATTCTTTACTTAGCATCGTCAGGTATTCCCTCCGCAATTTATTTGCTCATTTTTGTGTAAAATTAAGTGCTCTGATATGGATTGTATTTTTTTGTAAATTTATTTGAAGCATTATTTAGAAGCAATACGAGACTAGCTAGAACAGAAATTGGCTTCACTCCCGTTGTTGTTTAGAGAACTTTGATTTGTCGATAGATGTCAAGCCATTTATTTGAATTTACAATATATCTTTTTTTAATCAATGTGATATCAAAATGCAAAAATTTCAAGCTATAAAAAAGATGCATTTAAATTAATGTAATAGAAATGTGATTCATCAGTTTGACGGATAGCTCCGCTTGGAGAGTGATGGGGGCGAAACACAAAGCCAATGCGGGAAGGTTCAAACACAGGAAATGCAAGCCAATTTGTGTGTATGTATATAAAATAATAGATTTGAGAGACAAGATTATAATGAAGAGCTCTGAGAACATTCGGGAACTCCGCGGATTGATTTACCTCTCGTTTACAAGTTTATCAGTGAAAGGGTTTCGCGGCTGTCGCTTCATTATGTCAGACTCGGCTTCCTCATACGCCAGAGATATAGCGGGGACCTACACAGACACTCGCAGGTGAGACGGGATGGCCACACTAGGGCCGGGGCACTAGACACGGTGATGTACTAACTCGGTGGGCTAGGCATGCATCGTGACCAAAACTACAAACCCGTATGGATCATTTGCTCTCTTAACTCTCACCGGGAAAATAAGTTAATGCAAATACATTTTGATTCCACATATAATTGTCATTTTTTCTTGTAAATGGCAAGAAGTATAGAGTATTCATATTTGCATCAATTTATTTTAAACTTTTAAGAGAGTTCGGTGCGAATGATTTCCAAATCAAAAGGTTTTTGTGAAATCTAAAAATTTTGAATGAGTAAACCAAAAACATAAATGAAATGAAAGAGTTTCTACTCTTTGGTCTCGGTCACAAAGTATGCTTTCGGGAGTCAAGTGAGGGAAGGAGAGATGACATCTGTGAATACTGAAAGAAACATCAATTTGGTTGAACATTTAAAAGCTGGTGCATTGCGATGGAATGGTTGGTGGCGGAGTCCTCATTGAGCGGGTTTTTTACATCAAAAAAAGTTTAACATGAATTTGAAAGTCTCTGAATAAGCCAACGTCAAAAATTGTTTTTATTTAAAAAAAATAAGTAATATCAATATGCAATTGGATAAAACATTAGAATATTTAGAGACAGACAATATTTTAAACTTGCTTGGTGAAGCCCTGCACCCAATGAACACCACTCGTGAATATGTAAACAGGAACACAAAACAATAAATGAAGGGTTTGATGGATAGTCACAATTCACCAGAACTCGATGATGGTTGAGAGTGTCATTTGTAAGTATAGTTGTTGGTTTGTTTTGGGGTGAATCGGAAAAATGTTTCTCTTAACCTTATATATTTACAAACAATATCAATACACACAATAGCCCTCCCGATACAACTCTCTGGAAGTATTGGAGGGTTATTTGCGATTAAGATATGTTTCAACACAGTTAGTAAAATTAATTATAACCTATGCACATATATTTATATTATAACCAGACTGTTAATACATTGTTAAAATTAGTTGTCATCACAAATATGGAACCCTGTTACCGTTAATGAGTTATCACATTATTAGGCCATTAAATAGTCAACACAGAGCTGATTATGTTACATAGCAATGTTCCCAGTCCAGCTACGTCGGTAGAAGCATATAAAATTTGAATATAAAATATGTCTGAAAGATTTAAATAAGCATACAACGAACGTGGACTGGTAACATTAAACTTTTGCCAAAATATTGCATCGGCGACATTTTCAGCACGACCCACGGAGCGGCCGAGAATATTTAGGCAAAAGTGAACGGATTAATAAATGGACAGTCATCACACACCACCTTGAAAGCAAACAACAGACACACAGAGATATCATCGCCGCCCTGTTATGTACCCGCGCCGATGTACCACGTTAGCAGGGTTAGATTGTGAGTTCTGTAAAATAATGAAGTGTATAGGACCTCTGGTTGACCAGTTTGTCATTGAACGGGTCACGTGGCGGGCGTTTCATGATGTCCGATTCTGCTCCTTCGTAGGCCAAAGAGATAGCGGGTACCTGTTTGTTTAAAACTAATTGTGAGCGGTGTGAAGAAACAAGACTATATATAATCCTTTGTTGCCAGAGTGCAGCTAATGTGAATATTGCGTGTCCAGTCGAGTTGGTCTGGACGTGTACGTACACTTATGTCATATGGTATATTTGGTAGACCCGACAGTGGAATGGAAAGATAAATAAATAAAACATAATCTAGATGCCCTTAATGTCTGAAAACAGAGGTTGAGTGAGAGCGAGATGTTGGCTCTAGTCTATCGGGATGAGTTTGTGATATAAGATGTAGTCCTCCTAGATGGCTAGCTGCGCCCGTTCCTAGAGTTACGTACCGACAGACTGCACAGATGGAAGACACTACCGTAAGATACATGGCTAGAGTATTAAACGGGTGAAATATAAAAGGCTGTGAATGAGTATTGTACAGAAAACTGCATGCTTGGCTTATTTGGTAGTTTCAACAATTATTTTGATCCTAAGTAAAGTAACTGCTTAATATCTTAAAGTAAAAAGTATATATCACAAACACTACGGTAGTTTAAGGTAAAACGCTAGGTATATATGTATATATAAAACTAGAGATAAAATGAATCTTATATTCATAGGAAGTTGTGTGTCTAGCTACTTATAGGATATAGTTGAAGATCTGGCGAAAATACTTGATTAGCGAAAGGTACATTCAAACTACAGCAATAGAGAATACGAAAGTGTTCCGGCGGCTGCCTCTCGGCCCAACAAACCTCTCGTTTACTAGCTTGTCCGCGTATGGGTTACGTGGGCGACGTTTCATTATATCGGATTCTGACTCCTCATACGCCAGCGATATCGCGGGAACCTAATTCACACAATCAGATATGATTCACACATTTCAAATAGCCCTTGACAATACTCCAACTGTCCAACTCCATAACACATAATATTCCAAATAAAATAAATTACATTATTTACTTGAGTTCAGTTTTCAAAGATCATATAACACGTTAAGGTGATGTCTAATGTTCACACCAACAATATTCTTCTTACAATATTCGACTTTGATATTCTCAAATCAAATTTATAGCTGAAATGTATGAAACAGTTTAGAGGACCACAAACATTGAACAATACAATATTGGATACAAAATAAAGAATGATATTTACCATGTCAGTTCCAAGATCAATGCAAAGGATGGTCACAGTGCCGAGGGGCAGAGGGATATCACAGAGGATGAAGGCCAGGAAGGGGGAGATCTCGGGGATGTTGGAGGTCAGGGTATAGGCAATGGACTTCTTCAAGTTGTCGAAGATCAACCGCCCCTCTTCCACTCCGGTGACGATGGAGGCGAAGTTGTCATCTAGCAGAATCATGTCAGCAGCCTGGAAGATGAAATTATTCAAAATTAAAAAGTAAATATTTAAAAAAACTCTTCTCAGAATAATATTTAATGTTGCTTCATTGGAAATAGGTGTTAGTAAATATATTATGGACCCACCTGCTTGGATACATCAGATCCGGCTATACCCATGGCAACCCCGATGTCGGCCTTCTTCAGAGCGGGAGAGTCGTTCACACCATCACCCGTTACGGCCACAATGGCTCCCATGCGCTGGCAACCCTCCACAATGATCAGTTTCTGTTGGGGCGATGTGCGGGCAAACACGATCTCGGTGTGGTATCTGAGAGAGAAAAACCAAACATTTAATTTTTAAAACAAAAAAGAAATTATAATCAAACTAATATCCAACTATACTATCTATACAGTCTACATCTGTATCTATAAACTTTGATAAGAAGCCATTACTTGTAATAACTTAGGCAGGTTTCTTGTTAATGCAAAAGACCAGGAAGATAAATTTAATCATCCAGGTACATATAACTATCGTGTTTAGATTGTCCCTGGTTTTATATAGGTAAAACAATACGGAACTTCGAATTGCGGAAAACATGAGATGTCTCCGTAACAATGGTTTCTCGGAATTCGCAAAACATCTGATAGAGGGGGACCATAGTTTCAACAAACAAACAGGAGCCAAGTACCTGCATAAGGAAACATTGGGCCTCAGATTAAACTATCTAGAGGCAGCGCAAGAATTCCAACGCCCAAATCATTAACAATCAGGTCAATTTATCCTACAGTCCCATCTTAGATATAATTCCTCATAGCCATCCGGTAGTAATTCCCAAGCTTACCCCTTCCCCTCCCTCCTCCTTCCTCTCTCTCTCGACCCCTCTCTTTCTGAATTAGCCACCTCCCCCCCGATGTAATTTGTATCTCAATGTTTAGTTTTAAGTTTCAGTATGTGTAAAGCCCTGAAGAAGCTCGCACAGAGCGAAACTGGTAGACCCTCATCCTCACAAATAAAGTGTTTGTATACCAAGTATAAAAAGTGTTTAATTAAGTGTTATATATCTATAGTTCGACCTGAACAAAACAAAGAGAGAAAAATGGTTTATTTCATGTACCATGGGTGGTATCTTTAGGGTGATGTTTGAACTACACTACATTATTCAATCATTTTCCATCTTTACAGTAATTGGCCTTTATGTTTAACACCAATTGGGATTAAAAACTCATTAGATTCCCTTCTAGCCCTCAATTAGATTACCTTTAAATAAATCAAATAGAATTCAAACAAATTACTCACTTCAAAATCTCATCCAACTGATCGGAGTTCAGCTCCCTGAGTTCGGTTCCGTGTACGACGGCAGCCTTGGCTTCACGCGGGTTCACTTCGGACACGGGGATGTTCAGCCTCGCGGCGATATCCTCAATGGTCTCGTTTCCTTCAGAGATAATTCCCACAGACTTGGCGATGGCCTTGGCAGTGATGGGGTGGTCACCAGTGACCATGATGACTTTAATACCGGCTGAACGGCACTTGGCTACGGCGTCAGGCACGGCTGCCCTAGGGGGATCAATCATGGACATGAGGCCCACAAATCGGAGGTTTTCGATGGGGAAGTTGGGGTCGTCAGAGTTGAACTTGAATCCGAGGGGGAAACGGTCGGACGCAAGCATCAGATCACAGAAGCCAAGCACACGCTCTCCCAGGCCTCCCAGCTCCAGGTAAGCATTATTGAATGCCTCTTTCATCTCTTCATCCAGGACCTAAAAGCGAAAAAAATATTTTATTAATAAAAAATTAAAAGTAACATAACATCTAGAAATTAAAACCAACATGTTTCAAATGTTATGACAATAAACTTTGTAATGGAACAAAAAATGAGTAACGCAAATAAAATGACCAATCTTCTTCTTCCTTGCTGTAGACCTATGTGGTTGATTATGCAATGCAATATAGGGGAGTCTGGTGGTGTCCAGTCTGCTCCATCTTATAATATCCTCAACAGCAGAAAATAGCTCTTTATTATAAAGAAGTAATCAGGTCGTGTCCTGGATCAGAAGCCAAGCATTCTGTCCCCTAGACCACTACCTGACTGACCCGAATGTTAGATTTTTTACATATAAAAATATATGATATATGAATAAAATGGTGTTTATAGAATTACACTAGAGAAATTAATAAAATTTTGTTTTCAACTTATTCAAATAAACATATTTAATTACACATATTGATCATTATATCATCTTTAAATTACTTTGATATTTGAATGTAACCCTGAGTTAACTCATCGGCTTACAGGAAGCCTGGATAGGGCATTCTGCTTCAATACAAAGATATAATCAGAATAATATGTAAATACCTTCTCCTTTCCTCCGATGAAGATGGTAGAGCACTTCTCCAGGATCCTTTCGGGAGCTCCCTTCATGACCATGACGTGGCGAGGGTCGCTGGCATCTTCCGTCTCGTGGATGGACACCTGGTATTTGTTGGTGGAGTTGAAGGGGATCTCGCAGACCTTCTTGTTCTTCTTCCTGATAGACAGCACGTCTCCCAAGGCCAGCTCCATGCACTTCAGGAGGGCGGCCTCTGAGGCGTCTCCACTGACTTCCTTCTTGAGGATTGGTACTCCATCTTGGCCTCCCTTGAACTCGGCGCGGTTGCAGAGGGTAGCGATGCGAGCAAGAGCCTTGAATCCAGGGCTGGTGCGATCTGAAAAAAGAAATAAACAAAAATTAAGAAATGTGGATTAATGTAATCTATTATTGTACTTCGATTCCATTACAGGTATCAATTTTTTTCCCAATTTGTATTGCTATTTAATTACCTTATGTATGGAAACAAAGCATGAAACTGGCAAGAGAAGGATGAAAGTACAATAAATGCAGTAGAAATGATATGATAGATATGTGGATACTCTGTGTATGATAGAGTGTCGAATGAAAATATAAGAAGTGAATGCGGTGCGAATGATGGTGTTATGAACAAAATAATGAGAGGATCATTAAGATGGTTTGGACATATGGAAAGAATGAATGAAGAAAGAATGGTAAAAAATTATATGTTAACGATGTAAATGGAACCAGAAATAGAGAAAGACCGAGGAAAACGTGGCACGATCAAATAAATCAAATGTCGGCCATGTGAGGTGTCCGAGAAATCGACGCCCGTGCATGACACGATGTATGAATGTTGAGGAAGCGAGAGAAATATGTCAGGAAAGAAAAGTATGGCAGTCCATTCTTTCTGCCTACCCCTTCAGGGAGACGGGGTGATGGTTAGTTAGTTGGTTAGTTAGTCAAAATAATAATAGTTCTGTCCAACCTGAATTACATTGAGAATGTAAATAACGACCATTATTTGTAAAATTCCCTTGAATGATTTTTTCAATTTCCAATATTTTTTTAATCTAAGGGAGGTTTCAATATACACTGGACTCCCATTTTACACAGTGATTATTCTGTTATGTTGTGGCTGTATTTTCTTTTATTACTTTGCGCAGAGTGCATACTTCTTTTTTGTATCAATGGCAAGAAAGCTTTATATATCGCAGAGATGGCGCTAAAAGAGTATATTTCAAATTTTTTTTCTCGCTAGTAATAGCATGCTAGGTGCAAAAAGGGCCATATTTCTTCTTACATACTGAGTAGTAAGTATATTCAACGAATGGAGCACCATGTAAAAAGGGAGTCCAGTGTATTTATCAGCATGATAACTTGAAAATATTCAAAATTATATAAAACAGATATAATATGTAAAAAAATTAACATAAAGAATTAAATGAAGGTCCGATGTTCTGCGGGATACCCGCTTGTACAGCGCGGGCCAAAACTGAAAGCTGTGCGTCCCTTGTCTTAATTAAGCTTAGACTATAATGTTCACTGCGAAAATTAAATTTTAATCTAACATTAATTTACAAATGATGGCTACCATCATATCTGTGTATTAATCCGCAAGTAAATGTGAAATCAATAAAAAAAAATTAACTATTAAGAATTAATTGTATCTCAATAGAGACGAAGATGTAAATTATTTGGAAACATATATGCTACCATCTTGAGAAACATTTCACATATTTTAGTTCAATCTACACTAGCGCCATCTATTGAGACTAGATGTAAGCATTACGCAGAAAATCTTTATTAATGTAATGTGAAAGGCTATCTAGATATTAAAATGAAACTAGTTGAGTTCTCTTCTCACCATATTGCACTCCGGACTGGTCCTCAGTGGTGTCGGCCTCGATGATCTGGTTGTCGAACCACATGTGAGCGACGGTCATCCTGTTCTGGGTGAGGGTGCCGGTCTTGTCAGAGCAGATGGTGCTGGTGGAGCCCAAGGTCTCCACAGCCTCCAGATTCTTCACCAGGCAGTTCTTGGACGCCATCCTCTTGGCTGTCAGGGTCAGGCACACGGTTACGGTGGCCAGGAGACCCTCGGGTACGTTGGCCACAATGATACCTAAAATTGAGTGAGAGTAAATTTATAACATGTTGCTTTTAGCTATTTCGATGCCCTAATACAGGGATCTCCAAACATTCTAGCATTAGGGCCATACTGATTACTCCAGTAAGTTCCAAGGGCCAAAACCGTTTTACATTCTTATTTTTTTAAATGTTTTTACATGTTATAATGTTAGTTGGATTCATCTCAATTATTTGTTAGTGACTATCCTTAAGTTAATTTTTCTGCGTATTACACTTGTCATTAAGCTTTACCTAAGTATCATATATAAAACAGAGTTACTATCATTATGAGTTTTTATTATCCAACTTATCACAATAACAACAATAAGCCATTAGCTGTCACAAGCCTGATTGATGACACTGGTCATTATCTGTCACGGGCCGAATTGATGACACTGGCGGGCCATAGTTTGGAAACCCCTGCTCTTATAATACAATATTAGTTAACCCTTAGACTGATAAGCAAACATTATTATATCTGTCATCACAACACATTTTGACATCATATCACTTTTAAAACGGTATTTTCTTACAAACCAAATCATTATAGCAATACTTGATTGTCTTGAGGTTTCCTTCTCGAATATCAAAAAATCAATAAAAACACACTCATGATGCACACGACTTAATAATCTGACTAAAGTCAGTCATGGTTGGCAAATAGTTAAAGGATAAGTAGAGATGTTTTTATAGTGATTGCACAGACATAACATAAAAATATTGCCAAAAGCCAAAACCTGGCAAATAACTTATTTAATTTCAAATTTTAATTAAAAGTTAGAGCTCATCGAAACAGATTTTAAACAATGAATAGTTTAAGTTTAGAGTAGCAACATTGTCAAGTTGAAACCTAGTGGAATTAAAAAAAAAAAGTTAAACGAGTGATTTTGAATTTAACATCATAATACATTTCAAACATATTATATGGTAGACTATTTATTGCCAATGCATTTTTTGCAGGATATTATATACCTAAGATTAACAAGTGAAATTTAATAACAATAAAGTAAGGTGGAAATTATGATTCAATATACAGTAAAAGTTTGTTAATTCGAACAACTATATTTCGTAATTCGAAATTTTCATAATTTGTTCGGTCCAAAAATTGACTTTTCATAGTAAATTCTACCGTTAATTCGAAATATCGCATATTTCGTAATTCGTAATGTTTTTCGTCAAAATGTACCTACAATTCTAATAATTCAAATGAGACATCACGTGAGAAAGAATCCGTTTCGATGGCTTAAATACATTATTGCAAGCGAGATATCTATATATTACGTATTTCTCTTGAAAACATCACTCTTGAATTTCGAATTATCGGACTTTTACTATACGTTAATAAATCACATTCCCAATGAACTGAAGTTAGTACACATCATTGTGGAAGCAGGAGATAAATAGAGATGTAACTAACCAATCAAAAAGATGACAGCATCCAGCCAGTGGTAGCCGAGGATGAAGGCAATAACGAAGAAGGTGACTCCGAGGAACACAGCCACACCGGTGATGAGATGGATGAAATGATGAATTTCCTTAGCGATGGGGGTCTCTCCAGTGTCCAGCCCAGACGCCAGTCCAGCAATACGTCCCATGACCTGGAAATTAGCGAAGGTTATATTTTATACATATTTTCATAAACTAATAAACTAACTAACCACCATGCGAGTTGATCTTTCATGTTTTCCTCGGACTTCCTACATTTACATATACTTTCTTTATCATTCATTCTTCCCATGTGTAAAAACCATCTTAACGACCCTTTCATTATTTTGTTCATAACACTTCTTCATTTCTTCACTTCTTATATTTGCATTCGACACTCTATCCATATTTAGATTTACCATACATTATTCGTACATAATGGTTGTACATACGTATATAATGGTTGATATTTTTTCTTACACTCTATAATATAAAATAACATGTCAATAATGTCAAGAAGGACTCACGGTGTGGTCTCCGCAGGAGATGACGACTCCTTTGGCAGTTCCTTCGACGGCGTTGGTGGAGAAGAAGGCCAGGTTCTTGGTCTCGAGGGGGTTTTCGTTGGTGAAGTCGGGTCCGCGGGACTGGGGCTCCGACTCTCCCGTCAAGCTGGAGTTGTCCACCTTGAAGCCTCGCGTCTCGATGATACGGATATCAGCGGGAATTCGGTCGCCAAACTTAACCTGCAAATATAACAACAGATTAATTAACTAAATACATTCTTCTTTTCCTAGATCATCAGAAGTTGGAGAGTATCATAGTATTTTTTTAACACTGTATTAAAATAATAACTCAATTATTTTTTTGCATTTTGAATTTTAATAAATGCAAATATTAAAGATCAATGTCATTCATATTTAGAAAGAAAAGAAAAAATTATTAATTGATTGGAGCTTATGAAAAAATAATAATAGGATCTATAGTAACCAATGATACTTGGTAGATATCTTGGTACCCATTAAAATGATTTTTATAAAAATAAATCACATTCCCACTTATGAAATATGACATACCTTGAAATTCAGATCAAATCACCAGCTATGTCATACAGTGAAATAAATGTCTATAGAACTCAAATCAATCGTCAATATCCTTATTTACTTGAAAGTTTTATCAAAAAATTAACTAAGTGTTTTTCAATCAATGTATCCATTTCAAATTTCCAAATTAAACAGTTAATAATGTTGAAATATAATAATAATATCAATTTATAATCATTTTTTCAATTTATAATCGTTTAATATCATTTTTAAAAACTAAAATGTACTTTGTATTCATTAAAATCATTTATCAAAGAAATTGAAAAACCAAAGAAAATATTTTCGGGTGATGATGATCAAAAATACCATCCAGACGTTTATTTAAAAAAAACTGTTATAATTAGATGATAATTTGATTAAGTGTTTTAAAACAAATCTCGTGTGTTTTACACAATACGCTACAAATTCCAGGCATTGCACATCAACCAGACGTGTGGTACAGCTGTACATAAACGTATTTGAGATACATGTTTACTTTTGCTAGTGCTAAACAATTAAATAAATTAGGAACAAATTAGCACTCTAAAGTGTTTGCGATGCTAAACAAGCTGTCCAATAGCGTATAGTGCGTTTAAATATTTTCTCTACATTAATTTTAAGTTTTTGATGGGTTAGATAAGAATTCTTAAGGTTAGTAGGTATAGTAGGTTTAAATTATTTTTCTACATAAAAGAGATATCAAATGTTGGACAGATGGCAACTGAGAGCATTTATTTTTTATATAAATCTATTCATGTTATTCTACAACAAATTTATTACACTCTCATGCAAAAAAAAAATATATACTTTTTAAACCAATTATTGGAGGTTTAGACAATTAAATACTATTTAAAAATATATAATTTATGAGTTGTAAATATATTTTCAAGAGAATTCATAATTTTTAAGTTTATCGTGTTGGGTAAGATAAAAAATCTTAAGGTTAGTAGGTATAGTAGGTTTAAATAATTTTTCTACATTAAAAAGAGACGTATCAAATGTTAGACAGATAACAACTAAGAGCATTTATTTTTATGTAAATAAAAATTGTAAATATATTTTCAAGAGAAAACATCGCACCGTGAGTGTAAAACCGAATTAAGTGCAAATATACATTTTGGAGATATGGGAGTTTAAAGGTTTCATATTGCTTGGAAAAACTTTTTTTTTTTTTAATAAACCAATGATTTTCGGTTTATAGTTATATTACTATAAACCGAAAATCATTGGTTTATTAAAAAAAAAACAGTTTTTCCAAGCAATATGAAGTCTTTAAACTCCCATATCTCCAAAATGTATATTTGCACTTAATTCGGTTTTACACTCACGGTGCGACATAATCAAACATCTTTTTGTTATTAATTCTTAAGGTTAGGTTAAATTTGCATGTTGGTTACCTCAACAACATCTCCCAGCACGAGGTCCTCAGCACGCAGCGTGAGCTTCTCTCCCTCGCGGAGGACGGTTGCGAACTGGGGCACCATGTTCTTGAAGGACTCCATGATCTTGGAACTCTTGCTCTCCTGATAGTACGAGAAGATACCCGTCACTATCACCACGGCGGCCAACACGATTCCCAGGTAAAGATTGTCATCGGCAGGCTCCTCAACCGTACTCGCCTGCGGAATAAACAAGCATTTAAATTAGTCGTGATCAAGATCATTCCATTAATTACATACTCAACTAAATAAACAATCAAATTAAAGATAAAGATGAAGTGAATAGAGTGAATAAATATAAACTTTGTTTAAAGGTTTCATAAAATGATATTTTAATATACAAATACATATCGATTCAATAATGCTTAACTAATCATGGTCAAAAAATTGATTAGTTTTTATAGAAAATCTTTGTCTATTACTGTCATTGCAATTCACATATATTTTAACTTGTCTAGCATTTAACTAACCATCATGCTATCTCACCGAAGGGGTTGGCAGAAAGAATGGACTGCCACACTTTTCTTTCCTGACATACTTCTCACGGTTCCTCAACATTCATACATCGTGTCATGCACGCGCGTCGATTTCTCTGACTCCTTACAGGCCGACATTTAATACTTGATTTATTTAATCGTGCCACGTTTTCCTCGGTCTTCCCCTATTTCTGGTTTCATTTACATCGTTAACATATAATTTTTTTACCATTCTTTCCATGTGTCCAAACCATCTTAATGATCCTTTCATTATTTTGTTCATAACACCATCATTTGCACCGCATTCACTTCTTATATTTTTATTTGACACTCTATCATACACAGAGTATCTACACATTCATCGAAGAGATCTTTCATTTTTTTATATAAATACATTATGATATAAATTGATTAGCTTTAAACAGAAAACTGTTAAGTTACGATAAAGTTTAGACGTTAACACTGGAATTCCATAATGACGAACTTTTAAAAAAATACAACACTATTTTTTTCAATTTTGAGTTTTCCTATATTATAAGTGCAAAACAAGTATTTCAATTCATAAGAAAATTGTTACTTTATTGTACAAGAAATCGGGAACCTTAATTAGAAATCAAACTAATCGGTTAGAACATTTACATTGGAGGATCTATCTAAATATTATTGCAATTTTCAATGAATTAAAACATTGAGTGTTATGTTTTACAAGACCCTATTAATAAAACACATTTTTATTGTGGTCGTTTATAAGTGGAACAAGAGACACTCTAGAATTACAATATCATGAAGAATTATTGTATTTTAGCAACCTTCCTCCATGAAAGATTTATGGTTATGTTACATTATGAGGGCGATATCATATATAAGATAGCGATTACTGGAGTACTGCAAGTGTCAGAAACAACGGCTAATAATCACAAACGTTGATTAATTATAGTTTAGGACATATTTTGGGTTTACCCTTTCAAATTGAACTGTATATAAAACCAGAACTGAGCCTAAAAAGTATCTCTGGCAAATGGTACAAAGTGTTATCAAACATCCTATTGTGATAAACATTTATATTTTTATGGTCCCTGATTTGCTAACAGCCGATCTTTGATCTGAAAGAATGAGCGGCTTAGTGATATAGGTAGCTTATCAAACTGTAAAATTAAGAATTGTTGGCTACCCGAGCATAAGTTCAAAAGGAGGATTAAGTGATTATATCAAGTATTAGATGATTAACAATTAATTTATGGGTGCGCCAAAAGGAATATTGGATAATGCTCACCTGGATACCATAAGCAATGAAACATAAGATGGCTCCTATCCACAGCAGAAGGGCGAAGCCACCAAAGAGATTTTTACAGAACTTGACCCATTCGGGGGTCTGTTTGGGGGGTGTGAGTGCGTTGGGACCATCCCTCTCCAGGTTCTCCTTTGCCTTCGCATGACTGAGTCCCTGGAACACATAGAAAAGACAACAATTAGATCAAATAAATAAAAAATTAAATACGGAAGAAGTACAGCCTGAGATCGAAACGAACCGACCCTAACAGCAACACAGAGAATGAGTTGGGATAGCGCCAGGAAGAAGAAGAAGAAGATAATTTTCTTCTAAGGTGAATACACATAATTATGTTCTATTCCTGTATCAAGCCAAGTTTATCAACTAGTATCAAACAAAAACAAACAAACCATCACACCATTTATCCGCAGCTGTAGGCAGAGAGAATGGACTGCCACACTACTCTATCCTGACACACCTCTCTAGCTTCCTCCACATTCATACGAGTCATACACGCCCATTGATTAATCTGACTTCTAGCATGACCAACCTTTAATATTTGATTAATTAACTCATAACATTTTTTCCTCGGTCTTCCTCGACTCTGCAATTCATTCACATCGTTAAAATATATTTTCTTAATCATTCTTTCTTTCTCCATACTTAACATTTGTCCAAACCAACGCAAGTATACTTTCAGGATAATTTCTTCCACTCTAAATTCCTTTCTGATATTAGTATTTGAAATTCTATCACCCATCGTTTTACTTATTAATTTGGTCATGCGCGTTTTCCTCGGTCTACCTCGACTCCATACTCCATTTAGATTGTTAAGGTATACTTTCTTAACCATTCTTTTTCCATTTATGCGCTCCATATGGCCGAACCAATGCAGCGATCCTTCCGCTCTACATTCCTTTCTTATATCTTCAATAGAGACATATCAGCATATCAAACAAACACATATAAATAAATAATTACTCTGTCTACAAAAATCTTGGTTACGTAACCGGCGAGTCTGATAGTGAAATAAAAAGGCAGAGAACACACATCTCTTATCGCCGCCTCTTTGAACTCTCGGGGACTACATCTGCCCGATTGGGAGACACAATTTGCAGTGGCGACACTGACCTTCTCCTAATCATGCGCGGTTCCACCGCCGGTATTGACACACATTCTCTCCTACTAAACTAAACATATTACAAGTTTTATTAATGAAATATGCGTTTAGAGGTCAGAATATAGATTAACTTGGAAGCATACATGCAAATAACAGAGGGTCAAAATATATACACACAAAGCTTGCTATTTTAATACTGTAAAACGTCGATATAACGGACTAATTGGGAGGAGGGGGAATCCGTTAAAGTCGAAAGTCCGTTGTATAAAAATAGGTTTAAAATAAATCAATTTTTTTTTTTTTTAACTTTTACTGTATTTAGATATTAGGTCCTTACATATGAAATTGGGGTTTTGTATGGGAGGAACATAAAGTTGATTTTTTTAAATATAATATATTTATTTAATCAAAGTATGTACCATTGCTATCTATGCACTTTTGCCATCTCATAGGTAGTTCATCAATCCCTTTACTAAAAAAAACCATTCGGACGGGAATCAATAAAATCTTTGAAGTCGGTTTTGACTGCCCCATCGGAGTTGAATTTTTTCCCTTGCAAGAAGTTATCCAAATTTGGAAAAAAATAGTAATCTGTTGGGGCAAGGTCCGGAGAGTCGGTGGATGTCTTAGACATTCCAATTGAAGCTCTTCTAATTTGGTAGCTGTCTGTTGTGCAGTGTGTGGTCTAGCGTTATCATGAAGCAGCAGTGGCCTAGAGCGATTAACCAGCCTCGGTTGTTTAGCAGCTAGCTTTTCCATCATGGTTTGCAGTTGCTGACAATAGACATCTGCCGTAATCGTCTGGCCAGATTTAAGAAAGCTGTAGTGAACGACACCAGCACTAGTCCACAAAACGCTCACAAGTAACTTTTTTGGAGTAAATTTTCGCTTGGGGCATGGTTTGACTGGTTCGGCAGGGTTCAGCCATTGCGATGAGCGCTTCCGATTATCATACAGGATCCACTTTTCATCACAGGTAATGATTTGATTCAAAATCCCTTCATTATTGTGCCGGTTGAGTAATGCAACGCAGCAGTCAACGCGCGTTTTTTGATTTGCTTCACTCAATTCGTGAGGTACCCACTTTTCAAGCTTTTTCACCTTCCCAATTTGCTTCAAGTGGATTAAAACAGTTTTATCACTAACGCCTGCAGCTAACTCGGACGTGGTTTGCGATGGATCTGATTCCACAATAGCCTTCAATTCTTCATTATCAACTTTGGTCTCCGGCCGTCCACGGGGCTTGTTCTGCGGGTCGAAATTTCCAGAACGAAAACGTTGGAACCAAAAACGCACTGTGTTTTCTTTTGCGGCACCGTCGCCATACACATCATTAATCCTTCGAGCCGTTTCTGCAGCACTGGTGCCACGGTGGAACTCGTACTCGTAAATAACGCGATATTTCAAGTTTTCCATTTTGTAAACTGAGTGACGCAAAGAAAAAAAACAATTGAGGAAAAAACAAATGAATTATAATTTTCAAAACACAAATACTTGGGACAATAGCTGTATAAATTTGAATTTGGAATTCCTAACCAAAGAGAAAATATTTGAGATCAAAGTTGCCAGTACGGCAAAACGCCAATTTCATATGTAAGGACCTAATATTTGACCAGATTTTTTGTCCATTATATCCGAAGTTTGTTAAATAGAGGTCTGTTATATCGAGGTTTTACTGTACTATGTATTTTTTTTCACTCTCCTTGACCTTTCGTTTAAATCGTACTCCCGGTAATGAATGTTATATGTTATAATATCAATGAAACATGTTGAGAAAAATAAACTTAAAAACGATGTTATTCATTCAATTTCTTTTAGTATTACCGAGTTCTCTTAATGTCAGAAGAATTAAGATATCTGTAAGGGATAGTGCAAAATTCTAGTGCTTTTTATTTTACCACCTAAGAATCTGTAAATTTGATTTGCTAGAAATTCCTTCAGTCCATAATAATAATAATAATAATATGCTAACTTTTAAAGCGCCGTTGTGATGTGATCACCTCAAGGGCGCATTAAGACGTGTTTTAAATCGAAAAATCTAAATGTGACCGCTTAAAAAGCGATCGGTTTAAAAGTATACTATTATATTTTCTGGGATCTTGGTTATGTACATTCATCGGCTGTCCCTCGTGTCCGAGGAAGACTTATGGACATAAGTGATGCAACAGACCTCTGTTTCTGTTTCGGCAAATTTTATAATGGAAATTTCAACGGAACTTCACACAAGGGAGGAGTGTTCCAGTGTTTTGATTATGCCTAAATAATTTGAAACATGTCATCCCATAAAATATAATAAATCTTCTAGAAAACAGACATTTATCAAATGAATACAATTCATTGAAAAGGTTATTTTTTTAATGAATACATAATTGATAATGCATATTGTAAAGTGCACGAATTTTTACATTTGGTAATTATAAAAAATAAAGAAATCACAAAACATGTCACCGCTTATGCAGTTGCTAATCAATGCAGGGTTGATTGATAAGGTATGTTTGTATTATAAAAAATAAATAAATGAAGAGAACTCACATTTTCTGGATGTGTTTGGAATCGTTGATATAATTCTTCGGGTGTGATCTTGTGATAGTCGATGTCCAATTCTTGTTTCAAATCATCTAGATCATCCCCCTTACGCTGCTTCTTCGTGGGGGCCTTCCGTCTGGACTGTGGGAGAGAAAAAAATAGTTAGAAAAGATGTTTAATAATCAATAATATTATTAAACTAACAACATTATTAACTATTTATTATCCGCCTGAAAAAGTGTAAACATATACACATATATATTCAAAGTTGTCAAAAGAATACATAAACTTTGTTAAATTCAATCCTGGAATCTGATCAATTCAATTATGCAGCCATTATAGGCCACGAAAATAAAGATGGAATCATATAAATATATATGTTGTATTGTTGAACTGTAAATGTGTGGGTGGTAATCAAATGTGTTAATCAAATAATCAAAAACACATATTATAAAGGGATACATAAACAATATGCAACATTCAAGCACAATAAAAAGTATTGTCTATGGTCATGAAAGATGGTATTTATGTAAACAAGTATCATAACATAAGCGGTAATCAATTGATGTAGGAAATGATGAAATATCTTATGATATCTAAATGATTGTGAATTTGTAATGGATGAAAGAAAAAAGAGATGTACTAAAGCATTCTAGAACTATTTCTAAGGACTAGTATGTTCATACCTTTCACTGGAGAACCACTGATTGGAGACTTTCATAAATAATATTATTTAATATGCCATTTTAACACGAGCTATCATATAAAAACTCCAATTACCAAACGATACCAGTTATTTTATTTAACTAACTAACTAACCATCACGCCGTCTCCCTTAAGTGGTAGGCAGAAAGAATGGACTGCCACACTTTTCTTTCCTGACATATTTCTCTCGCTTCCTCAACATTTATACTTATTTGATCGTGCCACGTTTTCCTCGGTCTTATTTATTTATTTTCTTATTTATTTATTTATTTACTAATAAGTATACACTTTTAAAGACTTCCAATTGAGTAACCTATTCTATATTTTCTCTATTCTCTATATGTAATTATAAATTATATAGGTATTATTTATTGTTTCTTGAAAATCCATATTAAATAATTATAATAATATGAATGAAGGCATTCATTTTCTATGATTTTTAAAAATACATTATGTGATTAGCTTTATCGAGAAAATTGTTAATTAAAATTGATGAAAACTTCTATTTTCTAGAGGTTTTATGGGAATGACAAGTTTCGTCCTTCTAAAGCATTATCAAATGTCATTTGTACATTCGATAATGCATTAGAAAGGCGAAACATGTAATTTCCATAAAATATAATAAAACTTCTAGAAAACAGACATTTTCATCTGTATTAATTATTAATTATATTTATAAAATATATTTTTACAAAAATAGATTAATTTTTTTGTTTTATTCGGGCTAGTTTTCAGCTAAATAGGAAGACTGTAAAAACAAATAATATACAATCGTTATTATTTGAGTATTTCTTTATATTTTAAGTTTCAACCAGAAGTTGAATATTTCCTTTAAAAATGAACACCGAAGATTTTCCAGAGATCTCGAATGCTCTTTAGAAAAATCGGCGGGAAAAATTATACAACTAGTGTAGTGTATCTGCGAACAAAACATTGCAGTTTTGTGACGCATTCGAGTGCACAAGGTGTCTGTGCCCCTCGCCCCCCCTCTGGCCGACCGCCCCCTCCCGCCAGCCTATTTCCGTATCCACCTATTTGCGTCAACTAAATACGTCACGTTCATCCACAGATGACTGACCCTACGAATTTTACCCAACGGAATTGGAGCACGATCGGCGGTGCTGTCGCGTGAAAACTCGTTTGAAAAAAGAACTCCACACTATTTTCAAAATCTGAATGCATAATTCCACTAAAAAATAATTAATTTTTATACCATTAAAGAAAATGCAGCATTATTTATACAAAAATGTTACATATTAACGTACTTAAAATATTACATTTTACTATAAGATTTCGCGCCATAATCATAGTAACCAATTATCCCCCTCATAAAACGGTTTTGGTTGATCAATCTCATATTCTGTTACTCTAGATAAATTTGTAATATGCAACAATTTTCAAAATAAGGCAATTCCCGATTTTACATTCGAAATTTTAAACAATGCGTTACGTCATAAATAGGTACTCGGTAACCATAAATATCGTTTATACTCGTATATTGTTTTACATAGACAAAATATATAAATGATGTAAACAAAACATAGACAGTACTTAAACAAAATAGCGATAGTGATGTAATCATTGGCGCCGTTTTTATATTCCATATTTAAATAAATAAAAATTTAATTTATAGTTGTACAAATACGTTTCATGTTAAAATAAATAAAAAAGTGAATATGTTCCCAATTCTTGGCGGGAGAATCGCGAAAATGGCCGCCGCGGAGCGGGAAAAAAGTGAATTAATTATGTAATGCAGTAACCGCTTCCCGTGATGTCATGCGGTGGTATTTTACAAGACACGTGTTAGCGGAAGACGGGCCGTAAAGCGATTTAAATTTAAATAAATTTGGAGCATTCACGAAGACGACGATTCCTCCTCGGGCACTAGGGCATTATCTAATTTGCGCCCGTCAATGAGTCACGCGGTACGCTCGAGTATAGTGACCAAATATTCCAGATTCAAATGATAGAACACGCGAGACACCGCGAGCCAAGTTTTCCACCTTCCTACTTATCGCACTAACTACGCTCAAAGGGCGGCAATGCGTTGGATTTACAACAGCTACAATAAGTGCTTAAGTAATATCGATGTTTTCCATCTGAATGAACGTAATTTTTAAAAAATGTTGGAGCAACCTTTCGACGAAAATTAAACTATAACGTTACTTTACTTTTTTATTCCATTATTGTAATCATTTTTAAATCTTTAAAATATAATTTTACTTTTGTTTGAATGAAGTTTAATTTTGAATTCAATAAAGCAGTCTGTACTGACAATCTTCTAATTATTTATGTGTTTTTGTATATGTATTTCAATCGCTGTTTGCTACCCTAGATACCCCTTTGGATGGTACCTACTTTTACTTCTTCAGTAAATTTCTTCATTAAAAAAAAATTACACTGAAGAAGGGTGCAATACGTGTTGTGAAAATATTATACAAGTATTCACGTTTATAAATGTTTGATATATATGAATTAAAATTATGACATAAAATTCCGAAATTTCGAAACCATTCCAGTGAATGCTTTCTCTCTACAGTATTCGCCAATGTCAGAGGGACCTGACACGGCACTATAAGGAGACGAAGAAGAAGAATAAAACTCTAAATTGAATGACGTCCAAGGTGGTAGACAAAAGGTGCGCCAATTAATGAACGTACGTAAGAAGAGTTGTTAACTAAACCGGTTGAAAAATGTTTGTTATGCTTTTATCGCCCATCTATAAATTAACGTTTTAACTTAATCACTCCAAACACTTAGAGAAATCTAATCCACGTGCAGTCGATCGATTATAAGAGTGGTCCTACATTAAAGATGTCACTGAAGATAAGCGTATCGAATAGGTGTGTTAATCTACGATAGTTAGAAAATAAATTACAAGTTGTTATCTGAATTGTCTCTGAGTAGAAATTTTTTGTACCCATTTGGGTTATAAGGTACAGTATTTTGTTTACGTCTTGCATGCTATAATATAATAAGTTTTTTGAAATACCTATATTTTAAACTTATTTCTAGCCAAACATTTTCACATTCTATTGGTGGGTCATTTCTTAACAGTCCATAAAAGTCAAATGTGATTAATACCGAATGAAAATGTCTGTTTTCTAGAAGTTTTATTATATTTAATGGGAGTGCCATATTTCGCTTTGCTAAGGCATTATCAAAAGGCGAAACATGCCATTACAACTGTAATGATTTATTTTTATAAATATTAACAAAAACATTAAAAAAAACACGAATATCACGAGTCTCCAAAAATAATTACCGCTGCTACCAGAAGTATTTTGACCGCGACCTTCAACTAAATAGAAAAAAATGTTTGTTATAGATTTTAACATCTGTTTTTTTTATTTTTTTTATTAATAGATCATATTTTCTAAAGCTTTTTTAATGTTTATATTATGATTTAATCCAAACGAAACAAATGATGTCACAGATGTCTCTACGAATCTTAAGAAAAATTGTAGTTTTTGATCCTAGTTTAACTTACTAAAAAAAAATATATAAAAGTATTGATTTCAACCTTAAAAACTATCAAATAATAATTATACTACTTGAATCAATAAATTAAATATATTTTAATAAAATTTCAAGTGATTTATTATTAACTTTTCTATTTACGTATGTTGTATTTACAATAGCTTTACATTTACGTATGTTTAATAAAATTTAAAAGCTAACTACCACCAAAGGGGTAGCCAGAAATAATGGACACACTGTTATTTTCTGATATACTTCTCTCGACTCCGCAACTTTCATGCATTGCGTCATGCCCGCACGTCAATTTCTCCTTGTTTTTTTTTACAATTCTTGTTTCATTCATTCATTTCACGTGTAAAAACCATTTTAATGTTCCTTTAATAATTTTGTTTAAAACACTTTCATTCGACATATACACAGACTTTCCATACATTCGTATAAGATATCTCATTTCTACTGCATTTATTCTACTTTCATCCAGATTCATGCTTCACTTCCATGCATAAGTTCATAAATTCCCCATAGTTTTAGCAGAGCAAGGGGGCATGTATTATTTTATGCCCCAAATTGCCGCACAGAGGCCCTTCGAAGTTCTCCTGTATTGAAAGCGATTCGTCTCTTAAATGAGGTTGCAAAAGAGATAGACCTCTTTGGATGCAATTATGGCGAATTCGTAAATACCCTTATGATAAAGGCAGCAAGCCAATAACGGGCTTTTCCTATTCATAAGGTTCTATGTATATTTCCTTTGATATTCTTTTTTTTTTCACCGTTTACATCGATTTGGCTTGCGCTGTAATGATGTAAGGAGTTTTTTCAACAAAATAATAATAAGGGATTAAACAACAAAACGCGAAAATAATTTAAACTTGGAATGTGCGTTATAATATGTTCATTGTGACATAATTCAGTCACGACACTTTGATGACACCATTCCCAAAAGTTATACCGAACCGAAGAGCGACCTTCCAGTCGCGTTGGCCGACCGCCCTCTGCCCCGCGCGTGTGACAATTTCGGCTATATATTTTTTCTCACGAGCTGATTTATTTTTACCATCTGACGTAAGTATTATTAGACGCCTGTTGGTATAGGCAGAAGCTTCGGGAGCCCTGAGCACCGGCGCTTATAACGTGTAATATCGCGTAATATATCCCCTGCGGACGGCAGCCAGACGACCGGCAAGTAGAGTCCGTTCACGACAGGAAGATCGTTTGGAATAGTATGAATGACAGTGCGTTCACAAAAAAATTAGACGCTATTTTTTTTTTTTTTTTTTTATGATTGAAAAACCAAAACAAATAATTCAATCGTATATTCAAACATTGAAATAGATAAACATGTTATTTTTTATTAACAAAAATGCTATCGCCTTAATTGTAATAATTATCGAAATTGGTAAAAAAATGATATGTTAATGATGAAAATGGAACCAGAAATAGAGGAAGACCGAGGAGAACGTGGCACGATCAAATAAATCAAATATTGAATGTCGGCCATGTGAGGAGTCAGAGAAATCGACGCGCGTGCATGACACGATGTATGAATGTTGAGGAAGCGAGAGAAATATGTCAGGAAAGAAAAGTGTGGCAGTCCATTCTTTCTGCCTACCCCTTCGGGGAGACGGCGTGATGGTTAGTTAGTTAGTTAAGTTCATTAAAATTATAATTTGCTTATTATTTTTTTCTTGGAAAAGCGACTAAGGGTGAGAGACTAATAATAATAATGATACTTTTTTTTCCTTTATTGGTTTTTATTAATACAATATTTGATCCTTGCAGGTGTTTATTTCTAGTATATTATAAAATTTCTTTCTGGATTATGTATTTAAACTGTACAGAGCTGACTCAGTCAATATGGGATTAATCAATAATAAAAATAATATTTCAAAAATACTCCTGCAAAACGAGTATTTTTCGAATCACCGAATATACGAGATGCCAAATACGTGCGGTTCCCTTCATGTCTCGGAACGTACTGACGCCGCGCGGCTCATTTGACTCGGCAACCAATCAAATTGCAAAAACTATCACCGCACTCATACATCGATACGAGATCTTCAATTTGCGAATGAACTCTACTCGTGAGGCAGATGAGTAGACCGATATACCAACTCGGAATAATTATACGAGACCGCGTTAAGGGGTTAGGGGTAGTCAGAAGTATGAAAAAACAAGTATTTTCAATTTAAAAAAAAATTGTCAGTAATTTGATTTATTTTATAAAACCAACAATATAAAATGATTAAATTATGTTTCAACTTGATTTGACCCAAGTTTGAAAAAAATATATAGATATATGAAGTTGTCGCTATATTTGTTGGACCCTGTTCCATAAGTGGTGCTTTGCGGTGACCATTATAACTTCTTATAGGTTCATCGAAAATAATTCAAATAATTTTTTTTTTTTAAATAAACAAAATGTCGGCCTCTGATAATTACTTACGGATTTTCATGGAAGAAATCAACAGTTAATTGTTTATAAAAAGAAAAAAATCTTCGATCAGGCACTAGATTAACTATTAAAATTTTTATTTTATTTATTTGAATGATTTTATTTGAGATTTGATCTCCCACTACTCCGTATTCAATTCACACCGTTAACGTTTACTTTCTCAACCATTCTTCCTTCATCGAATTAAATCGTAATCGAAATAAAATACTGTTTATTTTTCATTTAGAAGTTTATTTTTCTCGGCGTATTTCAAAGGTTTTATTACCTTCATAATCTGAGAGCGATATACCATAAACCAATTTACATAATAAGACTTATAGGAAAAATAAACTAAATATGGGAAATATAGTATTTACTGTTTAAATAAATAAAAACTTTGTTATAAATATCACAATTGATTATATTTTGTCGTGGCAGCTGTTTCGCTAACCGATGTTAGCATCGTCAGGTCTTACAATTAACTAAAAAATACATCAGAAAGACATAGTTAGAGGGGAAGAAACTACATACAATATTGTAAACAATTATAATAAAGATGGGAAAAAACAGGTTTATGTTCCTAATTTCTGTTTTTTTATTATAGTTAGTTATAAGACCTGACGATGCTAACATCGGTTAGCGAAACAGCTGCCGCGATATAATATAATCAATTGTGATATTTATAACAAAGTTTTTATTTTATTTAAACAGTTAATAATGTTGAAATTAACGAAGTTTTTCCGCCAAAACAATGGATTATCTAATCAAATATAGTATTTTAATCCATAAAATTTAAATGTCATTAAATAAAATATAAAATTGTTTAAAATAAAATTTACTAGAATTATAATACACAGATGTATTGTTTCATTCTCGTCGATGTTCAGTTATTCATAAGTAGATATTTTAGGCCGAACGCAACATCAGATGACATCAGATGAGAGTAGTGATGTCAGGAGTTCCACTAAAGAACACCAAGGAGTTTGTCTACCTCGGGAGCAAAATAACATGGGACGGTCGGTCTAAGAGCGAGGTCGACAGCCGTATACATCAGGCTAGGCTTGCATTTAATAAAAGGTCGAAAATAATAGAGTCAAATAATATAGACCTAAAACTGAGAATACTCCTATGTATGACCTATGTATGGAGTGTCTTGATGTACGGCTGCGAGACATGGTGCCTATCCGAAAGGGATAAGCGGAGACTAGAGGCTTTTGAGATGTGGTCCTATAGAAGACTCTTTGGAATTTCCTGGAGAGACCACATCACGAATGAGGAAGTTCTTCAAGGAATCGAAGGAGGAAGGCACCTGCTCAGGACCTTGTCCGAAAGGCGTGCAAGATGGATCGGCCATGTAATACGTCAAGAAGGTCTCTTGCATGCCATAATGGAGGGTATGATCGAGGGGACAAACTCTAGGGGACGCCCACGCCGAGAGTACCTGGAGGACCTGTTGGTGGACGTACGCTGCTCATCATATGCAGATCTCAAAAGAGCCGCACAAGACAGGGAAAAATGGAAGAGAATAATGGAGGAAATTGCTGCAAACCAATCCCAGGATTGAAACCAGAGAAGAAGATATTTTATAGACCTTATTCAGTAGCAGTTACTTTTACGAAAATATACGTAGCTTGAAAATAGCGTAACGAGCGACAAGAAACGCAAATAATTGATGTTATGAATTAATAAATCACCGCAAATGGGGGTATTAATCCGCCGTATTCCTGATGATGTATTCGCGTACGCGAGACGTAAACAATTCAGAAATGCGATATTAATATGAAAAGGAAATAACATTTTCGAGCACTTATATTTCTCAACCTTGACACGATTCAATATCTTCTCAGAAATTGAAAAATTGCTTTAATAATAATGACATTAAGAAAACACAAACATTTAACAATCAATAATAAAATTATAACAAATTATTTACTTAAAAACGAATGAACGTTTTGATTAACACAAGATTTACTGGTATTTTTTTATAACACTAGATTTACTGGTATTTTTTTGTAAATCATATTTAACACTAGATTTACTGGATAATTAACACTAGATTTACTGGTATTTTTTTGTAAATCCTATTTAACACTAGATTCACTAGATAATTAACACTAAATTTACTGGTATTTTTTGTAAATACTATTTTGTTGAAAACAGCAAATCTAGTGTTAACTTTGTGATATAAAATACATAATATTATCATCGAAACAATTTTTTATAACTTATAAAGAACAATAAATAAGCTATAATGAATTATTTCTATGACAATGTTGCATAATTTTAAATACAAAGTTAACACTAGATTTTCAGTTTTAAAAGTAATCGGGTTTAAAAAAAATGACAGTAAATATAGTGTTCATAAAATACATACATGTATTTGAAATTTTATTTGACAAAACACCCGTGGCGTGTTAAAGATTGAAGAATATTGCCTTGGATGAGAATCTATGTTTATATCCCCTAGAACACCGGTCTAATTTGGTCAATATTAATACTGATACACAAAGCTATTGAAAACTGAAATGAAACTTTTGTTTTTGAATAGAACTCGAATACGTAAATTTCTTTTGAATTTCCCGTGAAACTTACAAACTTGTGTTAAATATATTTATATCTAGATAGCGTGTTTTAAGTATGATTGATTATAAAAGAAATCCTGCGTCATAACTTTATAAAATGTTCCGGATAAGCTGATTGATACGGTACCGTCGCGAGCAAAGAAGAAATCACTCAAACCATTAAGATAAGGAAGCTGACATACTTCGGATGTGTGATAAGGTACTCAGAGATATATGAAAATTTCACCCTGTCGAAGGAAACAAATAAAGCGGAAGATTCTCCCGATAACAGTGGTATAATATATTCGAAAAACGTCCATGAAAATAAATTGAATAGTGGAATAAACAGCGTTTTAATTACATGAAAAACGCAATTATAATGGGCTGTAAAAACTGCAAACTGCTTCTTATAAATTTTGTAATGGGCCTTCTTCTTCTTCATGTCTTATGTCGAGTCCCCTCGACATCGACTACCCTTGAGAGCGCATACTGGGCCAGTGTTTACCAATGCTAAAAGTAAGCAGCAGTAATTTTCGTTGATCAAGAAGCTAAACATTAAAATAATTAATTAAACTATTTTAAATATATGTAATATGTTAACGATGTAAATGGAACTAGAAATAGAGGAAGACCGTGGCACGATCAAATAAATCAAATATTGAATGTCGGCCACGTAGGGAGTCAGAGAAATCGACGCGCGTGCATGACACGATGTATGTATGTTGAGGAATCGAGAGAAATGTCAGGAAAGAAAAGTGTGGCAGTCAATTATTCTGCCTACCCCTTCGGGGAGACTGCGTGATGGTTAGTTAGTTAAAATAATAATTAATAACACTCAGGATATTTTATATGTGAACATATAATGCGTGAAATAAATATTTGAGATAAATAATGCATGGCGACCAATTTGAGATTTTGCAACAATTTTTTTATGGAAGCAATCGGACAAAGAATGGTTTAAAAATTGGAGATTGGGTTACACGTCTATTTTAAATTGGATCGCAAAATTTCTATTGTACCATCACGAATATATTTATAATTCAAACTAAGATAAATAATTGTTGGTAAAGTGTGATTTTTGGGATCAACCTTTAAACGGGTAGGTTATGCAAGTATGATGAACTGACATAATATTCTAGGATACGTAATATTATATTTTATTGTAATAAAATCTGTAATATTGCGTTTGCATTATTCTCCTCGGGATAGTCGAAGCAAGGGCAAACACAGTAAGGACCAAACAAGTTTTGAGGACTTCCGAAATGAAGACACTGAGGACGAGACACTGAGGGATCGCGTGAGGAACACCAGAATAAGAGAGATATGTGAGGTTGAGGATATTATAAGATGGAGCAGACAGCGAAAAAGGGACTGGTACGGTCATGTTCAAAGAATGGACTCCACCAGACTCCCCTATATTGCATTGCATATCAACCTTATGGGACTCGTCCTCGTGGAAGACCTCCTAAAAGATGGAAGGGCAGATGGGAATCTACCTTACAGGAGGAGCAACTCTCTGGAGAACAGACCACATAGGTCTACAATAAGGAAGAAGACGAAGAAGATTACTCTCCTAAAACTTGCAGCTGGAGTTTGAGTAACGCCTCCATATAATGTGTTAACTAACTGTCTGGATGAGTAATACTGTAATAAAGCAAGAGAAAATTACGAGATACAATTGGGCTATTTACAATGTGAGCATATACCATACGCACACACGATTTCTAATCGAACGTAAACGTCAAGATACGTTAATTACGCTGTGCTCACAGGTTATGTCACTCCCGAGACACGCTTACTACTTTGGTCAGCACTTAGCCAAATTGGACTGTTTTGGTGACTATTGACTCAGTGGAAATTTTCTTACACAAGATACACATCGCCCGATAATCGCACGTCAGACTACGTCAGCAGTGCCATCCGCCACACCGGGCATAAGTGAAAAGGGTTTAATTGCGTATAACAAAACATGATTATTCTGAACGGGAAATAAAAGGGAAATTCTAATTTAATCGAAACAACCCTTGGATCCTAATCATAGGGACTTTGGTTCAGTCTTCGACAAGGTCTGGTTCTTTCATTCATAATAGTCTGATTCATAATAATGAGCAATTATCTCTGCTCACAAGAGAAGTGGGTTTGATTTAGTCATAAATTTGATTTCAAATGAGGTTTTCAGCAGAGTTAAAGAGAATAGGAACACGTTGAACACCATAGCGGGGAGGCGCGCGAGATGGATTGGTCATGTGTTGCGACACGAATGTTTCCTGCATGATGTATTGGAGGGAATGGCCAAGGGATCGATTGGCAGACGACAACCTCGCCAGGAGTACCTAGACCAGATTTGCCGAGATATGGGCTGCACCTCTTATGCGGAGTTGAAGAGAGTTGCCGAGGACCGAGCGGAGTGGAAGAGGAGATGCGTCGCCTTGCTGCAGACTAATCTTTAGATTGAGACCGGAGAATAAGAGAGATTTCAAATAAGAAAAAGCAAAAATATATATACTGATGAAGCGTAAGCGTAAATGGTC
The DNA here is from genome assembly GCA_022606425.2 of Lepidostoma basale. Lineage (NCBI taxonomy): Eukaryota > Metazoa > Arthropoda > Insecta > Trichoptera > Lepidostomatidae > Lepidostoma > Lepidostoma basale. The sequence goes on along the minus strand of JAHDVF020000035.1, from coordinate 132,873 downwards.
CGTTATACAGAAAATTAATATAAATACTGGTACAAAATTACGGCAAGATTTTTAGGTACCAGCTAGTTAACTATCTCCGGAGGGGTAGGCAGAGAGATTGGGCCGCCACACTGATATATTCTGACATACCTCTACGTCGTAACACGCATGCTCCTCAATGTGTTCCCGACTTCGAATGTGGCCGCCTCTTCATAATTGATTCATTTGGTCATGCCATGTTTTTCTAAACCGTCCTCGGCTTCTTTTTCTATTCACGCTGCTTCATATGTTCCATATGTCCAAATCATCTAAATGATCCTTCTTTAATTAGGATATACTCACGTGATAAAATGCATAAACAATGAAAATACAGCTTTCTGAATCACCCTTATACAATGTAATACGTTTAAAAAAAGTCAGAGTCACTAATACTCACAGTAGTTGGATTACATAAATGGATGAAAGGGGTCGAACGTGAAATAACGAATAAACAAATTTTTGATAAGTTGATAAGTATTACGCGCGCCTATGTATGATTCAATATTCTATTGAATTTTCCATTCATCATACCCTACAATAATCGCGTCTGAAGAATCGTCCAGTTAGCCTTATAAGCTGGAGGCTCAATGGCTCCCATCCTCCGGTAAGAGCTGATTAAACAGTGCTAAACGTCTCTTTCTTAACCAAACCCAACGATGAATACTGGAATATCATCAGGAGATGTTAGCGCAAATGACAACGTTGATTTATCTCAGAAACTTGGGCTCTCCATTGAAAAGCGTAAGGTCGCGAGTTCGAGTCTTGTCAGTAACATCCGTGACAATTTCATTAAAATAAACCGAAATAAATCATGTATTCCTGATGATTATTGTATCTCCAGAATAACAATATATTTCATCTCCATAAATTTTTCATATTTCCTTGGTGTTATGTTCGTTTATTTTACCCGCATTGTAATGATATATGTAGTGTTATAATTTAATGAGATTATTCAGACGTGTTGTGTTGTTGGAGACGAACGATAGAGTGCAGCGCCCTTGGCACGATTTGCAAATGGCGAACGCCGTTGCGCCCCTGCGCGGGATCATCAAATATCTGACGTCATCTCACCTACACGCCGCTGGTACCCTTGAAGCCAATGATGCCGGTCGTAACTCATAACTCCGAGAGTAAAGGGGTGCGCGAATGGCGACACTAAACATACAGAAACGCACGTTTTTCTGGATGTTCAATAAACTTTTACATTGTTATTCAAGTAACAACAGAAAAATATGTAGATGTAACTTTATACCAAGACATAAGAATCTGACAGTACATTAAATCAGTTTAACATCTCAGGAATATGATAGTTATTTTACAGGGCCGAGATAACCAAACCGCAGAGCTAAAAATAAGAATTTGACTAAGCTGGGCAGCTTTCGGAAACATCGAGTTATGTACATCCTTAAAAACCGGAAAATACCGATCAACCTGAAACGAAAAGTCTATGAAGCCTGCGTTCTGCCAGTTGGTACTTATGGTCTTGAAATTGTTACGTTTTCCAAACAAAGTGCCGAGAAACTACGAGTGACCCAAAGAGCCATGGAAAGAGCCATGCTAGGAATAAGCCTAAGAGACAGAGTCAGAAACGATACGGTGAGAGATAAAACAAAGGTCACTGACATCATCCACCAGGTGGCGACTCTAAAATGGCAATGGCAAGTCACGTAGCCAGAAGCACAGATGAAAAGTGGACAAGAAGACTGCTGACTTGGAGTCCGTGGACGGCAAAGAGAAGTGCAGGGCGACCGCAACTACGGTGGAAGGATGATCTGAACAGACACGTCGGAATAACCTGGATGCAGTCTGCACAAAACAGAGTGACATGAAAGCGAATGGGAGAAGCCTTTGTCTAGGAGTGAACGGGAATAGGCTGAGGAAGAAGAATAAGTTATTATATAAATTTCTGTTGCTCTCCACCTAGGTCTATCGTCTGCAGTCTTTTCACAGCAATCACAGTCGATGTTAGTCTTTTGTAGGTTTCCTTTAAGGGAGTCCTTGAAGCGTTTCCTCTGACCACCGTGTGAACGTTTCCTTGCGAGTCTTGTCTCAGGTATTCTGATGACGTGACCAGCCCAGCGCAGTGTTTTTATAAAATTTGTGATGTAATCTCATTTCAAATGCATTCTGCTTTTTGGTCATAGTCATGGTAGACTATTTTTGTCAAGGTCCACGTTTCCATACCATAGAACAATACGGGAAGCACGTAAATATTCTCATTCGCAATTCGATGGGTAGGTATTTAATGCATAGCATTCTTCTTCTTTTCTTTTTGTCCTGTCACACCTCTGTGGTGCATAGGGCCTCAAGGTACCTTCTCCACCCGATTCTATCGCATGCCTGATGCCTAACATCATCCCAAGTGAGGCCTGCCGCCTTAACCTCGTCCTGCAGGGTTCTTCTCCAGGTGGCTCTAGGTCTGCCTCGCTTTCTCATTCCCCCCATAGGGGACCAGTCTAGTCTAGCATAGCATTATAATATTATAATTATTATTCGGGGAGAGTTATTAAATTAAAATTGGTGTGATGATTGCGAATCGGCAGGCACGAGGTGGACTCGGATGTCACGAGGCGGACTCGGCGCTCGCAGCCCTGCCGCCGGCGCTGGGTGCGTTAACTGGAACGAGCCGCGCGACCCGATCTGTGTCACACTAATTCCACTCGGACCGCTGGCATGGCATGGCGGGCAATGATAGCGTATCCTACACCGGTTATAATCGGGATATTGTCGATACATGTTCAGATAATTAACCCCGGGCTCGGCTATCGCACAATCGGACTATCTGCACGCGGTTATCGGAGGACCATCGCCGATAGATAATTTGGAAATGAAATATTATTAATAACACCAAGGACAGATCATTAATTTAAGATTGATTATTATTATAACAGACGTTAATAATCCGATCACAAACAAAAATAGTTTATAATATTTGCGAGTTTATTAATATGAACGAAACGTCTATAATAAGTTTTATATATAAGTTTTGTCTATAAAGTTGTTAAGTCTATAATAAGTTTTATATATAATTTATTTATATATGTTTTGTTACATTTTATAGAAACGGCAAGCTCACCTTGTTAAGGGATTCTCAAATGTCCTAGCAAAGCAAAATACGCCATTCCAATAAAATGTAAATTAATTATAGAAAACGGACGTTTTCATTAATATTAATGATTTAAGTAGAGTTACATCATTGTTTTTTTTTTAAGTTTAACTTTTTAAATAAAAAAAATCTGTTATAAATATAACAATTGACGGTTTTATCGCGACAGCTGTTTCGCTAACCGATGTTAGCATCGTCAGGTCTTACAATCAACTTGATTGTTAGACCTGACGATAGCAAAATAGCTGTCGCGACAAAATATAATTAATTCTAACCAAGTTTTTATTATTTTATTATTTAAACAGTTAAAAATGTTGAAATATCAAAGTGTTTCCGCCAAAACAATGGATTATCTAAAAAAATTTACTAACTTGACTAAAATAATAAATTAATGAATAATAAATTATTCCATAAAACTATCGATAACTCGATGCCATTGTCTGATTGGAAGTAATAGAAAAATAGTAGAATTAATATATACATAATTTTTAAATCAAGACTTATCTATTCATGTATTTACATTTAATTTCTATAACTCATATCAGTCTCTTAAATGTTTCAAAGCTCGTTCGACTTGATGGCGAAACATGTTATTCCTTTAAAATATAATAGAACTTCTATAAAACAGACGTTTTCTTTGGTATTACTTATTTAATATGGAGTTTTACATCTTTGTTCAAGAAATAATAGATGACTAATTATTGTTTGCTTACAAGGACACCCTTTTCGTTAGGCTTAAGCGTTACGATCGCAGATTTCCAGTGGTGGTGGCGTGTCCTTGAAGTTTTCCGAGCACCGCGCGCGATTAAAGAACGGCCGCAATTGGATCGTGTGGTGTTTCAGTGAGATTGTTCACTTCCGCGCCGTTCCAAGATTGGTAATTTCCTTCGGACTAAAATCCGTCCCCGGCCGGCGGGAAAACTGGTAACTAGCTCATAAAACATCGCAAAACTGTGCCAAGGAGACGGCCAGAAAATCGGATTTAACACGACCCAAACTGCGAATCGTTTAAGGGACCCTCATGCGAAGCGAAATTAAGAAATTAAATCTGAGAGTGTATCGCAGAAAACTGTAAAATTTAACCCTTAACGTACCGTGTTCAAAACAAAACGCTCGCTCCCATGTGGTAAATTCAGTTTACCGCTAACTTTATCTAAATATCAAGCATATGACTCGATGAATCAAAATTTAATTTATGTCATCTTGTAGGGAATTTCATTAGGAATAGATCGATATCTATAACATACATGAATTGTTTGAAAAACATATCATTATTAATTTTTTTCTGGAACCATGCGATTTCTGATATGTAATGCGTCACAGCATACGAGCGACTGGACATCGGGTATAAACTTGTGTGCGCGCCGCGGCCGGCGGGGCGAGGATAAAGGCACCTAGGCAAAATGTATACTACGTTCAAGACAACGAGTACGTATTAATATTTGTCCCTTTTGGTAAAGTGTTAATATTTTCACAGTTCTGATATTATTAAGTTACGTGCTGCGTTTCCATCCAGTCGGTATTATTACGTACCTATTGAAAAGGTCAAAGATATAATTTATAATACGTTCAAAACAGCGAGTAAGTATTTGTCACTTTTGATAAAGTTGTAAATATTAGCAAAACAAATTCTACCTTAACACGAATGAAGGTGAGGGCAGTCTTAGAAAATATTTTTTTTTGGGATGAAGGAAGTAATTTTTTGCTTTTTTTTTTATTACGAAATATTGAGAACACTTCAATGGAGGATTACAATTTTTTTTATAATATTAGGGTCCATAGGTTTTAAGAAAATCAACTTTAAATTGGCAGTGGAAACTCAATTGACCACATGGCAACGCGACGGTTAATTGTATAACACGCGAGGACTAACCTATTTTATGGAATTTACGATTTACTGATTAAGGCGTGCAAGGAAAACTTTGGATTAATTACTCAACAAGATCTTTTTCTTCTTCTCCGTCGCTACAACTCTTGGTGGGTCTTGGCCTTCTCCAAGAAACGTCTCCACCCCGTCCTGTCTCTGGCCGCCACCTCCCAGTCTTGCTGCTCCAGGACCCGACAATCTGCCACGGCACCATCCAGCCATCGCAGTCTCGGCCTACCGATGCTTCTTCGCCTTGGTGGATTATCATACAACACTCTTTTGGGGGGCTCCAGATCTCCCATGCGGTGCAAGTGCCTTAGCCAGCGCAGTCTGTTAAACGTTATAAACTTGACCACGCTGACGTCCTGGTATAGATCGTAGAGCTCTGTGTTGTATCTCCTTCTCCACGTCTGACCATCCTTAATGGGTCCGAAGATTCTGCGGAGGATCTTCCTTTCGAAGCAGTTTATTTTGTTTTCATCCCGTTTAGTGAGCGTCCAAGTCTCCGAGGCATGTGTTAGGACTGGTCTAATCAGCGTTTTATATATTATGGTCTTTGTCTTTCTAGATCTTTTTATAACATATTAACTCATTGTCTGTGAAAAGGGTATTAAGAGACCCTCCTTCGAAGCGAAAGTAAGAAATTAAATCGGAAAGTGTATCGCAGAAAACTGTAAAATTTAATTGTATAAAATGCGAGGACCTACCTATTTTATGGAATTTACGATTTACTGATTAACGCGTGCTCATAAATTTGCGGGCAATAAAATGCTCCGCACCACTGAAATATGATGAAAGTGTTATATAACAGAACGGCATACATATCAGGAAATCATTAATTTAGATTACGTTACAACCGTATGTGGCTCATAGCTCACCGCATGACCGTAACCTATTTCGACACTAAATAACGTTTAACGTATGGTATTTGGAGATGAAAACTTTGTCTGCATACTAATATACATACTCTGCCTGTGAAGTTTTCTAACACGGAAAAATCATACAATAACATTTCCTAGATCGTGAAAAAGAACATGTCAAATTGGAATAAATGGCATAAAATATTATACATTTTCTGCAGACGTATTGATCCTTGATGAAGTTCACGTGTATTTTAAACACGATTAGTAGATTCCAGCAGTCTAGTCCAATAACCGTCGTTTTGGGGGGAAAATCAAAATGAAAAACATATAAAAACCTTGTACAGTCCGTCAGCAGTCTTGTTGTCATCTTTCAGCGCTGGTAGGGTGGCGACACGATAGGAATCCGAGCGCCCATGCTGCAACACAACACAAACTACCGACTTGAAGCATGCCTGCGCCCTATTGGCCGGGGGCGAGGGCGGTGGATGTGGTCACTACACTGGCTAGTGAACAGTGTGGCCGGAGAAGGGATATGGAAATGCTTGCGATTGTAAAATATCCAGAAACTTAGTTATCCAACAACGAAATCCATTATTTCAGATCTTCTCTACTTTCAATCCAAAGGACTGGTTTGTAGTGTAGCATTATTCCTGTGTTATTTGAACCCAAATACTGTACACAACATCTTAATTACTGATTCTCATGACATGTGATAGTTAGCTAATCACCATTTTATTACTAATTAACTAACCATCACGCCGTCTCCCCGAAGGGGTAGGCAGAAAGAATGGACTGCCACACTTTTCTTTCCTGACATATTTCTCTCGATTCCTCAACATTCATACATCGTGTCATGCACGCGCGTCGATTTCTCTGACTCCTCACATGGCCGACATTCAATATTTGATTTATTTGATCGTGCCACGTTTTCCTCGGTCTTCCTCTATTTCTGGTTCCATTTACATCATTAACATATAACTTTTTACCATTCTTTCTTCATTCATTCTTTCCATATGTCCAAACCATCTTAATGATCCTTTCATTATTTTGTTCATGACACCATCATTCGCACCGCATTCACTTCTTATATTTTCATTTGACACTCTATAATACACAGAGTATCCACACATTTGTCTAAGAGATCTCATTTCTACTGCATTTATTCTACTTTCATCCTTCTTTTGCCAGTTCCACGCTTCGCTTCCAAACATAAGGGTCATATAACCATTTTATTATCAAGTGAATTCTACACTAGAGCGAAGACAGTGTGACAATCACACTGCCATGGCCAGGAATCAAACCCAGGACCTAATGTGTTCAGCTCTTGCTACTAAGATCGTTAATTTCAGATGTTATCAAATTAAAAATGGCACTGTTTATCGTATAACTTCAACGTAATTTATGATGCTAATTTATAGAATTAGACTTTGTAAAAATAAGAATGCTAATATTTATAAATCGTTCAAAAATAAGAAATACAAAAATCATTGAACTAAAATCCCGATGATGATTTTTGAAACCGTGCCAAATAAAAAAAAAGAAAGAAAGCGGAGATACTAAAAAGAGACCGATTTTTTCATTATAGTATCTGATGATAATCCGGAATTCAAAAGAAAAATAAAGCATTTCTTAACATTTTATGAAATGTGAATATTTTTAGCTGGCGTTATTTATAGATTTACAATCGCAAACGTAACGGGACGATATGTGGGGATGAGTGCGGGGTATAAACGTGCAAAACAGGGTAGCAGTTGCATGTCAGAAATTATTGAACAAAAATAAGCTAATCATTCGTATTGCTGGAGCCATATTTAATTTTTTAACAATAATAATAATAAAAAAAACAGAAAATAGTTGCTGTCAGCAATTCGAACGATTAAAACAAACAGTGAAATGGTTATATAAAAACAAACATAAGAACTATTCAAGATATGCGTTTGGATAAATTAAATTTTACTATTTTTTGTTTGATTGCTAAATCGATAGGCGTAACAGGCCACTAGGCTTTATTGCAGCTATAAATATATAGTAAACAATATTTAGAAATTTATTGTGTCGGTGTTATCGATTTGATAATAGTCGATATAAATTTTAACAAGTATTTTTTATATAACATATAATTTTTAATTTTTTTGTTTTACTATAAAATATGTTTCAAGCCGATGCTTTCATCTTCAGATATTAAAATAATATTGTTAAAATGTGTTAAAAAAAACTTACTTCTAACTAGGAACGCTGTTATAATATCACAATTTATTTATAAACACTGTAAAATTGTCGTGACATCTGTTTCGCCGATCAATGTTGGTACCATCAAGTGTTACAAACAACGATTTTATTGAATTAAAATAAATAAATTGTGATATGATACCAGTGTTATAAATTAAACAATTAATAATGTTGAAATATCATAGATTTCTGCCGAAACAACAAATTATCTAATACGTATGAATAATAATACAAATGATTTTAAAACATTTAAATATGTATTAAAACTTATTGAACGCCAAGGCATTAACACTGTGGAATTCCATAGTTATATACTTAGGCAATTAAAAACTTTGTTTAATCCACTATTTAATAAAAAATATTTAAAAAAATACGACATGTTTCGATCTTCAGGTGTAAAAATATAATAAAAACTAAATCTAAAATTTGATACAATAATTCAAATTTAAAAATTATCCTGTGCTATTTTATTATTAATTATTACCTGAAGATGGAGGTATCCTCCGAAACATGCCGTGTTTTTTAATATTTTTTATTAAATAGTGGATTAAACAAAGTTTTTAATTTCCTAAGTGTATTACAATTTAATAATCAAATCTACAAAATAAGTAACTAATGGTATTATTAAAATAATTATATATTTTTTAAATACAAGTTAAAGTTTATATTTTTGTATATATAATAAGTTAGGATTTACATTAAATACTTTACAACGCATATCTCGCATAGTTCCAAGCAACAAACATAAAAGGAGAAAAATAATGAATAGTCGAATTGGTGTGAATGTGTGTTTGTACCTCTGCACTCCTGGTATGGAGTGTCAGTATGAAATAACAATACAAATGGGTCAGTGTGATTAGGCCCGATTATCGGCTTGGGTATAGTGGCAGGCCGTGGCTAAGATGTGATCGAAGAGTTGTCAACGGTGAAAGAAACTTCGTAATAATGCAGGTGGCAACTGACGTCTTTGGGGAAACGATTTTGGAACATACTTACTCGCCCTAGTTTCAAAATTGAGAAGCGAGGATGATTCGAAATTTTCAAAATTCTTAAACTAAATAATAATCAACAATCTGATAATAGCTATACAAAAATATTATAAATAAAAACTATTCTATTGTTTTCTACAAAAGTAAGTACATTAATTTTAATTTCACAAAAATAAATAATCTAATTTTTCATATTTATATTGTCAGGACTACTTTTGTCTTACTATGACATCGTCAACTGAATTTATATCACGTGATTATTTACATTAAAGGGTTAGGGCCAGAGGTATGAAAAGCAAGAATTTTCAATATTATTTTTTTCAGTAATTTAATTTGTTTAAAAAAAAGTTTTAAAAAGAAAAAAAAAAATCCTTAGATCAGGCACTAGATTAACTATTAAAATAATATATCTTTAATTTGAATGATTTAAGATGAACCTGTAAGAAGTTATAATGGTCACCGTATTATGTAACAGGGTCCAACAAATATGGCGATAACATCATGTATATATATTTTTTAAATTTGGGTATTCAAGTTATATTGTTGGTTTTATAAAATAAATTATATTACTGACAAAAAAAAATTAAATACTTGTTTTAGTCATATCTCTGAATGCCCCTAACCCCTTAAATTATTGTACTAATACTAATAAAATACAATTTGTAGCAAACTATTTTATATTTTACCAATGATTTCAACAATTGTGTGATAATTCAAAATGAAAACATGTAAAATATAAAAAAAAGGTTTTATTATTTTCTATGAAACAGATTTTGCCTTAAAAGGGCACTGTCAAACTAGAGAGTTAAAAATATTTAACAAAATTATTAGAACAACTAAAAATATGTGATTAAAAAGACGATCCAAAAAAATTATAACAGGTAATCCAGGTAGAAAATAAACCTGAATATAATTATGTCCAATCATTATATTTTATATTTGCTTAATTTGACCAATTTTCGTAGAAAAACAATAGATTTATTTTATTTACAATACCATGATCAATATTTATAATTAAAAAAAAAATTATAACTAAATAAAAAGTCTATACTGTAGTTAAATAATTAAAAAAAATCGTTGACGATTGATAGAATCGTTTAAAAATAAACAAATAAAGCAATGAATCAAATGTAAAATTATATGTATTTAGAGATAAGATATTGCAGTCGTATAATTACAATTATATATTTTTTTTCTTAGAATGCGTTTTTAATTTGTGTGCTTAGTGTTATCGAAGAATAAAAAATTGAGATAGGCATCACTACACTAACTTGGCGATAAACCTATAGTGGAATATAAACCATCAAGCGTAAGTCTTAACCTGCGGATGAAGTACTTGCTAGATAATATGAGGATATCAATGAGGTCAAATTAACAACTGCCGAGTGGCAATTAGTAAAACTGTACCGAAATGGACGCCATGCAATGATCGGTGCAAGACGTGCATTAACTATCAATTGTTTAACGTGCCGATAATATAGTGCGGCTGTTAAACAATTACGCCATACACTAATAAATATTTAGCAGCTTAAAAAATCGTAAATTAACAATACAGTAACCCATACGCAATGGTAAGGAAAAACGGTGTTGTATGCTCAGCGAAAATAGAGAAAGTCAGTATTAAAAATCATAAAAACAATGTAATGCAATTATTACGAATGAAAACGTCTGTTTCTAGAAGTTTAAGTATATTTCATAGAAATGACATGCGTTCTTCACGATCTTGCTAAGTTATTATTAAAAATTAAATGCCTTAGCAAAGCATTATTACCCATAAAATAAAATATAACTTCAACAAAACTGTTTTTTCACCAGTATTAATTATTTATTATGGAGTTAGAAATAATCTTAAACACTATAAGTTTATAAGTTACAAATAAAGTAACGCATTTTTTTAAAAATAAGTGCTGCGCAGCATTCTAGCATATATACATCTTGCAAAAATTTGTCAGATGTGGTGGTCGTAAGAAGGTCGGAATGGGGTATGTTGTTAAACATAAAGCGACCGCTTAACCCAACCAATGACAATATTCTGTTCCCAGAAAAAAACATTTACATCTTCGTCTCTATTGAGATACAATTAATCCTTATAAAATAATAATTTATCCGCAATGGGTAAAATCCAGTATTTGTATACATTCAAAATGTTGTAACTATAACCTATTTATTACAAATAGGTCTTCATTTGACAGTTTGTTTTCTAGATATTTAATTATAGTATTATATATTTACTAGAAACTAGTAATTTTGCATAAAATAATAGAAAATTTCTTTTAATTCACAATTTACTCCTGTAAAAGCAAAATTAAAATTTAAACTTTAAATATATATAATTAAAAACGGATCTAAAACCGGTAATGGATAAGACATTAAATACATTTTTATTTTATTTTATAAAAATTGTTAAGGCAGTAAAATTCATCTAAGTACATTTAATTCGTTGAACGAAACTAGTAGTTATTTTGACTTGTCAAAACATTAAACAATTACAATGTGCGCGATTAATAAGTTTATTTCAAAAAATGATTAATCGAGTGGTGGCAGTGAACGCCGGAATACGTCCGTCCAAGAATATAATGAAAAGATTGATTAATAATTTGAGTCGTTAAAGATACATAAATAATCTGAGAGGAAGATCTTGCGGTACCTAACCGAAATAACTACAAACGACAAGGAGACTGTTTACGTAAAACTCTGGTCCAGATCGAGCTGAATAATTAAAACCAAACAAAATTGATAATTCTAAAAGCATTCAAAGAGAAAAAAAAATTATACAAAATCAAATGAATATTTAACGAGACAATATCGTAAGAGCATGGCGTTGGATACAAAAAAATAATTGATAACGCTTTTACTGCCAAATTATGATAATAAGAAACAATAAATAACTAACTAACCGTCACTCCGTTTCTCCAGAGGGGTAGTCAGAGAGGATGGACCGCCATACTGCTTTGTCCTGACATACCTCTCTAGATTACTCCAGATTCATTCATCGTAACATGCACGCCCGTCGATTTTTTCGACTTCGAATGTGGTCGCCTTTTAGTACTTTAACTTTAACTCTTGTTTAATTTTATTTATGATGCAATCATCTGCCTTACTTTTTTCATTATTTCGTTGTTCGCTATTCTATCATATATCGATTTCCTGCACATTCTTCTCAGTGATCTGATTTCTACGGAATTTGTTATATTTTCATCCTTTTTTTGCCAGCTCCAAGCTTCACTTAGCAACAATAAATATGATAGTTAAAACACTTGTTCTGGTTGTTTATCGTGTATCTGCAATACACAGTTCTCAATGCTCTCGTAAAAGATAACATTTGGCATTAAAAATATGTACTAGATTAAGATTTCCCAAACTTTTTATGCAATGGAACACTCAACACAGTTTGTTCGGACATATGGAGCGCATGGGTGAAGAAATAATGGTTAAAAAAGTATATGTTAACGATGTAAATGGAGTACGGAGTCGAGGCAGACCGAGGAAAACATGGCATGATCAAATTAATCAAATTTTAAAGGTCGGTCATGTTAGAAGTCGGAAGAATCGACGAGCGTGTATGAATGAGGAGGAAGCTAGAGATGTGTGCCAGGATAGAGTTGTGTGGCGGTCCATTCTCTCTGCCTAACCCTGCGGGGTAACGGCGTGATGGTTTGTTGTCGAAAACACTTGTGAAAGCATAAAATTCGAATGGAAGTGAAAAGAAATAGAAAAATCTATAAAAATCGTTTAACTATCCCCAAAATGGTTAGTAAATAATAAAAAGCCGCTCGATGTGGTATGAAAAGATGGCGTATGTTTTGACGCTGGTTGGTTATTTGGCGTCTTCTTGCAAGAATTTGGCAATGCGCTTCTCGGATGTAGGTCGCCTCATGCGTCCCCGCCCGCCCAGCCCGGGCCTACACACTCCGGTGCCAGAGACCACTCGGTAAAAAGGGCTTTAGGGATTACCCAATTTTCATTAAGCGAACACGCCTGTGAATGGGCGACTAGAAACACTGCATTCTGACATACGAAATAAAACGAGCTATCCTCGTGAAAATGAGACTATTCTTCAATTCGAATGTAAACAATGTCATAATAAATTATCGGTAAAACACGAGTCGTAGAGATCACAGCAATTAAGACCCTGTTTAGACCAGCCAAAGTAAGACCTCTAGGAAGGCCTAGACAGCGCCTAATGGAATCGGACTGCTGGGAGCAAAAGGTGCAGGATCGAGAAGCTTGGATGAAAATCATCAAGGAGGCTTTAAACTCTTCAAAAGTTGTATGGCCATAGGAAGTAATTAAGTAAAACACGAATTAAGGGCTGGACTTTTATAAATGTGCCAAGCATCAAAAAAGAGTTTTTGATCCCAATTGGTGTTAAAAATAAAGGTCAATAATGTACAAAGTGATTGAAAAATATAGTTGAATAAATATAACAGCACTTAGTATTACAACGCTTTATTTCAATATCACAGACATGTTTAGGTTATAAACAAATGTCTTTAAAACATTAAACAAACGTTTTAAATTTTGTACATTGAATTTGATTATGTTATAGCCTTGGGGACTTAGACTTGAAATATGTGTTATATGGGAAATAAAATGTTGTAATAATAAGTGCAGTTATATTTATTCGAATATGAATCCAAACACAAAGTGAAGACGAATATAGAAGAAAAATATAGTGTAGTTCAAACGTCACCCTAAAGATGCCACCGGTAGTACATGACATATGTAACAATAATTTTTTTTTTATCTTTTTCTTTGGTTTATATTAAAAGCACTCAGCACCTTTGTAATAACCAGCCTTCAATTGTAGAATAGACAAAACAAAAGTATTTGTAGAATATAAAATTAATAATGACGAAAACATCAGTTATCCAGAAGTTTGATAATAAATATTATATGGTTATGACAAGATAAGTCTTTCTAGGATATTGTAAAATGTTTGATAATGCCTTTGCAATATATTATCGAATTCTGTAGGCAGTAAATGTGTTAACAACATTTAGTAATTCACTAGCTAACCAAAATATGTCATTTCAATATATACTAAAACTTCTAAAAAATGTAAGATTTAATCAAAATTAAATAAAAATAAATAAAATAATAAATAAGTTAAAATAAAATAACATATTTTAAACTTTGTATGACACTGTTTTTTTTCCGTTTTAATATTATATAAACTTTAATCAAAATTAAGGAAAAAAAATGGTTCGTAGTGTAGGCGAAAATATAATCGTTGGTTTGTCCAACGATGAAAGTGGTAACATTTTGTATTTTAATATATATATTTTTTATTAACTAACTAACCATCACGCTGTCTCCCCGAAAGGGTAGGCAGAAATAATGGAGTGTCACACTTTTACTGATGCGGCACTCTATCCTTCTCTTTTCGCTCCGCGGGAGACGCGGTGTGATGGGTTGCGAACCTCATCGCCACCAATAGGCATCTCCCGCATCTTTTAAAATATGTAAAACTATTTTAAACACATTTAATAGGCGAAATATGTCGCTTTCATAAAATATAATAACTTTCAGGGAACAGACGTTTTATCACTATTAAATTAGGTATCAATTAATGTCACGTGTTGAGATAATAAATATATTTTATGGCATATCCTTCAAAATACAACAGTAAAAAAATAATTATTTTAGGAAATTAGGTACCATATTTTATATGAATAATAAAATAATTATAACGTGTCGATTTCAATGAAGGGCCAATGAATAAGTGACAGGTAAGGCGATGTTATCTGAAAGATGCACTATATATTCTAACAGACAGCGCTTCTTTTCCTGGTCCAAATTCTTGGCTAAGACATTCTTAACCGGTTAATGGCGGCTTGGCAGACTAGCAGAATGGGCGAGGAGTTTTCACCTTGAAGACGAATTCATATTTCTCTATTACACACCTTAACACGAACGGATACGTACAATAATATATTACCAATTGCGTTAAGAGCCCCCGATGTTTATGCAACACGGTACGATATACAAACGTAACATCTAAATATTTATATTTGTTTATAATAAATCAGGAGTTTTAAAATTTCGTATGACGACTCGTGTGATTTCATTTTAGCTACTTTTATACATGTTTTGAAATATTACGATATACTAAATACATATTAATGGGAATCTTCGTCTGGTGATGCCAGTGAGAGAGCAATCGAATTGCTGAACATGATAGTTTTATAATTCGTCATTTTTAATATAAATTAAACAATTTTTAAGAGACAAATTCTTAAAATATCGGAATGTATTCAGCCTCCTTAGTAACGGACTTGCTCGTGTGCTCCAGAGTAGAAAATGAATCGTTACAAAATGACGATTTAATAGTACATATATTTTAAATTATGGTGAATATATATCATGTTAGAAGTCGGAGGAATCGACGTGCGTGTATGACTCGTACGAATGTGGAAGAAGCTAGATAGGTTTGCCAGGATAGAGTAGTGTGGCGGTCCATTCTCTCTGCCTACTCCTGCGGGGAAACGGCGTGATGGTATGTTTGTTATATCATGTTTTTTTGTCGAAGCTTAGAGTTTCATTGTTAATTTGGAAGGAGAATTTTAAATATTGTTCACAGTGTTTAAAATTCTCCTCTTTTGTTAAATATTTTGATGGTAGTTAATTTTAAACAATATAAAACGATGTATTTTAATAACAGTTTTGCCTTTATTTCGACAGCGACCGGTTTCGGCAAACTGGCTTATAGCGAAACAGGTAATTTTCGAAATAAAGCCAAAATGGAAGTTGTTATCAAATCAATATGGTCTTATTAAATTGTTTTTTAAAATCTTATAATTTTGTTTGCCTTTAGTAACAATAAAAACAGTGGAGCTAGATTTTATAACACTTATTCAGTGAATTTCTCTAAATCTAGGTTAAAAACAAATGATCTTATAGATAAGCTGTATAATTAATTCAATCATATGTTAGCGGATATAATCTATAGGCGTGTATACATAAAGTATAATATAAACAAAATCACAATATTAACTGGGAGATGTATTTTAGAATCAACTCGCATGGAACAGGTGTTCGCCGTCAAGATGCTTATAAATAATTTTGATTTCATTTTTCCTACACGGTACGGTATGCTTATCTGATTGGAACGTTAATTTATTTTAAACATAAAAGCTGAATTTCTGCATAAATAATAAACTACAACAACAATTGGAAGAATGGTATAATCAGTTTAAATATTATAGTTCTCAATTCAGAATATAATCAGTTTAAATAGTTCTCAATTCTCGAATTGAAATGATTCGCGTAGCATTGTTGCACTACTTTCTGATAAACTATTATATTTGCTGAATGGGTTGCACTCGGATCGATTACCTTCATTGAAGCACCTTGTGATATACGACATTTATCGTTTTGTTGTCAGGTGCGAGAACGAACAAAGAGGATGGTTTGCGGACACATGATACTTAGTACAATGGACCGTGAGAGAAACATTCATTTTCTAGATTCAGGCCATAAACACCCAAGGATTGGCCTTGTGATTTGTTTATCATCATGGCGAATAACACAAAGCGGCACAGAGTCAATGATTTGAGGCAAGCGTTTAATTCATATCACAAAAAAAGCCGTAACATACAAAATGTACGAGGAAATGAATTTTCTTCATATTTTTTTTCGTGATTTTTTAATAATTATTCTGCTATTCGGGACGGAGACAAATCCAACATATCAAAAATCATAAAAATCGGTCCAGCCGTTCTTGGGTTATAAATGGTGTAACTAACACGACTTTTTGGCGAGCATTAGAATAAGGTGACTTCTTTTTGATTCGCTACAGTAAATAGCGTTTATAACAAAAGAAAACGAAGATCACAAGGAAATCGAAAGAAGAATCACAATTGGTAACAAAACATTCTTCTCTCTACTGCCAGCACTCAAATCAAGAAACGTACACTGGAAAACCAAAATCACCCTGTATAAAACAATCAACCGAACAGTAGTGACCTATGGGTGTGAGGCGTGGACAATGACAGCGAAATCTGTAGAGCGACTGGATACTTTTGAGAGAAGGGTGCTGCGCAGAATTCTGGGGCCTGTGAATGACGGTGAAGGCTGGAGAGTGCGGCATAATGACGAGCTGTACAATATTTACAAAGCTCCCAGTCTCTCCACACAGGTCAGACTGAATAGACTGAGATGGGCCGGTCACGTGCAGAGGATGCCGTCATCGCGAACCCCAAAAAGATTGCTGGAGTGGCACCCAGGTGGTAGAAGACCAATTGGACGACCAAGGTTGCGATGAGAGGATGAAGTTGGGAGAGATGGAGCAAGATTGTTAAGAGTGTCAGATTGGAGGATCGAAGCGGAGGACAGGAGGAGTTGGAGGCGAAGAATACTGGAGGCTAAGGCTCGATATGGGCTGTAGGGCCATCGAAGAAGAAGAAATAGATTCATAATTGAATCTTACTCCAATAAATATACAGCAGAATATTTCATGTAATGCATTACTTGTGGTTTGTAAGTATAATATAAATAATTCGTTTATTTGCAGTGCCAACGATCAAAGTGAGTGAGTCTGGCGTTGTCTAACAAAACCTATCACAACAGAAGTCATTGATGTGGCCATTGTAGTAGGACTACTGTGAGGATTCTATTCACGTCCCGCTGTATGCTCTGTTGGAGCCCTTCGATCCATCAATGGACCAAGGTCAATACTAGCATCGGCAGTCAATCAGATTGATACATTGATGACACTGTACCAAAACGTCGAATGTATTTAGCAATCGTTTTAGAATTAAAACTGTATTTATAGCATTGAAAACAGAATCGAAACATTATTTATAGGTATTTATTGTTTCTTGGACAATAATGTAAAACTCCACATTAAATTATTATTACGAATGAAAACGTCTCTTTTCTCGAAGTTTAATTATATTTTATGGAAATGACATGCATCGTCTTGTTCAGGTATTATCAAATATTAGTAATCCTTGTGGAAGAAGAAACATGTAATTTCCTTAAAACGTAATAAAACTTCTAGAAAAGAGACATTTTCATTCGTATTGAGTACAGTAAATCTTTATAAACAATGTAGAACTCGTACTGAGTATAGTAAATATTTATAAACAATGTAGAACAATGTATAAACAATGTAGAGTTTGTCAGACGTGGTGGTCGTAAGAAGGGCGGAATGGGGATGTTGTTAACATAAAGTGATCGCTTAACCCAACCAATGACAGGTCATAAGTCCTGTAAACGCCTCGACTACCATATTCTGTTTCCAAAAGAAAAATTACATCTTCGTCTCTATTGAGATACAATTAATCCTTGAAAATGATTAACCCGCAATGGGTAAAAATCCAGTATTTGTCTACAGTATTTGTATACATTAAAAAAAAAATTTTAAACTCCACACAAAACTTTTTATATAAATGAAACCGCATGTTTTCACCTTGCTAGAACAACAAAAAAATCGCACATTTGATCCCCCTATCAAGCGAAAACATGTCACTTTAATTTAATATAATAAAACTTATAGAAAGCGGATGTGTTCATCATCATTAAATGCTTTAATAATTAATAATGGCGAAAAATCTGTCGTTAAGTTTAACTGTATTTCATGGAAGTGACACGTTTGGCCTTGCTAGTGCTTTATATAAATGTTTTAGGTCAACAAGGTGTTTTACATCATCGTTCAAGAAATAAAAAATGGGTTTAGTACTTGCTTTAAAATTAGAATGAAAAAGTGTTGTTACAATGTGACGACTTCCTTTCAGCAACAGCAAAGAACATTAAAATTTAAACACTTAACCCTTAACGTACCGTGTTCAAAACAAAACGCTTGCTCCCATGTGGTAAGTTCAGTTTACCGCTAACTTTATCTAAATATCAAGCATATGACTCGATGAATCAAAATTTAATTTATGTCATCTTGTAGGGAATTTCATTAGGAATAGATCGATATCTATAACATACATGGATTATTTGAAAAACATATAATTATTAATTTTTTTCTGGAACCATGCGATTTCTGATATGTAATGCGTCATAGCATACGGGCGACTAAACATCGGGTCGGGTCGGGTCGAACTTGTCTGAGCGCCGGGCCGGCGGGGCGATGATAAAGGCACCTAGGCAAAATGTATAGTACGTTCAAGACAACGAGTACGTATTAATATTTGTCCCTTTTGGTAAAGTGTTAATATTTTCACAGTTCTGATATTATTA
Organism: Lepidostoma basale; assembly: GCA_022606425.2. Taxonomy (NCBI): domain Eukaryota; kingdom Metazoa; phylum Arthropoda; class Insecta; order Trichoptera; family Lepidostomatidae; genus Lepidostoma; species Lepidostoma basale. The sequence goes on along the minus strand of JAHDVF020000035.1, from coordinate 113,610 downwards.
ACTTACGTGCTGCGTTTTCATCCAGTCGGTATTATTACGTACCTATTGAAAAGGTCAAAGATATAATTTATAATACGTTCAAAACAGCGAGTAAGTATTTGTCACTTTTGATAAAGTTGTAAATATTAGCAAAACAAATTCTACCTTAACGCGAATGAAGGTGAGGGCAGTCTTAGAAAATATTTTTTTTTGGGATGAAGGAAGTAATTTTTTGCTTTTTTTTTATTACGAAATATTGAGAACACTTCAATGGAGGATTACAATTTTTTTTATAACATTAGGGTCCATAGGTTTTAAGAAAATCAACTTTAAATTGGCAGTGGAAACTCAATTTACCACATGGCAACGCGACGGTTAACATCTTTGAATCTTGTTAATTAGCATGATAATTCTCTATTGAACAATACGGTGTAATGTGGGACTGGTCACATGTGGCGGAACGTGCTGGCGGAATAATTTATATTGTGGTTCAAAGAAATAAAAACATGCTTTATACGAACGTAAAATAAATATACAAAACATGGTTTCATAACTCTTGTCATATCTCGTAACGCAGAATACTAATTTAGACAATATAAATGAAAAATTTACTAACTGAAAATATTTAGAAAAGCTTCTGATAAAATAACCTTCAGGATGTTATTAAATTAAACTTGTTTTGATCCTGGCTAGAAAACCTTCGAGAATGGTTCAGTTGCAACACACAACATCCCTGTTTAGAGCTTCTGTATCAAGGGCACGATAGAAACAAGAAAAATAATCCCATTACCTTTTAAGTATCATGACGACCAAATAACATTATAACTAACTAACCATCGAAGGGCTAGGCGGAGAGGATGGATCGCCACATTGTTCTATCCTGACATAATTCTTGCGCCTCGTGACATGCACGCTCGTCGATTGTCACTACTTCGCACATGGCCGCCTTTCAGTAATTGATTAATTTGGTCATGCCATGTCTTACTTGGCCTTCCTTGACTTCTTTTCCCATTCACACTACTTGTATATATCTTTTTAACCATTTTTTCCTCGTCCATTCGTTCCATGTCCAAACCACCTTAGTGACCCTTTCTTAATTTTATTTATCACGCATTCATCCGCCTTACTTTATTTTCTTACTTCATCAATAGATATTCTATAATACATTGTAATATACGTGTACGTAACATTATATTGAGAATAATTAGAGATTATCGGATGAACTAAATGGATCGTCAATGGTATAAATAAAATATGTTAAAAATATTTATCTATAGAAAAAATATATTTATATAAATATTTTTTTGCTGTACAAAAACTAGTTAATTTTTAAATGGCACCAATAAAACGAAATGTTTTAAATCAAAGAAAAATACCTTATCTTCATACTGTTTAGATTGTAGGTGTAGACAGCGAGAAAGGACCGCCAGACTTTTCTATGCTGACTCTTAAAAATTGATTGAGGTGGCCGTGCTACATTTTTATCGGTCTTACTTGCTTTCATGATCCATTCACATCATAATATATAACTTTGCCATTTGCCTTACTGTATGTATCGTGTATCGTGATATATTAGAAATCATACATTATTAATGGAGATCTTACAGCCTGGTTTGATATCAATAAAGGTGTCAAACAAGGTTGCGTAATGTCCCCGTGGTTATTTAATCTGTATATGGACAATTGTATGAGAGAGCTGAAAGGGTTGGATGTAGGTGCCAAAATGAGCGGAGTGTCAGTAAGCTGTCTCTTGTATGCGGATGACGCTGTCCTACTTGCTGACAACGAGCATGAACTACAAGTCTTGGTGAATTGTATGTATGAGGTATGCATGCGAAATGATCTGATGATGAATGTTAATAAGTCCAAGGTAATGATTTTTGAAAGGAAGAAACCACGACAGTCTGCAACATTAGCGTGAATGGTGAAAATTTGGAGCAAGTAGTTGAGTTCGTGTATTTAGGTAGTATGTTTACAAGAGATGGGCGAGTGGAGAGGGATATTGAAAGAAGGGTTGGGGCAGGCAACAAAGTGAATGGTGCACTTAAAGTTGTCATCGCAAACAAAAACCTATCCAAAAAAGCTAGAATGGCAGTGCACAATGGTGTTCTTCTACCGACCCTTATGTATGGAAGCGAAGCATGGAACTGGCAAAGGAAGGATGAAAGTAGAATAAATGCAGTAGAAATGAGATCTCTTAGACGAATGTGTGGATATTCTGTGTATGATAGGTGTCGAATGAAAATATAAGAAGTGAATGCGGTGCGAATGATGGTGTCATGAACAAAATAATGAAAGGATCATTAAGATGGTTTGGACATATGGAAAGAATGAATGAAGAAAGAATGGTAAAAATTATATGTTAATGATGTAAATGGTACCAGAAATAGAGGAAGACCAAGGAAAACGTGGCACGATCAAATAAATCAAATATTGAATGTCGGCCATGTGAGGAGTCAGAGAAATCGACGCGCGTGCATGACACGATGTATGAATGTTGAGGAAGCGAGAGAAATATGTCAGGAAAGAAAGTTGTGGCAGTCCATTCTTTCTGCCTACCCCTTCGGGGAGACGGCGTGATGGTTAGTTAGTTAGTTAGTTAGTTACATTATTAATGCAAAAAAAATGGCTATTGCAGTACTTGGACCTACATAACAACCCATGCAGGCGGCTCGTTATCGCAATTAATTTAGAACGACATATTAACAATTAATATCCACGGCCCATAATACCTTAAAGGTTTGCAGTTCAATAAGGCACCAAGGCCGCTTGAGACCTAATAATTATATGTGCTCGTGGAACACACGACGTCTCTCGTAGAACTGTTTAGCGCCAAGCCGTTGGAATATTTACACACAATAGGGAAGTACCGGAGACTAATCACATTAGGTAAGTACCGTGCACGCGAGATAGGTACTTGTCTCGCTAAAACATAATTATTTAACTATTGAGATAACACCACTCCAAACGTTAATGGGTTACAATTAATGCATATTTTTTTATCCGTAACAAATAATAATTTGTAAGCGGGATTTTTCTTTTTTTAACGGAAATGCCAATAAAGGTATAAATATTTGATTGATGCCTATTGGTGACGATGAGGTTCGCAACCCATCATACCGCGTCTCCCGCGGGGGCGAAAAGAGAAGGTTGGAGTGCCGCATCGGTTTAAGTGTAGCAGTCCATTCTTTCTGCCAACCCTTTCGGGGAGTCGGCGTGGTGGTTAGTTAGTTACTTAATTAAAATATAATATTTATGTACTAACATAAACAAACAAACCATCACGCTGTTTCACTGTAGGAGTAGGCAGATAGAATGTACCGCCACACTAATCCATCTTGACATACTCTCTAGATTACTCTACATTCATACAACGAGTCATACACGCACGTCGATTCTTCCGACTTCTAACATGACCAACCTTTAAAATTTGATTGATTCGGTCACGCCATGTTTTGTTTGTTTGCCTCGACTCCGTACTCCATTTACATCATTAGCTTATACTTTCTTAAACATTTTTTCTCCATCCATGCGCTTCCATATCTCCGAACCAACGCAGCGATCCTTTCATATTATTGTTCAAAATACCATCTTCCGCTCTACATTCCGTTCTTGCATTTGAGATTATGTCGTATATTGTTCTACTACACATACGTCTTAGGGATCTCATCTCTACCGCATTTATTCTGCTCTCATCCTTCTTCTGCCAGCTCCATGCTTCGCTTCCATACATAAGGGTTGGGACCAGAACTCCACTGGGAACGGCCATTTTCGCTTTCATTGATACATTTTTGTTACTAACTATTTTAAAAGCTCCATTCACTTTGTTACCCGCACCAACCTTTCTTGTATTAATATTATGATCGATAATTGATTTAACCCATATAGTGCAACTGGCGACATTTGCAGTCCCAAAAAAAATGGTTTCGAACTGCGGCCGACTATATTTGCAGCTCACATTTGAATGTTTATTATAAACCTTTGTACTTCCTTGTAGTTCCTTATATACTAAAACTAAATAGCACGCACTATTATGATGAATCTGTCTGAGCTGTAAATGTAGCAAACCGAAGTTCGAGAACTGCAAATGAAGGCAGCCCCACAATGAGGACTAATGTAAAAACATTTAATATAAGATTCTTTATTTTCTTTCTTCTATGGGGAAGAAGCAGAAGGAGCTTTTGGAGGAATAAAGTGGACCACAAAAATTCTTACACTACCAGGAAAGTCGTCGAAGAGATGGGGGGATGGGTGGACGACATTATCCCAGGATAATTCACCGTCATAAACAAGTCATACGACCTAGACAAAGAGGAATAAAGAGAAAATTCAAATACCCCAAAAAATTCATTTTAGAATTTTAACTAAGAGTGTTTCAAGAGGAAAATGTTTCACATCAGTATTTAGTTTATGGCAACATTTTCGCGCCGTTCAGGCCGACATACATAGATCGAGACGGGAGACGGGAGTCGGGTAGGCGCGCGGTGTAATAATATAGTTAAAATGGCGATAATTAATCACCGGAGAGCTACACAAGGGAGGCGATTGGACCCGCAGCGGCCATCATGAATAATGAATGATGACAGCGACGAGCGGTGTTGACAGCGAGATAAAAATATATCGGAAAACGCTAATAAATCGGCAAATAAACTGACCAAATTTACTTACGCTGTTTATTGTGCTGTTTGGGAACTCGATCAGCGAGCACTAAACTCAAACGAATTATGAGAGAGGAATTATAAACAGCTAGAGAAAAAAGTTTTTTTTTAAAATAAACATATACGATTGACGACCTTCGTGGCCGAGTGGTAAGTGCATTGACTGCCACCCCGAAGTTTTTACACCGATTTGGCTCATGCTGTCATGATGTAAAGAGCGATTCAACAAAATAATGATAATTGTAAGATTTGCTGCAAACTAATCCCTTGGATTGAAACATGAAAATAACTTTTAAAATAAAGTAACAATAATACACTTTCAGCAATTTGTAGTAAAACCATATAATTGAGGACCGTTTTCACAAAGTGAAATTACTACAAAAAAAAAATTTTTTTTAATGGAAATGGGTTATTTCATGTGAGCTCTATGGATTAGTGAAATAAAGTTTTAACAAAACAGTATATGTGCGAAGTTGTAGCGGTTCAAATATCGCGATTTCATACAAAATGTATTATTTTTAACATGAAAAAACCTTCTCCTGAAAAAATTACATTTTGTAGATATTTCGCTTTGTGAAAACGGTCTTCAATTTGGTAACACCAACCGGTTTCGCTCCTACCGGAGCTTCGTCAGGGTGAGAGAGTAAACTTAAAAATAGAGAGTAAAAAAGTATTTTTTTTTCTCTTTTTTTTTAGTTTACTCTCTCACATTAGTGTTAATACAAATTATTAAAAGTGTATTATTATGTTATTTAATAATATTACACCACAAATAAAGTGCTTCATACGAAAGATTTTAAATAAAGTTTAGCATATTAAATTGTAGTGCCGTTTGTGTTCCATTTTTAATTAGTTGAATATGTTGTGTATAGAATATGGTGATGGATCACAGCATGCACAAGTGAAGTGAATGAAATATTAATGACCGCGGACAGCCTTGCGGGCTGAAAGGGAGCCGCTCGCACAATTGCATATGGCGTCACGAGCGGACGATATTCTAATGGCGAACCAATGTACCCATCCATCGGGCGGCACTTGCGCTCACCGTTGGCGTTGTATTGTGCTAGCAACTACGAATTACGTAACACCGGAGTTTAGCCCGCCCGCATTACACCGTCGCTGCTTCATAATCCAAACACGTTCGAATCCAAGATGGCCGATTCGAAAAATAACGAAAATTATTGAATAAAAACGAAGATTTTTAAACAGCTTTAAGACGTTCGATATGCAGGTTACGCAAAATATTTAAAATGATCCTATAATTTTACTGAAATCTCTTGATCTATTGATATAATAATGAAATAAAACGATATTTTTATTGTTTCTTGAACAATGATGTAAAACTCCATACAAATGAAAACGTCAGTTTTGTAGAATTTTTATTATATTTTATGGGAATGACATGTTTCGCCCTTCAAAGATATATTAATTAAATAAAACGATGTTTTTTGTAAGAAGTACTACCACTTTTGTGTTTATTTCGACTGTGCCAGGTTTCGGTAGGCTCACCGACATCGAAAGCAGTCTGTTGATGCCAGCTTAGTTATACGAGGTCTCTTCTTCTCCCGGTGTTATGTGTAGATTTCTCTACGTTGTGATGAATTGGGGAATTTATCCAGAGTAGTTTCTATTGCCTTATCTAGAAGTTAAATGTAACGTTTAAAATGTTTGATTCAAGATGGCCAATTGGAAAAAAAATCACAAGAAAATTGAATATCAAAATGCTTGGAGGTTAGATCTACGGTTTGAATAAACTATTAAAGATGTTATCATAGTTTTCATAAAACAATATAAAACTAATTCAGGATGGCCGTTTGGAAAAACCGGAAAAAAATCATTTCAAAATGGCGAAAAAAAAATTGAAGGCAATCAATTAAAATATCATATACAATAATTGTAAATGATATTTCAAATGTTAGTTTCAATGTGACCGATATAAAAAGAGCATGGATTCGAAGTGGCAGATTTAAAATAAAATTTACTTTTATTTAGAGTTATTAATTAGACAATTGCAATAGCTGGCAAAACCCTACGCGATCGAGTTAGGAATACAGCAATCCGAGAAATCTGCGAGGTCGAAGATGTGGTCAGATGTGGACGTCAAAGACGGCGATACTGGCATAAACATGTAGAAAGAGTGAGCTCAAATAGGATAACATACGTAGCTCTCCATGGAACGGACAACACCGACCAGGAAGACCCCCGAAACGGTGGAGAGAAAGCTGGAGTTCAGCGTCTCAAGAGGACCCGCCTGACATAACAGACTCCTGAGTCTACCAAAAGTGAAGAAGAAGAAAAAGACAATTACGCAATTATTTAACCGTATTTGATTTATGACAGCGGTATAAAAAAAACTGATATCAGTTTACAAAAAAAATACAGATCAAAACTAAAAGCACCCGATAATTTTCAATATATCACGCTGTTTTAGGGAGATGCGTTTATCTTTGACTGTGTGGTGGTGTCTCTGCCATTATGTCACGCGGCCTGTCGGCCTGGCGGCCGTAGCGACAGTTGGCGAGGGCGCGCAAGACCTGCCAAGCGACACACGCGGGACACACTAGCACGCATAGGACCATCATCTGCTCCATTAAGTAGACACATACGTAACAAGCACAAGAACAATTGTGCGACGTGAATGCGCGAGATATGCCAATTGTTGTGAAGAACCAGCATATCTACATGTCATTATCGTTCAACTTATCTAAGGTATAAACACGTGAGACGCGTTTAGATATTGAAATAGTTAAGTGAGAAATTAATAGACAAAGTGTAACGATCGTATGATGTACAAAGAAAGATATTTTTTGACGGCTAAAAACTAACTAACTAACTAACCATCACGCCGTCTCCCCGAAAGGGTAGGCAGAAAGAATGGACTGTCACACTTTTACTGATGCGGCACTCCATCCTTCTCTTTTCGCCCCGCGGGAGACGCAGTGTGATGGGTTGCGAACCTCATCGCCACAAATATTTTAAATAATACACACGTTAACTAATTGACATCACACCGTCTCCCAGATGTGATAGGCAAAAATGATGAATATCCATACTGCTCTGTCCTGACTTACCTCTCCATTCATACATCGTAACATGCACGCTCGTCGATTTTTCCGACGCGTTCATTAATACTAATGATAACAATTAATTGTGTGAATACTCTGTGTATGATAGATTGTCGAATGAAAATATAACAAGTGAATGCGGTGCGAATGATGGTGTTATGAACAAAGTAATGGAAGGATCATTAAGATGGTTTGGACATATGGAAAGAATGAATGGTAAAAAAATTATATGTTAACGGTATAAATGGAACTGGAAATATAGGAAGACCGAGGAAAACGTGGCACAATCAAATAAATCAAATATTGAATGTCGGCCATGTGAGGAGTCAGAGAAATCGACGCGCGTGCATGACACGATGTATGAATGTTGAGAAATCGAGAGAAATATGTCAGGAAAGAAAAGTGTGGCGGTTCATTCTTTCTGCCTACCCCTTCGGGGAGACGGTGTGATGGTTAGTTACAATTAATACAGATTAAACCTTTGTTTTCTAGAAGTTATACTATATTTTATGGTATATGGAATGACATTTTACCTGAGAAAACATTTGATAAAAACGTTTGAAAAAACATTTGATAATGGCTTAGAGGGCCGAAACATCATATCCATAAAATAAAATATAACTTCTAGAAAACAGACGTTTTCATTCGTTATGATTATTAAATATTGAGTTTAATATCACTATTCAAGAAACAATAAATAAAACACGCGTTACTTCGAAACATCACTTATTTAAATGTACATATTGTATCACATTTGAAATACAGAGCATGTCTTACGTCTTACGTAAAAGAGTTTAAATATTTCAATAGAAATAAAATAATTAATTAATATTATAAGTTATCTTTATAAATTAATTAAACGATAATATTAAACGTTTCATATTTTCCTTATTCTGTTATCAGCTGAGTTGGATGAACCGGTATTCCAGTCCAAGTCAGATACAAAACCGATGAACCGAACGTAATGATGAGTTGTATAATACGCAGACATTTGACTCTGTAGAACACTCATATGCAAAATTAATTAACGACTATTGAATAATTAACTTTAACTATTTCACACATGGCAATGAGTCACGCCAAAAATAATTCATACATTTTAGGGCATTGACATATTCCATTAACTAGAGATTTCGTTTGAACAGCTTACTGGTTTTGATACTAATTGTCTTTTACGAATTTAAAAAAAAATGTTTGTTTATTTTTCTAATTTTACTGAAATGTCTCGATACATCTCTTGATTTTAAATAATACTTAATGATCACTTTTGTCTTTATTAAAAAACATATTTTGATTAGTTATTCTGTTTATATACTTTTAGATAAACTTAAGGTGTTAACGTGGAATTCCATAATGACGAATTTTTATGAATTAAAACACTGTTTTTTTTCCACTTTTGAGTTTATTTTTCCCCACATGTTTCGGAGGCTTACACCTTCATCATCGGGAGAACGATATAAACTCCCGATGATGAAGGTGTCAGTCAGCCTTCCAAATACACTGAGAAAAATAATCTCAGGTGGAAAAAACAATGTTTTAATTCATAATAAATCTGTTTATATACGTTTTGCATTGCTAGAGGATTTTAAAATGTTATAAATAAAATAAATGAGTAATCCTCTATGCAATGTCAAACTAGCCATTCACATAAAACCGCAAGAAAACGAATATTAATTTATATTAAAAACTTTATATGGACTTATATTATTGTTTAAGAAATGATTAATAGATCGTATGCATTTAATGTTTCATATATTTCTAGAGAAACGGTGTAAATCTTTATACATAATAGATTTTTAATTAAGATCATCTGTGTTTTTAATAGCTCTTTACGTCATTACAGCGCGAGCTAAATCGATGTAAATGGTGTGGAAAATATGCATAGAACCAATTTGTTGCTCTTATCGTAAGAGTATTCACGAATAAGCTATAACTGCATCTAAAGATGACTATGTCGCCTTTAATACAGGAGAACTTCGAAGTAACACTGTATGGCAATTTGGGGCATAATATAAGATATGTCCCCTTACTCTGCTATAGCTGTGTGGAACATTTTAATATACTCGTAGTTCTCTCAGAATTCCTGGAATATACACTAATCAAAATGAACTCATCTATAGATTTAACCATTGGTACTACTAACTGTATCGTATAAGATAAACAAATAACAAGAACATATTTTTAAGTGACAAGTTTGCGAAGTTGTTAATGCAGAAAAACAATACAGAAGCGGTAAATCTTAATACACAAATGAGAGACGATCTTGAAAGGAGCTCGAGGTGTCCACAACCGATTGATTGAGTTGTACCGACTGGTGAATGAAAAGTGCAAACAATAATCTAATTATACTGTGCGGCCAGCATAACGCGCCCGAGGGGCGTAGAACCAGCGCACAAAATAATACCACCGAATCAAAAATAATAAAATACTACGCAAATCATATATAATAAAGTGACGCACTTTCTACGCGAGTGCGAATCACTTGGTACAAAAGATCAAGGAGTGAGAGTACTCAAGTCTGCATTATATTTGTGGGACATGCGGAATATTTTAAGACTGTCGGAATTAGAAGGAGAAAAAAAAAAGATTCGTAAAAGGTTAACTAACTAACCATCACGCCGTCTAACCGAAAGGGTAGGCAGAAAGAAAGGACAGCCACACTCTCTTTTAACATACTTTTTTCGTAATTAATACGAATGAAAACGTCAGTTTTCTAGAAGTTTTATTATATTTTATGGGAATGACATGTTTCGCCCTTCTAAGGCATTATCAAATGTTGTCATGTCATTCCCATAAAATATATTATAACATCTTGAAAACTGGCGTTTTCATTCGTATTAATTATTTAATAAGGAGTTTTACATAATTGTTCAAGAAACCATAAATACTTTTTTCGCTTCAACATTCGTCGATTTCTCCGACTCCTCACGTGACCACATTTACATAGAAAAAAATCTGAAAAAAACTTTCAACGATGTATGATAGCGGGCTGAACTACGGGTTCTTCATCAAATAAGATTTTTTTTAAATTTTATTTATCTGATAATCCAATGAAGTTGGACGTTTTGTAAAGTTACCTCAAAGGCGCACTAGAAAAATACTAACCAAACAGTGCAGTCTGCAGTAGATTAAATAGACAATTATCGTCGCTATCTTCAAACTCAAAACTAACAGGGAGATTATCCATGCCAAACGGATCATAACGCTGAAAGCATGATCGTATAAACCTGCTGTATTTGATCAAATTGGAATTAAAATAAAATAGAAGGTCTCTTACAATTATAAAATAAAATATCTCTTCACGATTAAAGATGAACGAAAGGTGGATAAAAAAAGAACCTCTTGAGAGTTATATATTGAAAAAAATATTACACTTTACTGCAAACCAATCCCTTGGATTGAAACTAGCGAAGCTTCAGATAGATAGATTAAATTAAAATGGATTTGGATTGGAAACATGGATTTTTATACCGAAATCCAGAAAAGTATCGTGGCAGTCAAAGTGTTAACAACTTCATTGAAAATATGATAATTTCCACTTTGTTTATTTTGTATATAATTTTCCCGATGAAGGTATACTATGACATGACGTGATAAATAAATTTAAGTGGAAAAACACTGTTTTGTTCCTAAACAAGAATAATATTGAATTCCTGAGTTAGTGCGTTTAATTTACTTCCTATTATTTTTCTTCCTTGTTGTAGATCTATGTGGTATGCTCTCCAGAGTGTTGCTCCTCCTGTGAGGTAGATTCCCAGCTATCTTTCCATCTATTATGAGGTTTTCCACGAGGACGAGTCCCATGAGGCTGATTATGCAATGCAATATAGGGGAGTCTGGTGGTGTCCATTCTTTGAAAATGACCTTACCAGTCCCTTTTTCGCTGTCGTCTCCATCTTATAATAATCTCAACCTCACATATCTATCTTATTCTGGTGTTTCTCACGCGATCTTGCGTTTAATTTAACCCTTAACGTACCGTGTTCAAAACAAAACGCTCGCTCCCATGTGGTAAGTTCAGTTTACCGCTAACTTTACCTAAATATCAAGCATATGACTAGATGAATCAAAATTTAATTTATGTCATCTTGTAGGGAATTTCATTAGGAATAGATCGATATCTATAACATACATGGATTATTTGAAAAACATATCATTATTAATTTTTTCTGGAACCATGCGATTTCTGATATGTAATGCGTCACAGCATACGGGCGACTGGACATCGGGTATAAACTTGTCTGCGCGCCGCGGCCGGCGGGGCGAGGATAAAGGCACCTAGGCAAAATGTATAGAACGTTCAAGACAACGAGTACGTATTAATATTTGTCCCTTTTGGTAAAGTGTTAATATTTTCACAGTTCTGATATTATTAAGTTGCGTCCTGCGTTTCCGTCCACAGTGGTATTATTACGTACATATTGAAAAGGTCAAAGATATAATTTATAATACGTTCAAAACAGCGAGTAAGTATTTGTCACTTTTGATAAAGTTGTAAATATTAGCAAAACAAATTCTACCTTAACACGAATGAAGGTGAGGGCAGTCTTAGAAATTTTTTTTTTTTGGGATGAAGGCAGTAATTTTTTGCTTTTTTTTTTATTACGAAATATTGAAAACACTTCAATGGAGGATTACAATTTTTTTTATAATATTAGGGTCCATAGGTTTTAAGAAAATCAACTTTAAATTGGCAGTGGAAACTCAATTTACCACATGGCAACGCGACGGTTAAGAAAATGTTTAATTATTTGTTTTTTTCTTACGACAGTTATCAAGAAAAACTTATCGCTGTTTTAAAAATCGAATGCATGCCGTTAGGCCTTAAAACCGCGACATGCATTTATACAATGGAAGAAGGCTGGACGCCAGAATGTTGATAATTTCTTTACCCGTTGGAACACAAACGCTGTTATCTACCGCAATATGAAATACATGTGGATGTGTTGAGTAAACATCTTTGTTTTGTTACGCGCGTATTTTTTCGAATGACGTCCAGCACACACTCCAATTAGCATTGTTCACATTTTTCCAAGTGGATAAAAGAACACCGTTTATAAACTAAATGTATTTCATAAACGATAATAAGTATCCATCGACAATATCAATAATTTTGTCGAATTTTTCCGAACCATCATATAATAGAAAATTTAATTTGTATGCAATAAGTAAGCATATACGAGTATATCAAATAGATTACGGACGCCATTTAAAAAAAAATTAAAAACTTTTTCATACTCATGACGAATACTACCTTAATAAATATTATAAACTGCTAAATTAAATAACTTTGTTTTTTGTATCACAATTTATTTTACGCGACAGCTGTTTCGTCAACCTTTGTTGACATCATCAGGTGTGTCAATTTGAATAATTTCTTTGATATAATGTTGAAGTTCTTGCTGGAGTTGAGTTGGGTATTTTAATTAAATGAACGGTTAGTTACTATTCAAAGGTTCGAAAAATCACGAAAATATGACATTTGATATATTATTGTAACACGTGATAATGTCAACATAGGTTGACGAAACAGCTGTCGCGTAAAATAAAATAAATTGTGACACATAAAACAAAGTTATTTAATTTAAAAGTTTAAAATGTTAAGGTATCATAGTGTTTCGGCCAAAACAATGGACTATTCCCTTAATAAATATGTTAAACTCCATATGAAATTATTAATATTAATGAAAACATCCGTTTTCAGTAGGTTTTATATTTTATGGGAATGACATGTATCGTCATGCTAAAGGTTCATTAGATAATCATCTGATATACCAGTTACCTTCAATTTATTTTTTATCTTGAACTATAAACTAAAACTTCATATGAAATAATGAATAAGTCTATTTTCATTTGTATTAATAACTTAATGACGTATTTCGCCATGGTAAAGCATTATCAAATGTCTGATATTGTCTTAGCACGGTGAAACTCGTCATACGCATCAAATATAATAAAAAATTTAGAAAACAGACGTTATGTCTTCAGATTAATTATAATTTATATTAAGATGAATTGATCGTTATCTTATATTCCAAAGGTAAAAATAGTATGAAATCGACCTGGAAAATTAAACGCACTCTATTTGTATATCAGAGAGCCTTCAATAGTTATCATCAGCTCGGGACACGCTACCTTCGACATTTTACGAACACATAATCGCATTTGATGTCAGGGTTATCCCTAGAATCTAGCGAGAACACGTTGTTGGGATCACATCGTAAACCTTTATTGATTCACATGACACCAGCGCCATTGGGGGCAAGTGGCATAAACAATATTCTCTTATGAAATAAAATGAAAAAATGTAAAATATTTATTAGTAAAAAAAAAATTAAACATGAAAAATCCATTCATATCAGCAATAGCAACATCAGGGATAGACATTTCACCAGTTGCTAAAGACGGATTCTCAAGTCCTTTGGGAACATCGTGAGGCCGTAGAAAGACCCTTGGTACGATGGACTAAAAATTTATTAAAAGTACAGTGGAACCTCTCATAACGAGCATTGCTCATAACGAGCATTGCTCATAACGAGGATTGCTCAAAACGAGCATTGCTCAAAATGAGCATTGCTCATAGCGAGCATTGCTCATAATGAGCATAACAGACTGAAAAAATACCGTGAGCTACGGAGTGTCGAAAAAGCTGCATAAAAACAACATACGTGATACAAGTTAAAAGAAGGGATAATCCGAAAATACTTTTTGATTATTTTAAAAACATGACCAAAGAAGAAACATACGATATATTATAAAAACAGGTGAAAACGACCGATTTAGATAATTATTAATTATATACTACGAGTATATAAATTTGATTAAAAAATTAACTTTCAAGATAAATTTTATCTATGGTTAAAAAATGGGTAGGCACAGAATGGACTATCGAGCATTACTTTCTACGAGTCGATAATTTTCCGAGAGATAACACGACCAGCGGATAAGATTTGTACGGAAAAACAGACGAAAGCAAACACTTCACATTATTAAAAATTTTATAAATAATATAAAATTACCGCGAGAATTATGACAGCATTAAGCGTTATCGTTTGACCGTGAATAGTAAATGAAGAGACCTCACGTTTGTCGACAAAAGGCATTATAAACAGTACCTACCACATAAATATAAAATCTTAAACCTATTAACACTCGATTTACGGTGCTGAATTCATCCTATACCCAACGGACTGGACTTGCATTCAATAAAAACTGTGTGTTTTAAATATGTAAGAAGCATAAAGCTATATGGGTAATTATTTTAAATAGCTCTATAAATGGATTTATCATGAATTAAACGTCAAAAATATGAAATAAGGGGTAAGATTGAGGGTCGACGAGGTGTTGGGAGAAGGCGGGTTTCCTGGCTGAGGAACATCCGAGAGTGGACGGGGCTGAGGACCGTGGGGGAGCTGTTCCAAGCTGCCCAGGACAGGGAGGCCTACTCAAGGGTGATAGTCAACGTTGGGGAGACCTAACAGGACACGGAAAGAAGAATATGAAATAAGCGCAAGGAATGTACAAGCGTCTTGCCCGCGTACAATCGCGACAGGAATGAACAGACTGGGCACTCGGTATCATCATTTTTCGAGTGTTAAACACGCGTACGCTTAAAAATCTTACATAATATGGTCAATTAATTAAAATTGACACAGTACAACCAAGTTGTCCTGTATTCATTGTATAATGCACGGTAATGCGAGCATCAACAAACTCGTAAACAACCAGACGAGTCTTAACTTTAATGATTTGTGTTGGTATAGATTGAGGGGAAATGTGTCGTTTCAGATTTATGAAGTATACAATAAATAATTTATGGCGACACGCGAGATGTGCCGCATTAGTGGAAAGTATAAAATCGATACAATAATACAGAATAATTTTAATATTAGAAGTAGATGCGAGGGCATTGTCAAACCCTCACAAGGCGAAACAAATTCATATATATTGTTTACTATGTATAAAAAATCAATATGAAACTGAAAAATCGATAGCGCTTTCATTAAACATATTTCGTTTAATGGAGTTTGAGCAAATTTAAACCGCAACCATTAATAAACGATCAAGCTGCGTTTTCTTTAATCTTTCTATTCCCAATGGTTTTAACTTATTGAACGCTAAGACATTAACTATATTAAATTAACTATATTAAATTAACTATATTAAATTAACTATATTATATTAACTATATTATATTAACTATATTATATTAACTATATTATATTAACTATATTACATTAATATCGCCTGCTACATCTAATTTTGAAGGGAAAAATAGAGGGCTGCAGGGGCCAGGGAGAAGGCAGATCTCTTGGCTGCGCAATGGAGGAGCTATTCCGGACAGCGCAGGATAGGGAAGAGTTTACCAGAGTGATCGCCAACGTCGGGGGGACCTGACAGGGTACTTATTCCATAGTAATATACTTAGGAAATTGAAATACTTTGTTTTAATCTACTATTCAATAAAAATATATTAAAAAACACGACATATTTCGGAGGATACCTCCATCTTGAGGTGTAAAAATATCATAAAAACTAAACAAAGAAATACTAATAAAAAACGCATTTAAAATTCGATACAATAATTAAAAATTAAAAATTAACCTGTGCTATTTTTTAAGTAGGTACTAAAATTATTTTTTAACAGTAAGAACTAATAAATAATAATAATACATGATGATAATATTAAAAAAATTGTAATATAGAAAAAACATACATTTGAAAAGACATAATTTATATAGAAGTTAATAAATGATTAATTTGGTTTTACACTGCTTACATTTCATTCTTTTCAATATATCTATATACTCGAACCACCTTAATGACCCTTTCAATACGAAAAAAAAAAACTTGTCATAAAATAGTATTTTATGTGTAAAATTAATGTTGCACAGAACACTTTGAATGTAAAGCAAAAAAAAAATATGCTCATATGAATAAGACATAAAAGATGTATTTTTGAATACCGAATGAATATTACATTTAGGGGTGGAAATCGAACATTTCGTTCGCCCCTCTTCGTGTCATCTATCAAATATACGAATAAAAAGACAGAATTACCACCGGTGTACCATTAAAAACGAATTTGTATGATAAAACACAAAACATACGAATCGTATATTCCCAAAGGCCGACTCACGTTTCAAATGACCCCCTTTGAATTATTGAACGATTCCCAATGCCTTTGATTCCAGTCGATAGTAAGCGGCGTGTTACGGCTGTATTACACCGTAAACGGCCTGCCGAGAGACGAGAGTGTAAAGTGAGCGTGTGAGCCGGGCTTATTCCGGACAGACTTCATAAAGCCGAAGTAACGTCCTGATTTACGGCATAGCGTAATGGCGTTTGCATTAAAATAAAAACAAAGTGGGATTCATTTTATGACCACAATTACGAGTCACTTTGAACCGACCAGCACGAGAGATGGACTAGACCACAGTTTCCCAAACTTATTTGACCCATGACTCCCTTTTAAAAAAATTAACAAACAAACGAAAATATTGAACTTGATATGTAGTCACCAATTTAACAATGGTTTGCAGTTTGCAAATTGCAATAAAACTAAATCAAATAACATCTGTCAGATCATGTAAACAATTTTATAATATTTAAAAAAATGTATATTTACTGAAGAAGGACTGTTTGTCCGAAACATGTCTATATAATTTTATTTTTTTAATATAAGTGTTGTATATACAAAGTGTATAAAAAAGAAAAAGAGAGATAAACCATAATAGCAACACAAAGTATGGCGTATAAAGAAGAAATTTTAAATCAAATATTTTATACAAATACGTATTTTTTAATAAACTACGAGACACATTTCACAAGTAGATTCCTTACTGTAATTGGTAAATTATATAAGAGAAACACACCAGATCGAAGATATTACAATATAATTTTTATTTTACGTCAAGATAATCGTCCATTTTGTTATGTAACAAATTAGATACATAACATTTATATTCACCGTGTAATAAAGGATTGTAGAATATATTATAAGGTTAAAAAGTATTTATAAATAAATGCCCCCCTATTTGTTTTCCTAGCCTCCCCCTACTTCTCCTTAACTCCCCCCAGTAGCTGATGGACACACTTTGGGAACCTATGAACTAGAGTTATGAGAGCAACCGGACGATTGAGAATTTAATCAATACGATGAGAACAGAAGCAAGCTAAACTTATAACCGCGATTATATTTACTAGTTTATTGCGATTCGGGATCTAGTCGATCTAAAGATGTCGACAGAACAACTTTTACACGCGTAAAATTAACTTTACGAATTACTTATCTTCTTCTAACAGGGTCATGGCAATCCTGGTACGACACTTTTATAAGAAAGAAGGATGATGACTTTGGCGAATGCTTTCTCGCCAGTGATTTTCTGGGTAATGTTACTGGAGTGATTTCTCATTGCCTTCTCCGGGGATTTTCTGTAAAAGTTACCTTTCCTTAACTGGTGGATCTCGATTTTTTGACGCCAAAAATAAAATAAATAGCGTGGATAGCCGTGAGCGTGAATGCGGGCGGTGCATTTGGAAAACTGTTTACTTGTAGCAACAACATCAATCGTTATCAACATTGATGCACTTAGTTCTGACAAACAATTTCAGACGTTTCACTAAAAATTATTATATTTTATTATTATTTTTTGTACCTACTGCCTAACTCTAATCTAATAAATATGTTTGATTCTCATTTTTGTTATATCTTCTTAAAAAACAAATATTTCTTGTTTGCTTTGAATAATAAAATAAATTTTGGTGTACGGCCCGGTAGGAAATCTCAATTATAAAATCTGGCCCGGCTGCTGAAAAGGTTGGCCACCCATGGTCTACGGAGAAAACTAATCTTTTTGGTGGGGTGTATCGAAAAAAATACCACTGGTCTTTTTTTCTTTAAGGTGAATCCGGTGCTCAAAATTGAAAATTTGTTTAAAGCCGAAGGGTATTCTGTCAGACATACAACAGCTCTGTAACAGGGCAAGTAAAAGGTCATTTTGTCTCACCTCATATAATATTTGCAAGTCTTAAAGTTAATCTTACCGCTACTATTACCTATATGTGTCGTCACGGAAGTAAAAAAAAATTATCACTTACGAGAATCCGTGATCCTTAATATTTATAATGCGTTATGTTCATAAGATAACGTCGAGTGTTGAAAGTATTCATAAATCAGTTCTGGGAAGAAGTGGCAGCGCAATAATTGAGTTATCAATTCAAGACTAAGATTGCGGTTGTGAAGTCTATATGTATCAGTATAGGTATGCCTAGCATATTCCGATCGGTTTCTAACTAGAAAATTATATTTTGAATTGTCTGAATACAGAATACAATTGAAACAGATTATCTAACACAATTTTAATTAAGTAACACAGTCTAATTCTATACCGCCGAATATTTTACAAATTAAAAAAACTGTTTTTTCGATTTTTGCGTTTATTTTTCTCGACATGTTTCGAAGGTTTTATAACTTTATAAACTATATTTCTTCCGATTATGAAGGTATAAAAACTTCGAAATATGTCGATATAAATAAAATCAAAAGAGTAAAACAGAATTTTCGCTAGTTTAGCGGTTTTTGTCTTTTTCTTTTTTTATATACTTTGTATATACAACACTATTAAAATTACATATCACACATGTTTCGGACAACCAGTCCTTCTTCAGTGATACGTATTATAAAGATATATATTTAAAATATTATAAAATAGTTTACAAATATGATCAATTTAGACAGATGTTAAAAAGATTTATTTTAGAACGGTTAAAGTTTTAAGACTCTTTCAATTCAATGTTTTGGGACGACCGTTTTTCTGAATATATCATTAATTCTCCGAATCCCAAAATAACGTTTAAATAAATTTCTTTTACAATCATCCATCAACACATCCAATAAGTTGGTGGTTTACAATCGATAAAATATCGATTGTAAGCGTGTAATAATTTTACTTAAATGCAGATGTATTTTTATGACCTCAAAACCCAAAAACAAAACACACACCGTTCAAAAATTATAGAATCAATCTATTCTTATTAAAAATTGTGAATAATATAAATAAAGTATTGATTAGAAAAAAAGTATTTTTGGAGGAAACGTTATTAAATGTTTAATTTAAAATAATAATAACACCTACAGAACTCATTGGAAAAAAAACACCAATGATATTATGTCTCTCTTACAAAGATATAATGATGCCCATTATTTCAAAGTTAAGATAATTCAATTGCGCAAACGGCTTTGTTCAATTCAACATATTAAATGTTTAATGATACAAAAAATATAATCTTCAAAGAATAAGAGCGTACTGAAGACGGAGTGAAGTTAATGCCAATGGCCTTAAATAATTAAGATTACCTTCGCCATGTACAAATATTGAAGCAGAATTAGTGTTATCTTAAATTTTACAAACACGCCTGTCTGTGGTGACAGGGAGATAATTTTCTTTTAGATATTTTAAAGAACACAGTAAATAATCAATTTGATTAAATTAATTTGTTGTTTCTTGAACAATTATGTAAAATTTCATATTCAATAATTAATATAAATGGAAACCATGATGATAATACCTTAGAAGGGCGAAATATCAAACTCTTAGAAGACACACGTTTTCATTTATAAAATTGATTAAATTAATTTTAATATAGAAATACGTAACCGGTTCAGGGACATCTTCAAGGAATATTCTCGCGGAACGAACAATTTTCAATATAAATTAATAATTTAAGTACATAGATAATACTAACGTTAAAATATATCGGTTGTTTTTCAATTCAAAACACAGATTTGCGTGTCTTTGCAGGAGTAAGGTCAATTACCAAACAAACAAAATAATATGTATACACTTTCGTTTCATATGTCATACAGTAATTGTTTTAATATATAATAAAACGGTACTTATTTGGCAAAAGGTCCCAGATGCGTTTTTTTTGGAAAATTGAGTATAATATACTATCAGTATTATTTTTGCACACTTTATGTTTTTACAAAACGTCAGAGCTGTACTTTTTTTTATTACATTATTTTCATGTTTATATATTATTTTGAAATTAGTTACTGATATATCTTGTAGATAACGTTAAGCTACGTAAATTGACATTTGAAATAAACAATTTGGAACACAAATAACATTTATATAAATAATCAAAATAATGTAAAAATCTTATTTTTGCTCTCCTATAAAATTCATAAAAAAGCAATTGGGACCTTTTGCCAAATAGGTGCCGATAAAAGGATTTTCTCCACTTGACCTTGATTTTGTTCTCTTATGTAGAAAACGGGTCCTTGACATGTCGTAAAATAAATGTTTTATTTTATAAGTATTAATTGTATCTCAATAGAGACGAAGATGTAAATTGTTTTCTGGGAAAAGAAGGTGGTGGCCGAGGCGCTTACAGGACTTATGACCCGTCATTGGTTGGGTTGAGCGATCGCTTTATGTTTAACAACATTCCCCATTCTAATTATTTTTATGTCATTAGATCAAAAGACGTACGTTGATTATTTTAGCTATAGCTATATATTTTTAGATTACTTAAATGAAAATAAACAAATTACCCATGAATTACTTTATTTTACTAAAATGCTTATTAATCGTGCTAGCGTTGGAGCGGTCCTTAAAGGTTAAATCAAATTTCCACGTGACCGGTCTTAAGGTGTTAAGGCGAAAAAGTATGCAATTTTAATATGCATGTTTGAAGTGTGATAAGGTTGCCAGGCGACTACAGCTGATGTCTATTATACGGATTGTTATTACAAGAGACTAATAAATAATTATGTGTCATCGCATTCACGAGAAACACGCCTGTCCCGAATACAGCACAGCGCGGTACATTGTACGAGACATGCGGTAAATACGAGCCAGTTCTTGGAACGACGGTATTATGCAAATTGTACTAAGAAAAAATATATAAGTTAAGCGTTTTGTTTGCATTATATGATTGTGTGACAATGATTAGTCAATGTTTTTTGATGCAGTCGAATTATTATTCATAATTCAAGCGCGGGTATTGTTACACAAAATGATGTGTGGAAATAAACAGTAATTAAATAAATATATTCATGGAATCCAGTAATAAAAAATTCACGTTAAGACTTCAATCAGAAACTATAAACATTATCTTGTTTTTAATGAGATATTTAATAGTGAATAATTATGCATTCTTTTCATCAGAAAATAGAATATGAAGAAACGTATGCTGAATGACATTGTTGCTTCCGACTACCACATGTTTGGATAGATGAAACGCGACTTGGCTGATCCAACTATTTTTTTTTCTTGACGATACCAAAAAATGGTTCGAAAACTAACTAACTAACTAACCATCACGCCGTATCCCCGAAGGGATAGGCAGAAAGAATGAACTGCCACACTTTTCTTTTCTGACATATTTCTCTCGCTTCCTCAACATTCATACATCGTGTCATGCACGCGCGTCGATTT
This sequence comes from Lepidostoma basale, assembly GCA_022606425.2. Lineage (NCBI taxonomy): Eukaryota > Metazoa > Arthropoda > Insecta > Trichoptera > Lepidostomatidae > Lepidostoma > Lepidostoma basale. The sequence goes on along the minus strand of JAHDVF020000035.1, from coordinate 91,464 downwards.
CTCTGACTCCTCACATGGCCGACATTCAATATTTGATTTATTTGATCGTGCCACGTTTTCCTCGGTCTTCCTCTATTTCTGGTTCCATTTACACCGGTAACATATAATTTTTTACCATTCTTTCTTCATTCATTCTTTCCATGAATGAAGAAAGAATGGTAAAAATCATCTTAATGATCCGTCCAAACCATCTTAATGATCCTTTCATTATTATCAAATTGGATTAAATCAAAAGACGCATCGTTCTTCCAATACGAATATCAAAAATTGTCTGAAAGATGGGAGAAAGTAATAGCTAGCGATGGACAATACTTTGATTAGGATATTCTTTGTCAGTTTATTTTTTAAATCAAATTTCAAAGGTAAAGAAAGAGCGAGCAGTGAGAACAGTACCTCTAATAGATATTGCATAATTTTTTTTAAATCAAGATACGTTAAACGGACTTGGTTAGCAACTAAGAAATAAAGATTTTTATATGTTTACAACAGGTCGATCGTACTGTCAACAATTTGTGATAGGAAACTAATCTATCGCCATTTTACTGTCGCGTGAATTATATATCAGACCAAAAACGTGTGTGACAATCATATAGCCATCGGCGGAAATTGAACCCGGGACTTTCGGCGTGACACATGAGCTCATGTCACTCTAAATAAAACTTAACTACTAACTAAAAATCAATGCCATAAATGTGTTATGCTTAGGTTTTTAACAAATTTGTTTAAATAAAAATAAAAAAATATTTCTACGACTTTCGATTGGTTATTTGACAGTTTATATTTTTCTCTCGATGATGAAGGTGTGAAGCCGAAACATTTCGAAAAAGAGTTTTAATTCTTAAAAAAATAAGCATATATTTTTAGATGCCATAGAAAAAATGGCAGGTTTGAGAATAGAATACTTAGAATGATCATGGGACCCAGACCCGGTGTTGCAGCGGGAACTTGGAGGCATAGGACCAACGAAGAGATCCGTACGATGACCCAGCAGCCCCTTATAACGAGCACCGTGAGAGCCGGTCGCCTAGCATGGATTGGGCACGTATGCCGAGCCGAAGAGACCAGAGCAATCAAGAGCCTGTACGCATCTAGACCGACTGGAGTAAGACCTCTAGGAAGGCCTAGACAGCGCCTAATGGACAATGTTCTGGCTGATCTGGCTAGGTTGGGCGAATCGGACTGCTGGAAGCAAAAGGCGCAGGATCGCGAAGTTTGGCAAAAAATCATCAAGGAGGCTAAAACTCTTCAAGAGTTATATGGCCATAGGAAGTAAGTAAATATAGAAAAAAAATTTGTTATAAAATATACACATTCGTGAAAAATAACCGCAGTTTCCTTGTAACCAAATGATATACAAAATAAATTTAGATAACATATCAATGAAAATGGTAATTAACTCGAAAATAACTGTTATCACGCTGCATTAGCTCGACATAGAAATACGTATACAATAAGTATATTTAATCCGTAGATAAATAAGATTTTAATACACCAGTAAGACGATTATACTAATTAATTAAGATAACGTGTTTCGTTTCGTATGGCGCTTAAAGATTATCGGAAAAAAAATTGTTACATTGATACGCGTTTGAATTTGAACTAGGGTCGAAGCACCAGTATTTGACCGCCCCCCAGTAAATGACCGTTGGTTAATAAAACAAAATATAATAAGAATTGCTCTATGTGTCCAGCCAAAAAACTTAAATCCCAAGAAACTATGACAAAAGAGGTAGGCAGAGACAACTGTTGGTAAGAAACAAAACTATCAGTTTTGAACTGTGCCTTGTCAAACGGTAAAAGTGCGTCTTCCCGTTGTTGTTTTGAGATTGTTAGTAGTTTTTTATAAGGAAAAGTGTGATAAGTGTTTTTTTAATGTTATTTCTTATGCAATTCTTTGAATATTTACATATTTTTATATGTTAGGGTGTTTCATAATGTGACAATGTAACAAAATCTATGTATTGTATCAATATAACCTGAAGTGGTCATTTACTGGTGATTGTGCTATTTTTTTAGAGAAATATTAATTTTAATAGTAATACTCATATTTCAATAAAAAAGTTAGAGAATTTAGAGAAGTCAATGTGTTTTTTATTGTTTTCTTTTATTTTGTACACTGAAATAATGAAATTAATGCCTTTAATGTGGATTTCAGTACAAGCTGAATCTTAAACGGTCATTCATTGGTGCTTTGACCCTACAAGAATATTACAAAACCTTGATTGTTGTGAGATAAATAAAAAAATATACCAGTTAATAAATAGAGTTTTATCGAAAATGTAATGTTATATAAGGGGAAAGTAAATTAATAAAATGATAACATGCCAATCGTAATTTTGGAATCTAATCAACTGGAAACATCTCTCAAAGTCACAATATTCTTCGTGATTATTTGCATCGATTGCAATCAACATTCGTTAAAAATGACATAAATGATTGACAAATCAAATGCCCTTTGGATATCCAAGTCGTTATCGAACGAGTAGCAGCTTAAAATCTTTGTAAAAATATGCCCTCTTCATTTCACTTATAATTAGTTGTTATTATCATTTAAAAAATAATTTATACATAGATTTACGTTTGAATTGAACTACAAGGTTGAGTATCGCAAAACCTTGATTCGTATGAGATAAAAAAAAGTATCAGTTAATAAAAATAAGTTTTATCTAAAATGCAATGACAAAAAATATATAATTTTATTTTAAATAAAGTGATTACATAATATAATATGAATGAAAACATTTATTTTAAAGAAGTTGTATTGTATTTTATGGTATGACATGTATCGCCTCGCTGATGTATCAAATTCCTTAGCAAAGCGAAACATGTCATTCCCATAAAATATAATAAAACCTCTAGAAAATATACGTTTTAATTCGTATTGATTATTTAATATGGAGATTTACATCAAATAAATAATTAATATGATTTCATGTTTGATATATATAATAAAAATAGATTAATAATTCTTGAGAACTGTAGTGATTCACAAAATCAAGAAAAACTATTGACCGAAGGACTGATCATAATTCTGAAACACATACTTAAAAATGAATATTTGTTTCATCGTGCATACTGTCCAGAATAATGCCATAATTATGTTAGAAATTTATAAATATTTATATGATTAAAATACTAAAGTATAAACATATTTCCCGCGAGGTGGACTAGCCCAGTTATAGAAAGAGGTATAGGCGTGGAGTGTATAGATCATACAGCGGTTACACAACTAGAATATCGATCCAGACTTGCCGGCATTTGGACAGTCCTAGGGAGCATGTCGCCACTGCATGTGCACCGGTGCATTGCGCATCCCCTATGGCCACTAGGGTAGGAAAACTGCATATAATGATTTTCAGGTACGGAAAATAATATATTATAAATATCACTACTCTGTGATTTCATTCAAACAAATTGAAGAGTACAACAGAATTGCTTGAAACCCCTTCGAAAACAAGTCAATTTTATTGCATTGGAGACAATATTGTATGCTTTGAGGTAAGGCTCATTTACTATTCCAGGTATAGAATATAATATCGTGTTTTGCACGCGAACGAAAGGGGGAAGCGAGTCTTTAGTGACTCATCAATCGATTCCATAGCGTTCGTAAATAACTTGTTAAATTTCTAAAACGAAAAAGTCAGGTTTAGGGGGAAACGCAAAAAAGGCGATTCTAAAGAAACCTAACTGGGCAAACACACAAAGCGCTGTTTGTGAATTAAATTCATTCGTAATGGAAACAGTCAATAAAAGCTGTTAAACGATAAACCGGTTGTACGTGTCCACTTTATTTGCACGAGTAATATCGACTTGAGGTGAAAAAAAAACCATTATTTTGATAGGGCATACGGCTACTTCTTGGTCCTAAAACGTTTTGACACAGTTGAAGTAATCCGGCTAGCGAAGACGCGAGCGTTTGACAAGCCCACAAAAATAAAGACAACTCGAATAACTTACGTAACGCGAAACATTGATTGGATAGTACTATACGCCTTTATATTTTATTTATAACGGACTGTAAAACAAGGAAAATTTATGCAAATATGTTAAATTATTAAGGTTTTCTATTAAACAAAAAAAATGTCAAAGAAAATAATGTTTTACATTCCGCTCGGAATGTGTTATGAGGGGGCCCTGGTGAAACCCGAACATTGAAATAGAAGCCGTAAAATGCCTCTAAGCCGATGAACCGAGCTTTAGTAATCCCATGGTAATGTGCATTTAATATCCCCGTGAGCGTACAACACCGTCTTTCTTTGTGGTTTTTGATTGGAGGGTAGATATATGAAAATCGATTGCTTTCCTAACCGATAGGACGTTCTCCGTTATTTTCAGTACTGAAAAAGTAATACTTTTCACACGAGGCTCGGTACATATAATGCGGCACACTCTGATTGATGATGATGATGGTGTGACAGACACGGCACTATGATGCACTAGTGAAGACAGGGCATGAGAGAGGAAAGCTTTAGCGTGAGAAGTCTCCTGCGGGTACTGCCGGCTGCGAGGAAGACCTTGAGGCCGGGATCGATACTCCAGGCGCGGCTCCGAGGGTTGCAGCAATTAGCCCCAGTCCCCTGCTCCACTAACTCCTACATGGCGTGCGGGTCTAAGGGACAAAGCGGGCTCTCCTCGGGCTTACCTTGTCTCCCATCTTTATCGGGACGATTCAAACTGGGGCCAAAAGTGGTTCGGGCCCGCGGGTCGCGGTAACTAGTCTCCTTCGCTTCACTCGTCCGCGAAACACCGCAACAATATCACAGCAAGTCCCTGTCCCGGCGTCTGTTCGGCACACTTCAATATGCAATTATTTGAGCGTCGGCGACTAAGACATGTTACCCGCTTATGGGCGAAATGCGTGCGGCGCGGGGTCCCTCCGAGCACTGAAAGGCGGTAGGAAACTGCTCGCCTCGGCACCGACTGCTGGCCCGGTATCGAGCCGGAGGGGGGGCAGCGCCGCATACACGTCACACTGCGTCACGACGCCCGAAGCTCCGGCGGAAAGGCCCGAACACCCCCGCCCGGAGAGACGGTGTTACGTAACGGCGGAGCGCCCTCGGCCCTCGCTCCTCCGCCGCCGCTCGCCGCTCGCGAGGGAGCCTGGAGGAATTTAATAAGCGCCGGGTAATGGACATTTCGCCACTACTCTTCTCTTCTCTTCTCTTCACTTCTCTACAACTCATTTTCTTCCGAAATCAATCGACACGCCCAAATAAAGAACAAAACAATTATTACATAACGCAATACGAATGCGCCCTCACCCCCAAATTGTCAATTAAGAATTAACGTCAATTACCTTAGAACACGCCAGAGCGGTTACTTGTAAATAATTGGGGATTCATTTGGTAAAGTAATTGAAAATGCGGCACCTGCCTCCTCCCTCCGGGAGAAGAGGAAAAGGAGAAAAACAAGAATTGTCTCTGGGCGGGGCGGGCGGGATGGCGAGGGGGAGTGGGGCGCGGACCTAACCTAGGGCAAGGGGGTGAAGCCGTCCCCCGCCCGCCCCGCCACTGCCCCGCGGGATACATAGGACCATTTATGAGGATTATCGTGAATTAATAAGGTTTTATTAACGTCGTGATGGGAAACGAACTTTGCCGGAAGGACAAATGGAGAAGAATAATGGATATTTTTAAGGTAATATAATTAATTACATGAAAAGTGTTAAATTCGATAATGCTGAAAATTATATTATAAGTACTGGAAATAGAGCACTTAATCGAGTCCTACGGGAATATTTTTCATCAAGTTTTGAAAATAGAAATATTAACGTGCGTGGACATGCTGTATAAGCGTGGAACTGTCTAGAATTTTGGATCACGATAGAAAAGTGGCAGTCCAACCTGTATGTCTACACCACAATGAGACTTAGTAATTTTTACAATATCTCTTCACAAACGGTTTGATTTTGTAACCCAGACGAAGCTCTGGCGGAAACGAAACCGTTTAGTTCTATTAAACAAAATAAAGTGGCGTAAAACAAATTACAAGTGTTATAAATTATTTTTTCAACAACCACCACGCCGTTTCCCCGCAGGGGTAGGCAGAGAAAATGGACGGCCACACTACTGACACAACTCTCTAGCTTCCTACACATTCATACAACGAATCATACACGCATACATTTTAGGTAAACTGTGGAATTCCATAATGACGATTTTTTATGAATTAAAATACTGTTTTTTCCACTTTTGAGTTTATTTATCTCGACATTCGAAGGCTTACACCTTCATCACCGGGAGAACGATATAAACCCGTTATATAAACGATTATATGGTTCTCCCGCTGATGAAGGTGTAAGCATACGTAGCATGTCGAGAAAAATAAATTGAAAAGTGGAAAAAAGTGTTTTAATTCATAAAAAAAATCGTCTTTAAAATTTGATAAACTTTGTCATGCTATGTTTTCATCGGTCAACCTCGACTCCGTACTCCATTTACATCCCTAACGTATACTTTCTTATTTTTTATAGTGAATATTGTCATTAATAATGAACGTGTACCAAGATATGTCGATAACAAAAAATAATAGTTTGAAAATAAATTCATAAAAGAATCTAAGTAAAATAAGGATTACATTTAACACACGGCAACGTGAGGGCATATAATGTATTATTCATAAATCCATGTTTACAGCGTTGTTAGTCATGGAAATAAGATCATTACTCAGAGGTTTTTTCGGTGGATTTGCAAGATTTACAAGTTTCGCAGACAATAACGTAGCACATCTAATGGAGACGCCGCGCGTGGGAGAGTCTCCGGAGGGCCAGGGGCACAGGCGAGAGAGAGCGTAAACATGGAGGTCGGAGGTACCCCTAACCCAGCGGTCACCAAACTCATAAGTCTAGAGAGTCAAACATCAGCTAAACATCGATTTACTTTTAAGGATTAATTTTATCTCAGTAAAGACGAAGATTGTTTTGTTTGGAAACAGAATATGGTGGTCGAGGCGTTTACAGGACTTATGACCTGTCATTGGTTGGGTTAAGCGGTCGCTTTATGTAATACAGTAGAGTCTCGGTTATTCGACCTTCGGTTATCCGACCTACCGGGGCAATGCCCCTTTACTTTACCCGACTGCACGCATTATATTCGCGCGCCAGGCGACAGTCCTACAAAAGACAATCACGGGCTTTTTTTACCCAAGCTTAAGATTAGTTTCGTAGTTCACTGCGTTGTATGTGAGTATGTTCCTACTGTAAAACATGTTTTATTACTTTGCCGTAAGTGCATTTTGATGTTTTAGTTCGTTACATTCAGTTATGTTACATGTACAAATTTGAAAAATTTTCGATGTGCAAATAAAATTAACGCATTTGATATATCGTTTTTATCATTTTCCGTGTTATCCGACCTTTTCGCTTATCCGACCTTGCCGCGGCCGGTTTAGGTCGGATAATCGAGACCTTCTTACGACCACCACGTCTGACAATTTTTTGAAAGATGTATATATGCTAATATGATGAGGAACACCTCACATATTTTTGTTCAATCAACACTAGCGCAATCTATTAAGATTAGATCGACTTACTTTTTTCATGAGCCCCAAATTTATATCAATAAATATTATTTTTGGAAGTCGGTAACAACTAAAACGCCCTTGAGGTGAGTTATACACGAAAACGGCACGATACAAATTAGTATATTATAATAATTATTATTATTATAACTAGCGTGAGGAACACCAGAATTAGAGAGATATGTGAGGTGGAGGATATTATAAGATGGAGCAGACAGCAAAGAAGGGACTGGTACTGTTCGCCAATTCGCCAATTGTCATGTTCAAAGAATGGACACCACCAGACTTTCCTATATTGCACTACATCATCAGCCTCATGGGACTCGTCCTCGTGGAAGACCTCTTAAAAGATGGAAGGACAGCTGGGAGTCTACCTCACAGGAGGAGTAATATTCTAGAGAACAGACCACATAGGTCTATAACAAGGAAGAAGAAGAAGATTATAACTAGGTATACTGAATACTAGACATCATATTTGATATTAATTTTACTAATTGCGGACTTTTAAAATATTTTATTTATTACTTTTGAATTATGTAGAACTCCATATTAAACAATTAATACGAATGAAAATGTCTGTTTTCGAGAAGTTTTATTATAATTTTTGGGAATTACACTTTCGCCTTTCTAAGGCATTATAAAACATTTGATTTGAAAATGAAACATGACATTACCATAAATTATAATAAAACTTCTAGGAAACGGACGTTTTTATTGGTATTAATGATTTTTTTACAAACAAAATTTAAACATTGTAATTTTTAATTTAATCAATGGTCCTTCATTTCTTCGGAGAGTTTGTGTAAGGCAAACAAATAACAGAGTAAGGCAAGTTGTATTTAATTTTGTAGTAAGTAAGTAAGTAGTTGTGTAAGGCAAATTGTATTTAATTTTGTAGTAGTTGTTGTATTTAATTTTGTAGTAAAGTACTATAAAATTTATATATTTTTAATGCATTTTATACGCTAATCGTTAAAGAGCCGCATTCGAATAGGCAAAAAGCTACATTTGGCTCGCGATCAGCGGTTTGGCGACCACCGCCCTAACCGAAATCTCCGCCGCTTTAATAAGGGCAGACGGGGAGGACAAAATAAAACTAGGGTGTGGTTTAGGTCACAAAAACAGTCTTAAGGAAATTCGTTTACGTGAACTTGCTGGGAAGACAGGGGGGATGCGGACGACAATGCCGACAGTACTGGTACAAACATGTCCAGAGAATACAAGAATTCCATATATGGCTCTGCATGGAATACCAGATAAACGTCGACAACCAGGGAGACCTCAAAAACGATGGAGGGATAGCTGGAGTTCAGCATCACAGGCGGAGAATCCTGTAATAACAGACTCTTAAGTCTACAAGCTGAAGAAGAAGAATTTGTTCAAAAGGTTTTTAGAAAAAATTCTCTTCTTGTAAGACTTTTTCGACGTTTACTATTACAAGACAGATCCAATCACTAATCTTTTGAAGCCACGTTTGTTTAAAATATTTTTGACTCATTAGTACATATCAAGTATGCCACTTACTTAACTTTAATCATTAGAAGAAGTTCTATAGCAGTACCTTCCATTGGACTGCAACTTTGCTAGCCCAATCTGTTAAGTGTTATAGAAGGATTATTTCACGTGTACGCTTTAGAATGCTTTTACACGAAACAAAATATGGTCTTATGATCGAGAAACTACAGAAAAAAAACAAGTTTTCTGTACCTGGCTATTTGGCTATACGCAACTGTTCTCTCTATTGCTATGCTTTGCTACCAATCTTCTTCTTCCTTATTGTAGACCTTGATGTGGTCTGTTTTCCAGAGAGATGCTCCTCCTGTGAGGTAGATTCCCAGCTGTCCTTCTATCTTTTAGGTCTTCCACGAGGACGAGTTCCGTGATGCTGATTACGTAGTTCAAAATGTGAGTCTGGTGGTGTCAGTCCATTTTTCGATATCTACTCAATTTTATAATATCCTCAACCTCGCATATCTCTCTAATTCTGGTGTTTCTCAGGCGATCTCTCATTGTCTTGCCTGCTTTCGTTCTTAGTGTCTTGGAAATTGGAAAATACCATAGACAAAACATCCATTTGGATGTGAATTTTAACTGATTCGTTATTGTTTTTCTCTAACAATTATCTACGACAACAGAAACATTTCGTTTCTTGAATAATGATGTAAAACACCATATTGAACATTTATTATTGATGAAAATAATAGACGTTTAGTAGATACGTAAATACTTTGAATCCGGGTAACCGAAGTTCGTTTTATGTAACCCACACGCGATGGCGTGAAATCAATAGTGTTTTTCCAGTAGGGGATACACTATCGAACTTTAAGAATATTGTTCTATCTAACAATCGCGAAGTTTCCTTGGTAGGGTAGACAGAGAGGTTGGATTGCCACTTTTCTACTATGATATACAATTCTAGACCCTTCCATGTCTATACAGCATGCCCACGCAAGTAAATATTTCTATTTTTAAAATTTCAAAAGAATATTCGTGTAGGACTCGATTAGGTGCTCTATTTACTTATTATACTCGTATTTTTCAGCATTACATCTTTAATTTTATTCACTCCACACGCCAATTAAGATGATTCGTTAATTTGTTTGTATATGTAACGCGAAATAAGGGTCGACGAGGTGTTGGGAGAAGGCAGGTTTCCTGACTGAGGAACATCCGAGAGTGGACAGGGCTGAGGACCGTGGAGGAACTGTTCCGAGCTGCCCAGGACAGGGGGGCCTACTCAAGGGTGATAGTCAACGTTGGGGAGACCTGACAGGACACGGAAAGAAGAAGATGTAACGCGAAATAAATAATACAATAACATTTAATTCGATAACGTTGAACAAATTTAATACTAAAACATTGTTTATAAGATAATATAATTTGTTAATAATATAACATTAAGTTTTTGCATTTGAAAAGAACTGATTACCATGTAATGATGCACGAATCTTAAAAAAACAAAGCGTTTCTAAGAAGGATGATCCAATCTTTGGATTATAACGGAAAAAAATGCCGCTGTAGTGGAGTAGAGCAGATATTGAAGGACACTAAGATTTGATCTGGCCTGATTAATGAATTCTGATAATGATAAAATATACGAGTTAAGAAACGCAGGCAACTGACTCACTCCCGAAAGTTATATAATATACTAGCGGACCCGACAGACGTTTGTCCTGCCCGAACGATTTTTTTTTCCTAGAACCAGAACATAGCGCCATCTACCGGGTCCAATTGTGAATCTAAACCATCCAGGGTTCCACTCAAACACACACAAAAAAATTCATCAAAATCAGTCCAGCCGTTTAGGAGTTCAACTACATACGCCCGCGCAGAAGAATTATATATGACATTGTTTGTATACGCTTAGAATAACTATGCAACATAAAAAACTAAAATTAGATTACTAGAACATTGTCGAAACCTTGGTATTACGAGTATATTATTAACAAAAATCACATAAAATCAAGGTAAACGTATCGAAAAAAAAACACGAATCTTTATTAAATCTACGCAAAGAAATAACCTAGATCGATGGTTTAATCAATAAAAAAAACAACAATAAATATGAAAACGTACAAAAAGGCGTTCTTACTATGAGTTTATGGAGAAAACGTAAGGTTGACAATTACACTAATTCCTAATAATATCCTATGGGATTCCTATGGGATAATCAGAGAGATGAGATAATCATCACCATCATCATCGACTGTCCTTCGTATCCGAAGATTGTCCTCCCCGGATGTGGGTCCTAGCATCGATATTTAAAAAAACTGAATCAACGCTAAGGCGCTCTTACATTTAGTATAAATAATATTGGAGGCTGTAAAATATTTCTTCTTAAATTTGAAATTTGCAGATACAACACGAACTAAAAATCTTCTCAAATCTTGAGAGATGATAACTCTTTGCGCCATTGCAGGAAAAACACTCAGAAACAAAGTTAGAATTACAGAAATAATAAATATCTTTATTATTGAGGGCATCGTGAGATGGAGCAGAACGAGGAGACAATTCCGGTGAGATCATGTAATCCCTATGGACACCCACAGAATCGCATACAATGCTGCAAATGGGATACCCGTAGGCCAACGTCCAAAAGATGGAGAGATGGACGATCTTTTCGGAGACAGCTAACTGAAGATTAGAAATTTAATTTCCATCTTTGAAATTGTTTTCCGTGGGATTATACCATTATTAACGCTGAATACGGTCTCCTCCTTTGGTGAGTATCGTGTCTTCCTAATGTCGAACCATCTCTCATAGTTCCTGGTATTATGTTGTATATATAATATTTTACCTGTACTCAATAAATGCCTTAAACATTTATGCTGTTTGTAATGTCTGTTGAGTTAATAAACTGATTTGATGTGATTATTCGGTATGTACAAAATAAATAAAACTTCAAACATTCGACTAAGGAACATTACGACATAAAGAGAATAAAAGAGAAAAAACAACCGTAGATACAAACAGATATCTACAGTAAATGAGAAATCTATCTTTGATCTTTTTACATGAGACGGGATGTAACTTTTTCGAGATATAATAAAGAATTCGCCAGACCCGAAGGCAGCGGAACAAAAGTAGTAAAAAAAATATATGGTATAACTGCGATGATACGAGGCAAACGAGTTTTTTTATTGCTGCTAAATCGAGAAACAAATACAGCGACTAAGTATGAAATGTCTGTGATTACACGGAAATAGATCTCTTAATAAACATAATACGAATTTTATTATTATTAAGACTATCGTTAAGACTACCAATACAATTTACAATGTAATAAAGTCTAATAACTTGGTCATTCGACGGTAAGATGTCAGTGCACTTACTTACTTAGACAGCCGTTGTCGTCCACTGCTGGACATACTCGTAGGCCTCCCCCATACTTCTCCACGTATCCCTGTCCTGTGTCTTTTGCATCCAATCGCCAGCAATTCTTCTAATGTCATCGGACTATCGTGTGGGGGGTCTCCCTCTGTTTATTTTGTCTTCGCGGGGTCTCCATTCTACCACCTTTCTAGTCCATCTATCGTCTACCAATCTGGCAACATGTCCCGCAAATGGCCATTTAAGCTTCGCTACCCTTGCGACGACATCTGTTACTCCCGACCTTCTACGTATTTCAGTATTTTTTATCCGGTCCGAGAGTCCTACGTGTAGCATGGCTCTTTCGTGTTTCCTCTGTGCTACACGGAGTCTCCTTATGGTCGACTTGGTGAGGGTTAGCGTTTCTGTTCCATATGTCAGTACTGGAAGTACGCATTGATTATAAATTTTGCGTTTTAGACATTAAGGAATCTTATTATTAAAGAACTTCTTCAGATTGCCATATGGCGTATGCCATAGATATTTAAAAAAAGTTTTTTTGATTTATTGTAAACCCATTTTTATATAACGGATTTTCGGCATTCACGGACACCCCTCCCCCAATTAGTCCGTTATATCGAGGTTTTACTGTAATTTAGTCACGATATGAGAGACGAAAAGTACCAATTCCTGCAACTGATAATTCAGGGGAAAATACCAGGAAGAAGAGGACCAGATCGGAGAAGAATCTATTGGCTCCACAATTTAAGACAATGGTTCAGAAGTAGCACCTCACCGTTGTTCAGGGCCACAGTCAACAAGTTGGAAATAGCCCCGATGATCGCCAACCTTCGTAGAGGAGACGTCAGTTAGAGAAGAAGTAGAATATTTGTATTATTTTCGGGGTATTATAAATTTAGCATTCCGAATTGCGTGCTAGCGCAAATGAGGTATGTGCGTAAGACGTGGGCTTTTTTAATTAACATTTCACCGTAGCGACGGTTACCTGTTACCCACAGAAATAGTACCGCGACGGAAATAGCTCCGGGGGTTGATGAAGACCCCCAATGTAGCAGTATCGCTAATAACCGTAACGTGACCGGCATTGTCTGCCGTCCGCGGTACAAACGGCCTCGGACAAAAGGCTGGGGGAAGAGTTGGGCCCGCAATAAATCTTAGTCCCACACCGCGGCCCGGCAATAAAGTATAAAGCGGTATACAATGAAGGCTTAAGTGGGAGCCTTTGGGAGTTTTTCCGTGTTTCGTCATCGCAGCTTTTCTCTTTTAGATTCGCGGCGGAGGGTTATACTTGAACAAGCGCGAAGCCAAAAAAGCACAAAACAGGCAAGCACGGGACCAATTATTGGTAATGAAGAAAAGGGAGGTATAAATAAAATAATTTCATAATGACGGAATTGAAGCAAGAGCAGACATTGTCAGAACCAAACACTAACCTAGGAGTAGAATAAATTAGAACATTGCGACCTATCGTGGGGAGAACCCTTAGAGATAGTATACCCAATGAAGAAATTTGCAGATCCTGCAAATTGAAGGCATAATGAGATGGACTAGGCAGAGAAGTCGATCCAGCGAGGATTCCTAAGATCGTGATGCACGAGACTCCAGAGGGCCGTCGACCACCAGGACGACCACCAAAGAGATGGAGAGAAGGCTGGTCGTCTTCATCTCAGGAAGAAAGTTGATATCCTGGATAAATAGATCGCAAGATCTACAATAAGAAGAAGAATTTCATTATACATATGACTCGAATGACCGGAAGTACAACGGTGGGATATACCCTGCTGGAAGTTATATGGACACGCTACGTTGCATGACAACAGCAAGACTTCCAGTCCCCGGCGTCCTAGAATCCTCCTGATACTGCGAATCCCAGGCAATGTGATCACTGACTTTACCATCGGGGTCATAGCAGACAGGGAGAGGATGTATGGGGTATCTTCGACGCCACAAAAATGACACACCAGCTAAGGGAAAGTAACCCCTATAGAAAATCCTTGTAGGAGGCTGCGGGAAACCACTCCAGCAACACGTCCCAGGAAATCGCTGTTGCAAGAAAGTAATTGCTACCGTTGGGGTGACCTGATATGACATTTTAAGAATTATAAATTAGTTAAGGAAGAATGGCACAACAACATAATTAAGAATGACAAAATAATTAAGCAAATAACGTAGAGAACGATTTTTCTTTAAAAAAAAATTTATTTGATTGAACAACTCCGCAAATAAAAATGAAGGCTTGTTATTACAAAAGTGCTAAAAAGCTAAAACCGTTTATTGAAACATGTGTCATGTAACACGGGTGGCATCCTTAGGGTAAAGTTTGAGCACACAATATCATTCAATGCATAGATATTGGCCTTTATGTTTAACACCAATTAGGATCAAAAACTTTTTTTTTACATTTTTGATACTTGGCACCTTTGTAATGATCAGCACTTACAATTAGATATAATTAACATACACCTCCATTACCGTTTTAACAAAGCTCAAAAACAATACAGCGTTGATCTTTTGGTGAAGAAATAACCGGGCTGTAATACCGGGCATTCAGTATACGAATTAACATGATTACATCTCAAATTTAGAACATTAACAATGCAACCCGAAACCCTAAGCCATCATTACATTATTCAACTCACAGACTCAAGTTTTGTATGCATAAATAATCGTACGATATCCTACATACGCTCCTACACAGCGCTAGAAAATAGTTACCTTATTCCTTTATTTCATTTTCAACTTGATCAATAACAGAACGTACCGCGGCGCTTCAGTCTGTACAGCCAAACGTAGTATTGTATTATACTCGTATATGGTGGAAAAGTATTAAAACCGTTTACGTAACGTAACGAAGAATAACGAAAATAAAAAATGGCTGAATCTATATTTTCTAACACGTAATTTTATCCAACTTGTTTAAAGTTACGAGTATCACGTTATGACTAAGAATGTTTAAGTAATAAGATGGACTGTCAAACTTTTCAATCATGTACAAATGGATGGACTGTCAAACTTTTCAATCATGTACAAATGGATGGACTGTCAAACTTTTCTAGACTCTTCCATATTCATATCGTATTACGTAGGTATACGTTTCTGGATTCAAATATGGCGGATTTAAATTATTCGCAAGTTAAGAAACAGTATTGAAAACTGTAATTTATTTTACCTGTGTGTTTTATAAAAACTCTATGATGTCCGCGCTAGAGAAAACAATGAAATTAGCATTATGTTTATGATTTCATGAAGTCAATTTTTGTTGTTGTTTAATTTACAATTGTTGAAAATTCACACTTTTGTTTCATGGTGCATTTATAATAGACTAAAAGATTTTACAATTTTGTTGATTGGGGAAGTATATGTATTCATCATCTTCTTCTTCTTCTTCTTCTTCCTCAGCCTATTCCCGTCCACTCCTGGACAAAGGCCTCCTCCATTCGCTTCCATGTCAGTCTGTCCTGTGCAGACTGTATCCAGGTTATTCCGACGTCTCTGTTTAGATTATCCTTCCACCGTAGTTGCGGTCGCCCTGCACTTCTCTTTGCCGTCCACGGTCTCCAAGTCAGCAGTCTTCTTGTCCACTTTTCGGATGAGCTTCTGGCTACGTGTCCTGCCCATTGCCATTTTAGAGTCGCCACCCGGTGGATGATGTCAGTGACCTTTGTTTTTTCTCTCACCGTATCGTTTCTGACTCTGTCTCTTATTCTTATTCTTATTCTCTTCGTAGTTTCTCGGCACTTTGTTTGGACAGTGTAACAGTTTCAAAACCATAAGTACCAATAGGCTTCATAGACTTTTCGTTTCAGGTTGATCGGTATTTTCCGGTTTTTGTACGTATTCATACGCGTTCAGAAATGTGACTTTATCTTCTTTTTCTTTCGCCTAGCCATTTTCCGTTATTTGGTGTCGGCTCTCCGAGTTTCGGGGTCACCTGGGTGTTCTGTCCCAGCGCCCTCAGGTCGTTCACGACTATGGACATCCACGTTGCAGGAGGCCGACCCGGTCCTCTCCTTCCATCTTCCATTTGCAGGGTTTTGTGGACAATGTATTCATCGTCCCATCGGCCGTACCATCGTAGACAACGTTCCCTAGCTTTTTCCGCTACAGGGGTATCTTCAATGCGTCTTCTGATATGCTCATTTTTGGCACAGAACTAACTAACTTATCATCACGCCGTTTCCACGGAGGGGTAGGCAGATAGGATGGACAGCCACTCTGTCCTGACATACCTCTCGAGCTTCCTTTACATTCCATGCTCGTCGTTTTTTTCCTACCATCTTCCAGTTGCAGGGTTTGATTAATTTGGTCATGCCATGCTTTTCTTGGTCTTCCACTGCTTTTCTTTCCACTAACACTACTTGTATAAAACATTTTAACCATTCATCTATCATCCATTCGTTCTATATGTACAAACCATCGAAGGGATCTTTTTTTTTAATACTTAGAAAAAAATGCGTGAAATACCTTAAATAAATTGGTGTTTATTAATACGAATGAAAACGTCTGTTTTCCTGACGTTTAATTACAGTTTATGGGAATAACATGTTTTGTCTTTCTAAGGCATTATCAAATGTCACGTCTTAGCAAGGCGAAACATGTCATTGCCATAAACTATAATAAAACGGACGTTTTCATTAGTATTAACTTACTAACTATCCATCACGCCGTCTCGCCGAAGGGGTAGGCAGAAATAATGGACTGCCACACTATAACCGATGCGGCACTCCATCCTTCTCTGTTCGCCCCCGCGGGAGACGCGGTGTGATCGTTTATTAGTATTAATTATTTAATACGGAGTTTTACACCATTGTCCAAGATAGAATCAATATGATGTTGGTGCTATCTTCTTTGAAGCACGGTCCATCGCATTCCGGTCTGATGAACCAATATCCATCCATTGCTTGACCATCCGCGGAGGGCCATCGATCGCGGGCGACTTACGTCAGCCGGCGGGGGGCGGGCGGGCGGAGGGGGCCGGCGGCTGCGCGCACCCCTAACTGGGTCACGCCCAGATCAATACGAGGGCCGAGGGAGGGAAATTCCCGCCCCGGAAAACCGAGCCACTATATTTATATGCACTTCGGATGTTTGATACTTATTCTCGAAGGCATATTTTTCAAACACGAGTGTTTCAATTTGATAGCATTTTACAGCGTGGTGGTAGCAAGCGTTGCGTTATCAGATTAATAAAGGTACAAGCTAACTTCAGCACAGAGGAAAACTTTAACTTGGTAACTCCTAATTACCCTATTTAAATAGGTCCACCGATAAATATAATACAACAACAAACCATCACGCCGTTTCCCCCGGAAGGATGGGCAGAGAGAATAGAACGCCACACTACGTAATCCGGATACACCTCTCTAAATTCCTCCACATTCATACATCGAGTCATACATGTATGACGATTCTTCCGACATCTAACCTTTAATAATTGATTAATTAACTCGTAAAACATGATTTCCTCGGTCTTCCTCGACTTTGCAATCCATTTAGATCGTTAAAGTATACTTTCTTTTCCATGCGTTACATTTGTTCAAACCAACACAAGGATTCTTTCATAATAATTTCTTCCGCTCTGCATTCTTTCTTGATATTAGCATTTGAAATTCTATCACCCATCGTTTTACCACGCGTACGTCTAAGGGATCTCATCTCTATCCCATTTATTTTGCAGTAATCTTTCTTCTACCAGTTCCATGCTTCGCTTTCATACACAAGGGTTGAAACTAGAACTCTACTGTGAACGCCCATTTTCGTTATCATTGATAAATTCTTGTATCCAAAAACTAATTTTAAAGCTTTAAAATGTATAAATTTGAATAATTCATTTAAATTTTGTTTATAATTACCGCATAATATTTTAAGAAGAAAGATAGTGAATAATTCAAAATATTGTAATATTAACAAACGCGAGTAGAAATTTTAATTACTATTAAAGCTTGAAATGCCCTAACAAAGAGAAGCGAATTACTTCGTTTCTTCCAAATAAAGTAAAACGTATAGAAAACGAATGTTTACATAATCGAGGATTATATCATTTTTAAGGAGCTTATTTTATTTATTAGAAGTTAATACCAAGAAATTATAGTAAATTTGTATTTAAACCACTTTATTCTTTACAACAACCAACCGGTTTCGCTCCCACCGGAGCTACGTCAAGGTTTCAAAGACCCATTCTATGTAACTTTGACGAAGCTCCGGCGGGAGCTAAAACCGGTTGGTTGTTGTAAATAATAAAGTGGTTTAAATATAAATTTACAAGTGTTAAATTATATTTAATAATGTCACACCACAAATTAAGTGCTTCATACGAAAGAAAAAGAATGATTTATAATATTAACAGAAAAAATATGCAAGAAAATCTAAAAGATGAAATAAGTTTATTATTTTTAACGTAGATTATTATTATTATTTTGTTGAATCGCTCTTTACATCATGGCAGCATGAGCCAAATCGACGTAAAGGGTATTATATCTATCATAGTGATTCTCGTGACATGTGGTAGGTCGCTAATCTATCGCCTTCTACACCAGACCAAAGTCAGTGTGACAATCACACCGCCCTCGCCGGGAATCGAACCCGGAATCTTCGGGGTGGCAGTCAATGCACTTACCACTCGGCCACGAAGGTCGACTAACGTAGATGAGCATAAGTTTAACATGGAAACACAATATAAAATTAAAATAAACGTTTTAATTGAGAGATTCTAAATTTGAATGCACTAAAAAATCTCATCCTTCAACGTCAATAAGTCCTCTCTCGTGACTTGTGGCGTGATGAATTAGAAATGCAATCAATTTAAATATAATTAATTTGCAAGTCACAGCGATCTGTCACATCAATTAAGAAATTTGTCGGCAAATTAACGAGAGAAAAGCAGAGAAACCAATCTAGAAGATGCTGTGAAGTTTGAGTGATAAAATATGAGAAAGATCACAAGTGACTGTCGTCACCTTGGGTCACGTAATTGTGTGAGTTTAGAGAATTTACATATGATGCTATAATGTATAATCAAAATATGAGCACACGTTGAATGGAAGGGTTTGGGCTAGGGAAAGGGACAGTCGAGGACGCGATACTTATCTGGCGACATTGTCTGTCGCCGAGTGACATTTCAATTTTGGGTGTTGCCGTACCCGAACAAGAATTAGGCGGAACTCTTGACCGGCGGCATAATGTTCTGGTATCCAGGACAATACTGGTATTAATTTAGGAAGCAACAAACGTAATTATCAAGATACTTTAGGTTTTCTTATACTTTCCAATGAAGAACTTAATTTGAGGTGCGACATTTTTAGAAATGAATCACAAACCAAAAATATTTTAAACCTAACCACGTACATGTGCAAATTAAAATTATACAGAGTACCGAGGACCAGAAATAATGCAAGAACTTAATATGTTCATATATTATGTTTTGCAAATTTTTTTTAAATTTGAGTTTCTGGAGTGATTACACTGAAGCTATTGATTTAGCAAAGGAAATATTTAAAGACATAAAGCAAATGGAAATTACACATATTAAACAAAACAATAGGAACAAGTGAAAAATGCATTATTAAAAAAATAAAAATCGGCGTTGTGGATATCCACGATGTTAACGCCTTAGGTTTGTTTAAAAATTACATGTTAACGATGTAAATGGAGCCAGAAATAGAGGAAGACCGAGGAAAACGTGGCACGATCATATAAATCAAATATTGAATGTCGGCCACGTGAGGAGTCAGATAATTCGACGCGCATGCATGACACGATGTATGAATGTTGAGGAAGAGAGAGAAATATGTCAGGAAAGAAAAGTATGGCAGTTCATTCTTTCTGTTTACCCCTTCGGGGAGACGGCGTGATGGTTAGTTAGTTAGTTTATAATCAGACTTATAGAAAACGAACGTTTTTAATAATATCATAATATAAATAGGCAAAAACTCGAATGTCATCAAGAAAGTGAAGGAACTTAATTTGTATATAAGAGAGTGAGAGAGGAATACTTAGATTCTCTCCGAAAGTAATTCGAAAAATTCGAATGCACATGATGCGCATGCCCGCGAACGTTTCTTGATTATTTAAAATTTTGTTCTGATTATTGTTGTGTGACAGTAGTGTAGAAAACATAAGGAGAACAATTTTGAATTGTTAATTGGGAAATTTTTAACTTGTGTAAATAAAATATTTACACTAAAAGTTAAAACTTATTACTGATTACGATTATAGTGAAACAAGTGTTTAAAGCAGAGGTTCCCAAACTTGTTTGTCCCGTAGCCCCCTTACCGATTTTTTCTATTTTCTGTAGACCCCCTACTTTCCTTATAATGATTTTTTTTTACAAATTCATCTATAACTGTAAAATTACTTTTTAAAGCTGAAACAGAAATACTCCCGTTAATAGGGTTTACTGTAGAAGAGAGATCTTTAAAATAAAATATATGTTAAGTTTTACAGTTATACATTTTAACTGTTAAATTTACAACACTTATAATATCACAATGTTGTATTATACACTTTTTGAGAATGTCGCGACAGCTGTTTCGCTAACTGATGTTATAATCAGCAGATTAAACAGATGTGGTGAAATTCTCAAATAGTGTACTCGTATAATAAAAAATTGTCACATTATAACAGTGTTGTAAATTTAACAGTTAATAATGTTGAAGAATCGTGGTTTTTCGGCCAAAACTATAGGCTATTTAGACATACAATCATTAACCCTTAACGTACCGTGTTCAAAACAAAACGCTCGCTCCCATGTGGTCAATTCAGTTTACCGCTAACTTTATCTAAATATCAAGCATATGACTCGATGAATCAAAATTTAATTTGTCATCTTGTAGGGAATTTCATTAGGAATAGATTGATATCTATAACATACATGGATTATTTGAAAAACATATCATTATTAATTTTTTTCTGGAACCATGCGATTTCTGATATGGAATGCGTCACAGCATACGAGCAACTGGCACCAAGTATAAACTTGTCTCGCTCCGTGACGCCGCGCCGCGGCCGGCGGGGCGAGACTTTACGAGATTTTACGTATGATAAAGGCACCTAGGCAAAATGTATAGTACGTTCAAGACAACGAGTACGTATTAATATTTGTCCTTTTTGGTAAAGTGTTAATATTTTCACAGTTCTGATATTATTAAGTTACATGCTGCGTTTTCATCCAGTCGGTATTATTACGTACCTATTGAAAAGGTCAAAGATATAATTTATAATACGTTCAAAACAGCGAGTAAGTATTTGTCACTTTTGATAAAGTTGTAAATATTAGCAAAATAAATTCTACCTTAACACGAATGAAGGTGAGGGCAGTCTTAGAAAATATTTTTTTTTGGGATGAAGGAAGTAATTTTTTTGCTTTTTTTTTATTACGAAATATTGAGAACACTTCAATGGAGGATTACAATTTTTTTATAATATTAGGGTCCATAGGTTTTAAGAAAATCAACTTTAAATTGGCAGTGGAAACTCAATTGACCACATGGCAACGCGACGGTTAATTAAAACAAAACAAAATGCAAATCCAACATTTTTACATAAAATAAAAACAATCTAATAGGGGGATGAGACTGATGCTATGATATCAAAATTTCAATATTTGGCTTCAATTTAGTTGAACCATCTCGTGGACCATTTACATCTCATGCACCCCCAATTATTTTTCCAGTTGTTGTAGACCTCTTGTAAGTCTATATCGACCCCTGAGGGTCGATATAGACCACTTTGGGAACCACTGGTTTAAAGGATAGAAAATCTATACTTCCGTAAATATTTCACGGGTTGCAACTAGTTAAATTCATTCACCATGGAAATTGTTAAAAAAATAAATTATTTCGATTGTTAATTAAAACATAATAAATCCAATTACACGAAAGTCATCTGCATGCTAGATGCGAAGCAATTTACATAAGGTAATAAGCTCGCATATTTGAATATTAACTCTAAAACCTTCGGAACAGAAATACCGTCTCGAGTGGAATATTCCTAGAACGTTTCAAACTTTACACGCACCAAAGTTACAGAGATCAAACTTTGAAATCAACAGCTTTCAACACGCTATGCTTATTAAGTTGACGTACTAACGTAATTAGATAAGAGAAAAATCAATATGTTTCTTAATAATGTAATAAGTTTTGTGGCGGCAACGTAAAAAAGGATCGATTGAAACATTAGGATCTATGAGAAGAAGAGATTTATGGATATGCGACATTTATAACAAACCTTTTAATCCAATCGATGTTTTTCACCTAAACGCTTATGATTTTAAAAAAATAGTTGCAGCAACTTTTCGATGTGTATATTAATGGATGGCGCTAGTGTAGATTGAACTAAAAAATGTGAAGTGTTCTGCAACATTGTAGCATATATACATGTTCCAAAAATTTGTCAGACGCGGTGGTCGTAAGAAGGGGGGAATGTTGTTAAACATAAAGCGATCGCTTAACCCAACCAATGACAGGTAATAAGTCCTGTAAGCGCCTCGACCACCATATTCTGTTCCCAGAAAACAATTCACATCTTCGTCTCTATTGAGATACAATTAATTATTATAAAAAAAAAATTATCCGCAATGGGTAAAATCCAGTATTCGTATACATTCAAAATGTAGTGCTATAATGTTATATTCCTTTACTTGTATTTTTATTATTATATTTTTGTTAATTTTTATACTATTACCTTAGTTAGTTTTATCTTGACTTTAGTTTAGTTAAATCTCGTTTCATAAGTCTATAATGTTAACTCTGTTAATTCATTTATATTTGTGGTAACACGTAATTGGCCTAATTTGAGTACTTCTTTGTGTATTTATATATATACTTATTCGCTGTTTGTTATCCTAAAATAAATAAAATAAAAAATAAGCATAAATTTCTCTATTTACTATTTTTACCGTAATTATGTAATTGTTTATATTATACTATTACCTTAGTTAGTTTTATCTTGATTTTAGTTCAGTTAAATCAATAAATAAAATAAAAAAAATAAAAAAATAAAAATATATATATATATATATATATATATATATATATATATATATATATATATATAGCAGCATATATATATATATATATATATATATATATATATATATATATATATATATATATATATATATATATATATATATATATATATATATATATATATATATAGCATATATATATATATATATATATATATATATATATATATATATATATATATATATATATATATATATATATATATATATATATATATATATATATATATATATATGTTGAATGACAAAAGAAATCGAGAAAGGCCAAGGAAACCATGGTATGTATGACCAAATTAATTAATTACTAAAAGACGGCCATGTTCGAAGTCGGAACTATGGACGATCATGCGTGAAAAAGCGCAAGAGTTATGTCAGTAAGAGTGTGGCGGTCTATCCTCCCTGCCTACCCCTTCGGGAAACGCCATGATAGTAAGTAAGTTAATTACATAAAATTTTTACTAAGAAATTAAAAAATATCAACATTCATATAATGGTACGATTGATAACCAATACATTAATGAAACAGGGCATTCGAGCAAATAATTGTTTGTCTTGGGGATATGATATAATATACGAGTATTAACTATGTAAATGAATCTAGAAATAGAGGAAGACTGAGGAAAACGTGGCACGATCAAATAAATCAAATATTGCATGTCGGCCACGTGAGTCGACGTGAAAGAAAGAAAAATGTGGCAGTCCATTATTTCTGCCTACCCCTTCGGTGAAACCTCGTGATGGTTAGTTAGTTAATTAGGTGACAATATAACATGGAAAGGAAAATGTATAAATTATTTATAATGATAAAGAAAAAATGTATAATTTGTTGCGCTAATCATTTGAAAAATGTACTCTTACAATATAAGAACATCGGCATGCAAGCAATTTTTCATATAAAAACAAAAATATTTTCAATACCAAACGGACAGCAAATAATGGCGTCATTTATGATTCGAATGTGTATAAAAATACTGTGAACAAAAATATGAAAAGTTGAGTTAGTCCCCGCAGGGAGAAATAGGTTAATAATTCACCCCTTTGCGGCAAATTTATTCGGCGAAAAATAAAGATGACACAAAAGAATGGAGTAGAAAATCATAGTCGTTTGAGTAGGGACGAAGCTGTTATATTATACTTAGATATCTGAATATTGCAGCAGCACAAATCCTTCTCCGTGCTGGGATCAAAATGGACGACCCCAAAAGGTGGACCGCACTTCGGGAAAATCGAAATACGATGAAATATGCATTCGGCACGAACATTCCCGAACCTCGGGCCGAGTGCCGTGAGGGCGGACTAGTATCAAGGATTAGTATTATGGATTGCACACAGTTATTACTCGATAGATACTTAACGCGGTCACATTTACGAGCATAGATAAAGCGATACGACGAAAATCCGATACAATGATTATTCCACTTAACCCCTCATTTCACGATTTTTTTTTAAATTCTCATAACAATCTTTCTTCATACCTCAGATGCATAATTGATCCGACAGACTTCAGATCTAAGCCGAAAACCCATCGTTTTCATATTTCCTACCCAATTTAAAAACTGCATATTTTGTTGTTATACTTTCTAATCGATCGCGAATATCAATCAGATGCAGCCCTTGAGGTGATAACATCACAAAAACGGCGCTTTAAAAGTTAGCATATTATTATTATTATTTTATTAAAATCAATACTTTTTTATTTAAAAAAAAATTTCAATTCTAGGGTTCGGATAGCAGCAAAGTTTATTAACATCTGTGCTGGTTGTTGGGACCAACATTGGGCCGTTTTGATGTGGTAGTTTCCCGTTGCTTTCCACATTAGTTCACAGCAGATAATTTGAACCCAATTACTGTACATACCAGTTTTTAAGGTATTTATTCCCATGACATGATAGGTAGCTAATCTATTGCCATTTTATTGTCACGTGAATTCTACTCCAGAATTGCAAGTATAAGATGAAAATATTTTATTTATTAATAAACTTCAATTCTATTTGATTTGACATTAATACGAATGAAAACGTTTGTTTTCTCGAAGTTTTATTATATTTTATGGAAATGACATGTTTCGCCTTACGAAATCAATGTGAAATGTAACTTGATTCACATTTGATAATGCCTTAGGAAGGGGAAACATGTCATTCCCAAAAAATATAATAAAACTTCTGGAAAACAAGAGCTTTCATTCGTATTAATTATTTGACATGGAGTTTTAAATCATTGTTCAAGAAACAATAAATTGATAATATTTCATAATATATTTTATTTTACGAGTACATACAACAAATGATTGACCATGATACATTGTAAATACTCATTGGCAATGTAGATATTTGTTCATTACTTAAAAAAAGTTTTTTTTAAAACTCAAAATGTCTAATAAACTGACAGAAATCGAAGCAACCGTTAACCAAATGTCAAAGTAAAATTGTTTGTTTTTTAACTGGCGCCACTATCGATGGCTGGTATACTTTGTATGTAGGTGAGAATGTAGAGTGTAGCGTACAACAAAAATATGTATAAATTTCAAACATTTTATACAAATATTAGTAGATTTTTCGGTTTGTATCAAATTTGATACACCATGAAATGAAGGGTTAATATACACGTTCCGAAATGTTTAATTCCGCAAATGAATACGTGAAATGTAGCAATTGTAGTATACTTATCAATCGTAGATAAAGTACTGCACAATAAAAATATTATACATCGGGGAATTTGGTACTTATTCGCGAAATTATGTAGTAGAGATTTTTGAGATCGATCGTTTGCAGTTTCATATTAATCCATTTCTTCACGTTCCTGGGAAGGACATTACTGAATGTTTTTCTTGTGAAAAAGAAGATCCAACTCATATCAAGTTATTCAGCTAGAAATAACAATTAAAATAATTATATTTTTAGAAAAGGCTAATAAGACTTTTATTATTAGAATTTGTTATAGATAAACTTAAGGCGTTAACACTGTGGAATTTCATAATGACGATTTTTTTATAAATTAAAAAACTGTTTTTTCCACTTTCCACTTCAAAAGTGGAAAAAACGTGTTTTAATTTATAAAAAAATCGAATTTATTATACAATCTCCAGTACGAGCAGAAAATAACTCATTATTATGAAGAAGGAAAAGAAAACAATATAATGATGTTATTTAAAATTTCATTGTAGAAGTTCAATGAAAAAAATCTTTTTATTTTCATTATTTAAGAAGGAAAATTATTGGGTTCAGGCTTGAACCCATGTGCCGTAGACAACTACCCGGTTAACTTAAATAATCTATTGGCGATAAACGTGCTTCATGTAAACGAACCAGCGTGAATGTTGGAATTAGGTGGCGTTTATATTAAGACGTATATTTACTAAAAAAATATTATAATTTACTCAAATTATAATTTACTCAGAAGACCTTCGTGGCCGAGTGGTATCTAAGTGAATTGACTGCCACCCTGAAGGTTCCGGGTTCGATTCCCGGCGAGGGCAGTGTGATTTTCACGCTGTCTTTGGTCTGGTGTAGAATTCACGTGTCAATAAAATGGCGATAGATTAGCTACCTATCATATGTCACGAGAATCACTATGATAGCTATAATACCTTTTACATCGATTTGGCTCATGCTGTCATGATGTAAAGAGCGATTCAACAAAATAATAATAATAATAAAGATTATGGCGAATAACATGGGTAAATATCATTTTGCACCATCTTTGTATATACGTAACCGGGCAGACCACAAGATGGCATACGAGCGGCAGGAGGTCAATGGAACAGAGTGGCGATGGATAGAGAGTTGTGAAGTCGAGAAGGGATGCCTATGTCCAAAACTGGACGATCAATGGCTAATGATGTTGATCAACTGTAGTGACTATAGAATACCTACGTATTTATCATTTTATACAGACAAAATCCTCATACATATGTGTGTAAAAAAATCTATTAAATAACATAGTACCTACTTAGATTCTTATCACAACCGCACAAAAGAATTTCATATGAAATATAAAATTCCATTTTTGAAAAAAGCCAAGGATTCCCAAATATAATTCATGGGTAGGTAAATTCTTTACGTGCGTTAATATCATTATGTACATGAAAACGAGGGCAATCCGCAGTACTCTCACGTCCCTGGCCCGCGTGCCACGGCCGGCCCCACGCGTGGGGAGGGTAGGGCGAACAGCTGATGGGGGATCTCCCGCGAAGACGCTCTACTTCCCACCATCCCATCCCCTAAACGACTGTCTGATCTGCGGTTTATTCACATAGAAAATGTGCTACTTAAAAGGGTTGCGGATCGCCCGAAGATAAACAAGTTTGCCGCCCTTAAATATTATATGTACTTTAGACCTTGTGAGTATCGCGCGAACTTGCGAATATATTCGTAAAGTACGAATTTCTACCTGTTTTTTTTTATCCGCTCTTGATTCAGTACAAATACATCGTTTCATATCAAACAAACAAACAAACCATCACGCCGTTTCCCCGCAGGGGTAGGCAGAGAGAATGGACTGCCACACTACTCTATCCTGGCAAACCTCTCTAGATTCCTCCACATTCACACAGCGAGTCATACACGCACGTCGATTCCTCCGACTTCTAACATGACCAAACTTTAAAATTGGATTAATTTGGTCATGCCATGTTTTCCTCGGTCTCCCTCTTTCTCCATCCATGCGTTCCACATGTCCGAACCAACGCAGCGATCCTTGAAATTATGAAAGGATCGCTGCGTTGGTTTTGACATATGGAACACATGGATGGAGAAAGAATGGTTAAAAAAGTATACGTTAATTATGTAAATGGAGTACGGAGTCGAGGCAGACCGAGGAAAACATGGCATGACCAAATTAATCAAATTTTAAAGGTTGGTCATGTTAGAAGTCGGAAGAAACGACGTGCGTGTATGACTCGCTGTATGAATATGGAGGAACCTAGAGAGGCGTGCCAGGATAGAGTAGTGTGGCGGTCCATTCTCTCTGCCTATGGGGAAACGGCGTGGTGGTTTGTTTGTTTATAAATAATGAAATACATTAACAAAAGTTAAGATAAAATCATTCGGAAACCGGCTAATTACAAGACAAGTACTTATTTTATAAAAACATTTTAAAATAAAAATTCAAATGCTAGATTAATATACTGGCAACATAGGAACGTGTTTCCTTTTGTGCTCACATAAAACGAGCGGCGTGTGCTTGCCTCCAGGGCGGCATTTAGTGCCTGTTTCCATCCTCCCCCCGTGAGCTGATTCAATACATAAACCTATAGACTACATTCTGTTATCGCTCAATACTTCCTTCTTCCATATTCGCACGTCATTAGGACGCGGAGGTACAGTTGAGTCCATTGATATAGTAACATAGACCATCCGGAAATATGTTGAACCAAATACCGAAACGTAAAAAATAATTATGTAAAGTTATGTTTACGAGTTAACTCTTAGATTGCCGGCAATTTAGGGATTACTATACCAAAATAGCCGTGATTTTAGAGAAAGCAAGAAATTAAAAAAAACTAAAACGATGTTTTTTAACTACTTCCACTTTTGTCTTTATTTAGACAGCGACCGGTTTCGCCAGGCTCGCTGGCATCGACAGACCAGTCTGTCGATGCCAGCGAGCCTGGCGAAACCGGTCGCTGTCTAAATAAAGACAAAAGTGGAAGTAGTTAAAAAACATCGTTTTATTTAATTATTATTTAAAATGAACTTCCATCAAGAGATTTCAGTAAAATCATTTGATTATTCTAAAAAAAACTATTTATATAATGAAAACTAACAAAAAATGGATACAAAATGTTTTTATTATTATGTATTTGGGTGCTTCCTTTTGTGTTTATGTTCGACCGGATTCGGCAGTAATCAATACATAATAATAAAGAAATTTTGTATCAATTTTTTTTTGTGTTCATTATTTAAAATGAACTTTTACCAAGAAATTTCAATTAAAAACATTAATTATTTAAAACTATTTATATTTTTTGTCGGTTCCTTGAAGTGCAAGTGGTAATACGTGCAGGTGGCATGAATTTCCGGGACGCGAGCGACCAAAAAACCTACTACTGTAGTTCCATACGCAAGTTGTAAAAAAAATGCGCAGCAGCCACCATGCTTACGACCACCGTCAAAATTAGTGAGCCGTGCCATTAATTTAGCTTTACCTCGGTGTAAAAAAATATTTCCAGCCAAGTCCAGACCCTACGAGTAATGTATTGTATAATAAATCTTTTAACTTATTGAACGCTTAGGCATTAACACTGTGGAATTCCACAGTAATATACTTAAGAAATTGTAAAACTTTGTTTAACCCACTATTTAATAAAAAATATATTAACAAAACACGACATGTTTCGGAGGATACCTCCATCTTCAGGTGTAAAAATATAATAAAAACTAAACAAAGAAAGACTAATAAAAAACGCACTTAAAATTCGATACAATAATTGAAATTTACAAATTAACCTGTGTTATTTGTTATTAGTAGGTACTAACAATTATTTTTTAACAGTAAGAACTAATAAATAATATTAAATAATAATAATACACCTTTAAATATTGACTCATATTCTCATATAACACGGTTCCACACAATGCGGTTTTTCTAAGAATCCATTTACCATATATAATACAAAATCAAATATCAAAACAAGTGGCAAACAATTATAATGAAGCCAAATTATAGTTATAATGATGTTAGGGCTTGGAATTATTTTTATTATTTGTGTTTAAATAAGAATGTATCTTACTGTATCGGATTATGAGAAGAAATTCGATTACAAGCTGAAATCACGATTCGTCTCTAGCCGGAATTCAGTTTCGTATCCAATAAAATGCAAGCGGAGCGGAAACACAGCAAAAAAAAATACAGAACGAATAGAAGCGAGGTTTTATTTTTTCAAGTTTAAATATTTAAAAAAAAAAATACAAAATTGATCAAATTCAAGTGACAAAAAAGAGCAAATTTACACGTGTTTGAAGATCCGTTAGGCGAACACTTTTCAACTTGAAAATTGTGTCCTTACACGTAGAATTTGACAGGTTTAAAAAGTTTTCCGTGGACGGATCTCGGAACACGGCTTTCCTTTCAGCCGAAGAAGCATTATATCCGATCGGAAGATTCGTGGATCAATGCGGAACGGAAATTGAGTATCAAAGTTACTTTTAACTTCCGAATGAAATGAGCAAAAGTGAAAAGACATTTGGTGAAATAAATAAATCAATTTATACACATTAAACGTGCGTGAATGTTTCAAAGCGGCAAAATCATATTTTAACGCTTTTGTATGAGAATATAAAATAACACGCAAGAATAATATTGCTTTTTTTATCATTAAATGAGATTTTGTAGACGACAATAAAAATAAATAAAAGTTTAATAAAAAAAAGATATAATAGATAATCAATACGAAAGAAAATGTCTGTTTTCTAGAAGTTTTATTATATTTTATGGGAATGATAATTGAATCAAACATGTCATTACCATAAAATAACATAAAACTTTTAGAAAACAAACCTTTTCATTCGTATGACGATTTAATATGGAGTTTTACATCATTGTCCAAGAAACAATAAAAAGATATATTGGAATTCAATTTAATGGTGCCATCAAAGTGGGGTTAAATTCCATATTACATTTAATAAATAAGAGAAACAACGTTTTATTTAATCTCAACTAACTTACAATATGTACAGAACGAAATATGTACAAAAATGAATTCACTATTTCTATGTATTAATTAAAATATATATTGGATTTTCGGAGGGACTCACATTAAAAGACAATGTGCGAAACGAATATGTGAAGGGAGGGTTGGAGGTTGCGTTCATAACCGAAAAAAATTCAAACTCAAGGCTTCGATTTCACTGTCACATAATGAGAATACTTCACGACCGTGTTGTGAAAATGTGTATTTCCGTGGCTACCAAGAAGAGAAGGGGAAAAGGAAGACCCTAAACCACCCGGCTGGAGAATGTACAGAGAGATATGAAGACATCTGGCGTCAAGTGATTAATAAAGCCGACCCCGAGAAATAGGTAAAGACGAGGAGAAAGATCTATAATAGAATTAAGCATACCAGATAACATCCCATCATAATTTTAATTTTTAAGATAATCAAATGATTTTACTGAAATCTCTTGATGGAAGTTCATTTTAAATAATAATTAAATAAAACGATGTTTTTTAACTACTTCCACTTTTGTCTTTATTTAGACAGCGACCGGTTTCGCCAGGCTCGCTGGCGTCGACAGACTGGTCGCTGTCTAAATAAAGACAAAAGTGGAAGTAGTTAAAAAACATCGTTTTATTTAATTATTATAATTTTAATTTATTTATTTGAAATAAAGCATAAATTATTTCTAATATTTGAGTACCTTGTATTAACATCCCTTTATTTTATTGTATAAATCAACCGGTTTCGCTCTAGCCGGAGCTTCGTTAGGGTTATTTTTGTAACTCGAACAAAGCTCGAAACCGGTTGGTTCAATAAAACAAAATTAAGTGGTGTAAAAACAAAGTACACAAGCGATTATTTTCTTTCTAATAATGCCACATCGCAAATTAAGTGCATCATACGAAAGTATGAACTAGAATATTTCATATATGTATAATTATTAATAGCAGCAAAATAATACGGCAGTAAATAAAAATAAATAAAAATTAACTAACCATCACGCCGTCTCCCCGAAGGGGTAGGCAGAAAGAATGGACTGCCACACTTTTCTTTCCTGGCATATTTCTCTCGTTTCCTCAACATTCATACATCGTGTCATGCACGATAAATAATATATTCATACATCGTGTCATGCACGATAAATAATCAATGGTTAAAATTAAGAACATATTGACCACATTAAAATCGTGTAACCTCAATATATATGTTGACAAATGCGCTAACAAAATCGAGTGAAAGAGATCAACGTGGAAATTAAGCCAATTAGATTATCGCGAAAAATCATTACACCCGGCTAAAGATGGCCGCCAATGGCGGTGAATTATCACAACGACTGCACACAAACAAAGCCATTTCCCGGCGTGAGAATTATCTCCGCAATGTGCGGTATTATTGACCGCCGCGATATCTTATCTGGCCCCTGTACGGCACGCTAGTTCGGGACTACTTCCTCACAAGCGATTATCCGAAAATAGATATCCAAGAAGTGTCCGCCCCGCTTCGAGGCTCCCAGATGCCGGTGTCTGTCGAGATTAATGAAGTTGTACAAGAAAGGGTGACAAGAAAAAGAGGAATTGAAATTCAGAGTAACATGTATAAATTACAACTAAAGAAATTGACCCGCAATACTCTAAACGGCATTTCTTTTGGGCATGCTTGGGTCCAACTCTCTGCAGCTTCGAAGCGATGGGCATCTTATAACCCATTTATTTAGATTAATCGGGGGATATTTCGAGAACTCGGCTGTGCTGGAGGGTGTTCAGCTTTTTGTCCCTGATAGATATCTCCGACAGCGATAGCATAGATTGGTTTACCTACCGGTCGCGTGACACCGGTGGGAAGAGCAATTAATCTGCTCAACGCGGTCTCCTCGGAAAATACTCTTGATTTTGGAGAGTATCTTGTCTTTCTAATGTCGAACCATCTCTAATGCGTTTGTGGTAGTATACTATATACAATTTATTATTTTACCTGTTCTCAATAGATGCTTTAAACCCAATATTTTAACGTCTATTGATGAAATAAACTGATTTGATTGATTTGATTTAAACTTCCCGAGTGAATCTGAACAATAAAAATCTATAAATCCATCTCCACCTCCGATAATGAAACTGTTTTCTTAGCTGCTGCCGGTCCCAAGCCCGGATAAAGGAGGAGGCTTCATCGCAGGGCTGATCATCCTGTATGCTAAAAGACCAAATGATTACGAACACCAACACAACCACCCCGGAACTCAAACTCCCCAATGAACATAGAGGATTCCCATCGCTTACTTGTCCATGCGGGACTCACGATATTATAAGTATAAATATAAATTATAATTTCAAGTAATATAATACACAAATAATTGTAATTTATATGTGCATTATATTTAAATCCAGAATCACCAAGCTGCGAATTTATAACACCGTCATTAAGTCAGTGGTGATATATGGTTCTGAGTCATGGACAATGACTCTAAAATAAGAACAAAGAATCTACTGGTTTGAGAATAGAAAACTTAGAATTATCCTGGGACCCAGACCCGGTGTTGCAGCGGGAACTTGGAGGCATAGGACCAACCAAGAGATCCGTTCGATGACCCAGCCGCCCCTTATAACGAGCACCGCGAGAACCGGTCGCCTAGCTTGGATTAGGCACGTATGCCGAGCCGAAAAGACCAGAGCAATCAAGACCCTGTACGCGTCTAGACCGACTGGAGTAAGACCTCTAGGAAGGCCTAGACAGCGCCTAATGGACAATGTTCTGGCTGACCTGGCTAGGTTGGGCGAATCGGACTGCTGGGAGCAAAAGGCGCAGGATCGAGTGGCTTGGCGAAAAATCATCAAGGAGGCTAAAACTCTTCAATGGCCATAGGAAGTAAGAAGTAAGTATTATAATTTAAAACCATGTACATACGAGTACATAAAATAATGTTCTAAAATACATAATCAATATCAACCCTTTAGTAGAGAACCATTATATTCAGAACACCTTGAATATTATTAATAGCACTGGTATTGATTCAATATTGACAAGAGTATATAAAATTGAGATTACATTCGGGAAAAAAATGACATCCCATAAAAATCCAATTTGTCTATGGTATGAAAAGAATACAAAAAGCGCCGTCTGGTGTCGTGCGAAGTTCCTTCCGTTTTGCGAGGACCATTCATCATCAGAGGAATGGTACATGGCATTGATAATGGTAGGTGACAGCAGCAGAAAAATCCCATTATGTAACACGTCGCGAAGGGGTAAACACCAGGAAAGCGAATCCCAGTCCGTTCACCCCGCGCCGGTGGCTAACGGCGAACGCGACTTTTCCGACCTACAAAAAATTGGCGGGAGGAGAAAATTTTAAAGCAAGCTCGATAAAATGGCGCCAGCTGAAGAGCCACCCCTAAGCTGCGCGTTCAACTCGCGAAAAGAGCTACAGCAAAAAGGGGAGATGCATTCAAAAGCGGATTTATCATTTTATACAAACAACATTAGTCCTTTCGGGACCGTGCCGCGGTCGGAGTCGGGAATTTAACGATCTACGTCGGGCCCCAAGTCGCTCCGGGTGAAATAGAGCAGAGTTATGGCGGCATATTTAATGCAAACTGAATAAATTTGTTTTCGGTCGGCTGTGCTCGGCTGTTTTTCGGGGAAAATAATAAGGTACCAAGAGTTAATGGCTCGGGGCGTAATGAAAATGCATAATATTATGTTTGTTAGGTAGGTACGGACTGTGCGGTAGAAATTCTTTCACTTAATTTTACTTCTGGTAACACTGTCGGAAGGTGTAGTTACACAAAAGAAACAATTAAATTTAGAACGTTTTGGAATTAAAAAAGAACAATTGTATTTTTCAAATAATTTCTTTCGTGGGATGGATATCGTTGTGTTATTTCAACCAATGTTGAATGAGTCAATTTCTGAAGGAAAAGCTTCAACAATTGAATCGTTAATGTCACTGAAGGCATGCGCATTGCCGCAAATAACCAACAGAGTTATGTATGAGGAAAAAATAGGAGAGAAGGAAAAATAAACAAAATATTAAAAAGTAACAATAAAATCTAACTACAGAGGGGAGGATGGAATCTCTTTATTATGGCAAACTTTTCGAACACCTTAAATACTCGTCACCCAAGCTCGTGCATGGTAAATGCGTTTTTTTTTATTATAATTATTTAAACAATATATTTGGACAACCATATATATTTAAAAAACGAAAAACACTTTGCATCATTTGTAATAATATACATAAAAAAAACTAGGGTTATAAAACGTGGTGCGGTCAAATCAATCAATTATTAAACATCGTGTAGGAATTACACGATGTATGAATGTTGAATGAAGAGAGAACATCAGGAAAGAACAGTGCGGCAATACATTATTTTTGCCAATCTCCTCAGGGAGACGGCATGTTTGGTTTTTAGTTAATAATTAAGTAACATAATTTGGAGAAGTTGTCAAGCACTTGCTGGGTTGAAATTACAAATATAAAAATAAAGAAAAAACCTTCAGTTACGTTTGACCTTGGGAATTATTTTCGTGATATTGTGTCGTAAGAAGATCGTGTTATGGTACGACCTTCGTGCCCGCACGCGTGCCCATCTCCATAATAAAATCCTTAGCGAAATCATGCGAAACGTATCACATCGCACGAGCCGAGGGGAGGAAGAAGAAGCGAAATCAAAACCGGGCGGTAATCCCACAGGACAAGCCGGCACGTCCGGGACTTTAACTAAATACCTCGGTAATGGACCGTGTCGTTTGCACCAGGGGTCGTGACAAATATAAAAATAACACACAATACAACTGGTTTTGTTTAATACAGCGTACGCAAAAAATATGAGTCAATTTTCATATACAGGCGGCCCTCGACTTTCGCACTTAATTGATACTGAAAATGTGTACGAAAGTTAAATGTGCGAAAGTCGAGGTCATGTAAAAAAAACCCACCAAAATGGTGAGTATTTCCAGTTATGTATTTATTTATCAATCACATACATACATAAATAATATAGTAAAGAAACGAATAAGGACTCTTCTTTACGAATTTTTCAATCCCCCTTTTTTTCTTATTTCCAACATAGAACAAACTCCAAATCACATTTTGAACAGACGTAAGAGGAATAGCCATTAGAACTGAACGTTATGTCAGAAAATCCATACGTATCCACAATACAGAACACAGAGAGTAGAGTAATTTTTGGACATTTGAAAATATCAGTCGCATATACATTATGTTTGTTGTGTTTTTGGGTAACACCGTGTGATTTGGTTAACTCCTTCTCGACCGACGTTTCGGAGATCGTTGCAGTCTCCATCTTCAGGGTAATGTAATGTGATCGTTGCAGTCTCCATCTTCATTACCCTGAAGATGGAGACTGCAACGATCTCCGAAACGTCGGTCGAGAAGGAGTTAACCAAATCACACGGTGTTACCCAAAAACACAACAAACATATTGCTGCCAACCGTGAAAAATCTACGCAATTACGCATATACATTGTTCTCTATTTGGTACGGTTACTCACACTTAATAAGCGAATAGCAAAACAATGTTCAAAAAGCATCAAAATGTCCCTTCTAACTTAATTAAGTATAAAAAACGAGCCATTAATAATGAAAAATAATTACTAACTTAAATAAAAATGGAGAGAAAATGATCTAATCTCTATGTTATTCGGCAAAAATGTACAAACCCCCGGGGAAGGGTGGGGAAGGGCGTCGAGGGTCACATTTCTGATATAATTCACGAAATAACTCACCCCAAAAGCGGAAAAATAAATTTAAAAAGCTCATTTTGCAAAAAGCGCCATTTAATGGATGCTGTAGCAACAACCTCGTGCAAATAAAACGTTTTACCGCGAACGGTCCTTCTAAATTGTCTCATTTGCGACAGCGAAATTCTGTCAGAATTAAACGGCAAACACAAGAAACACGAGCTATCCCGTGGGCGCTGGAAGGGAAATAGATTTTCATTTAGCAGCAAGTTATATATACTCGTAGTTAATACGAATAGAATTTGTAGTACAACTATAAACACACTACTAATAATATACTCTTTTATATAAAAACAAGGTACGTACAATAAAATTAAATTAAAACATGATGGAAAGAACTGTAGTTTCCAAAAACCGAGGTGGTTAACCGCGCTATTTAAAAAAAAAACTAACTAACTAACCATCACGCAGTCTCCCCGAAGGGTTAGGCAGAAAGAATGGACTGCCACACTTTTCTTTCCTGACATATTTCTCTCGTTTCCTCAACATTCATACATCGTGTCATACACGCGCGTCGATTTCTCTGACTCCTCACTTGGCCGCCATTCAATAATTGATTTTCAATATTTTGTTTAAACATTTTTTTGTTTTCTTTTTTTATAAATAACTCTCCGGTTTCGCACCAAAAGAAAATTCTTCAATTGGGTAGTGTTTAACAAAACATTTAAGCGTTTCATTTATTTATAAAAAAATGGCATTATTAATTTTTGATAATGTCTTAGAAGGGCGAAACATGTCATTCCCATAAAATATAATAAAACTTCTAGAAAACTGACGATTTCGTAGGTATTAATTATTCAATTTAGAGTTTTACATCATGTTCAGAATCAATTAGTAAGATTCTGTATGTTTACATCTGCGTAAAATCACTCAAAAAGTTTATTCACTCAAAAGATAATTCAAACATAATAACAGACAAAGGCATCTATTTGAGAAAGGGTAAATAATCAGGAACGCATGAGAGATGGTTCAACTTTAGGAAGACAAAATACTCTCTAAAGTTATTTTTCTTCTGAACGTACTTTCACTAATATAAAAGACGTCGATCTCAGAGGTAATCTTGTTCAGCATACTGATTGCTCTTCCCACCGGCATTATTAGAGGCAGGTTGGTTCTTGCGGCCGGAAGAAAGAACAATCTATGCTGGCGCTGTAGGAGATATTAGGAGATATCTGTCGGGAACAAAAAGACCTACACCCTCCAGCACGGCTGAGTTTTCAAAATATCCCCTAATTAATCTAAAGAAATGGGTTATTAGAAACCCATCTCTTCGAAGCTGCAGAGAATTAGACCACAACATTCTCAAAAGAAACGCCGTGGGATAGAGCCATGGATAGCTACCATACTCCTTCATGTAGAGATACCTCAGAAATTTTTTCTGAACCCTCTCCAGCATAAGGGAATATCTCGCCTCGTGCGGACTGCGTATCACAGAACCACTTTCTGTAAACACTACAAGTATTAAAAATGTAAGAAACCGGTTCAAGAATGTAAATTTATCGGAGATATAAATAAACAAGAAAATCAATCAACTAGCACACAAAAGAAACATGGTAATGTGAGCATGAAAAGATCTACCTACATGTGTTTAGAATAATTATTTATGTGCATAATACGAGGTCTGTTCAAAAAGTATCGCGAATTTTGAATTTCCGCTGGCTACGTATATTTGATTTTTGATTTTTTTGTAGCGTTATGTTGGTACTCATGTCCCTTACTTATGCTGACAAGGTCGGCCATTTTGAATGTTTAGTTAATTTTTGACAGCTGTTTTGCTTGGATGTGTTTTGGCTCGTCTTCAATTTTTGCCTATTCCAAAAAACGGATCAAAGAATCTGTATCAAATTTTGTGTGAAAAACCAAATAAAGTGCGCGGACGCATTTCAAATGTTGACTGTGGCATATGGTGAAGCTACCTTGGACCAAAGCAACGTTTATCGGTGGTACAAAATGTTCTCAGAGGGCCGAGAAGATATGAACGACGAAGAGCGTGCTGGACGCCCGAGCACGTCAACAACAGACGAAAACATTGATAAAGTGAAGAAAATAGTATTAGCCAATCGTCGAATCACCGTTAGAGAAGTTGCTGAGGATCTAAACATATCGATTGGCTCGTGCCATTCGATTTTAACCAATGATTTGGGCATGAGTCGGGTCGCCGCGAAATTCGTGCCAAAATTGCTCAATTTCGACCAAAAACAGCATCGCGTTAACATTGCTCAGGAGATGTTGGACTCGGTCCGTGACGACCTAAATGTGCTCCAGAGGGTCATAACTGGTGACGAATCATGGGTTTATGGTTATGACGTGGAAACCAAAGCTCAATCATCCCAATGGAAGCTGCCGCATGAGCAAAGACCAAAAAAAGCGCGCCAAGTTCGGTCGAACGTGAAGGTTTTGCTCACAGTTTTCTTCGATTGCAGGGGCGTGGTGCATCATGAGTTCTTGCCACAGGGTAGTACGGTCAATAAGGAATATTACCTGCAAGTTATGCGCAATTTGTGCGAAGCAATCCGCCAGAAACGCCCGGATTTGTGGAAGAACAAAAACTGGCTTTTGCACCATGATAACGCCCCTGCTCACACATCGTTGCTTGTGCGCGAATATTTGGCCAAAAACAACACAGTAATGGTGCCGCAGCCACCGTATTCCCCAGACCTGCCCCCTGTGACTTTTTCCTGTTTCCAAAACTGAAGAGGCCCATGAAAGGACGACGCTACGCCACGATTGAGGAGATAAAGACGGCATCGAAGGAGGAGCTGAACAAGATCACAAAAAATGATTTTTTAAGTGCTTCGAGGATTGGAAAAAACGTTGGCATAAATGTATTATATCCGAGGGGAATTACTTTGAAGGGGACAAAATAGATATTCATGAATAAATAAATACTTTTTGAAAAAATATAAAATTCGCGATACTTTTTGAACAGACCTCGTATCATAGTGTTTCGTCCAAAACAATGGACTATGAAATAGTATATTATGTAAGAAAATTAATTTTAAATTAATACATGTTAACATATGTTTTGTTCCTCTTGTTCCCTAATTATGTATTTTTTTCTATTGAGATAAGATAATATAAAAACACGTGTGAAAAATGCGTCCCTATAACGGGTTACCCTAGTTGGGATTTTATAAATCATGTACTTGGTAAATGATCAATAAATGAATCATACCAAAGTATTAAAAACAAATGATCATAAATAGTTTGACCCAGACTTCGTAAATATGAAACGATAGTATTATAATACAAAAAGCCAGGACACGCCCTTTGACCTAGAAAAAAAACTTGTATTACCCTTGGGAGAAATTCGTGTTGGATACGCCCTTTTTAGCTTCTAGAAAGAGGGGTCAGAGAAGTCACAATATAGGTCGGAATACAACCTCGTATTCAGCGGGATCCGGCCATCCACACCGGCGGCATCCCACATTTTAACGACATGCCATTAAGATAGCATTCTCAGAATGGCACGTAAAGACGGCTGACCAATAATGATAATTAATCCAACACGGCACAAGGCGGGAAACGAGAAATTTCAATTAGGAAATGACCAAACCCCATCCGCGCTACGGCAGTGGTCGGCAAACTCATCGGCCAAAAGAGCCAAATATCAGAAACACATTGATTAAAATTTCTTTTGAGAGACAAACCATTATTTACAAAAATCTTGTTTTTAGAAACCGTCTAAAACTGCGTACATTGAACAATACAAGATATTAAAACGAATGAAAACGTCAGTTTTCTAGATGTTTTATTATATTTTATGGGAATGACATGTTTCGCACTTCTAAGGCATTATCAAATGGGATATGTGGATAATGCCTTAGAAGGGCGAAACATGTCTTTCCTAGAAAATATAATAAAACATCTAGAAAACTGCCCTTTTGATTCGTATTAATTATTTAATATCGAGTTTTACATCATTGTTCAAGAAACAATAAATAATACAAGATATCATTTTAAATAAAAGTTTTATTCGTTACAAAGCATGAGTTTGGTTTATTGTAATTTCTCGGAAGGTGTTTATTTAACGAACTGCGGAAACCTGTCGAATTCATGAAACCAAATGAAAATAAATCTCTAGTCTAAATATAAAACTCGTATACAAATTACAAATATTTTTTTTGGGTTTCTTCTTCTCAGCCTATTCCCGTCCACTATTGGACAAAGACCTCCTCCATTCACTTCCATGTCACTCTGTCTTGTGCAAATTGCATCCAGGTTATTCCGACGTGTCTGTTCAGATCATCATTCCACCGTAGTTGCAGCCGCTCTGCACTTCTCTTTGCCATCCACGGTATCCAAGTCAGCAGTCTTCTTGTACATTTTCGTCCGAACTTCTCGCTACGTGACCTGCCCATTGCCATTTTAGAGTCGCTACCCGGTGGATGATGTCAGTAATCTTTGTTTTTTTTCTCTCACCGTATCGTTTCTAACTCTGTCTCTTAGGCTTATTCCTAACATGGCTCTTTGGGTCACTCGTAGTTTCTCGGCACTTTGTTTGGACAATGTAATAGTTTCAAGACCATAAGTACCAACTGTCGGAACACAGGTTTCAAACTTTTCGTTTCAGGTTGTACGGTAATTTCCGGTTTTTAAGGATGTAACCCATTTTTCCGAAAGCTGATCAGCTTTCTAGCAAGCGAAGGCAAGCGACCAGCAAGTAAGCTGGTTTAACTAATTAATTGCGTTTCAAAATTAAAAAGGTTGGAATGTTGTTGTTTGAATTTGGTATAAAAGTACCATTAAATTAATACATATTTGTGTATTTGTATTTTAAAGACCTCAATCGTTACGAGTCGCATTCGATTATGCAAAGAGACACATTTGGCTCGCGAGCCGCAGTTTGGCGACCCCTGATTTATAGGATATACATTTAAGTATTAACTATCATAAAGGGAAACACCTGGACTAATTCATTTACTAATCATATTACACGAGCTGGGAATTATACTATTTCGAGCGTTAAAAGTCAGTAGTTATCCAAAATTAATTAAGTTGTTTCCGCATGACACAATTAATTTGTAATACGCGACATGAGCTTCAAATTACTTTTTAATTGTCATACATAGGTATTTTTAACGCGTTGTAAAGTAAAATGGATTAATTGCCGCAACAATATTGTTCGTACTCTCTATTCGACGATCAAATCCCAATTAAATATACAATATTAAAATTCCGTGTTTAAAGGTCCGTTGAAAAAACATGTTTCGCAAATGCAGTATACGCAAAATAAAAAATACAAATTGCAACCCGTGAAATATTAACGGAAGTAAAGATTTTCTACCCTTTAAAAACTTGGTTCACCGCAAAATCGTTTTTACGATTGTGCGGTGTCTTTTTGCGCGGTGCCTTTTTAGTTTCAACTTTTAATGCAAATAATTTTAAGGCATAGATAAAAAAAAAATTAAATTAACAACACTAAATTGTTCTCATTTTGTTTTCTGCACCACTGTCATACAACAATAAACAGAACAAAATTCTAAATAATTCAGAAACGTTTTCAGACATGCGTATCGTGTGCATTTCTAAGTGTGAGTTAATAAAAGTATTCCTATCTCGCGATCTTGTTTTCAAAATATTATCGTACTATTTCTTGACGACATCCAGATTTTAGATATTACATATTGTAAGCATGCTGTCAAACTCCATCTTAAATATCGATGAAAACGTGCGTTTTCTAGAACTTTTATATATTTTATGGCAGTGATGATTTTCTGACTGTACACGCATGATACATGTGA
This sequence comes from Lepidostoma basale, assembly GCA_022606425.2. NCBI lineage: Eukaryota > Metazoa > Arthropoda > Insecta > Trichoptera > Lepidostomatidae > Lepidostoma > Lepidostoma basale. The sequence continues at coordinate 48,935 of JAHDVF020000035.1, read as the reverse complement.
CCTGTTTATCGGAACCGATTTTGACCGTAAGTCGACGACTATCTATAATTTTTATTTAAATGTAAATTTAAGTATTCCACTAGAAAGAAATTTTTCAAAGGTGTCTTTCAGTGTGTCAAGATCCCCAGCAATTCGCGAGCGGAAACATAGAAATCGTTTTAAAAGAGGTGTTAACACACTCAAAAACACTTGCGAAATATTTCATGCTGGTAGACGCTTCGCTTAAGCCAAAACATGGCCGATTCTAGGAAACGCGTGCGCAGAATCCTTGAAAAGCGAATACTCAAGAAATTAAACAAATTTACCTAATAACGGGTCAAGTGGTCCTAAACGTTACTATGCTTAAATAAAATTAGCATTACTTTGTCACATTAACCGAGGATATAGAGAACAAAAGATTTCTTGTAACGAAGTCTACGCGTGTGGCCTGAAACGTTATTCCTTACAAACCTAAATAGCAAAAAATATCTGGTAATAATTAGCTACACCGCTAAGATTTAAACGAAAATTTATTTACATTTTTTAATATGACAGTATGAAAGGGCTGAAAGGGTTGGATGCAGGTGCAAAAATTAAATCAAATTAAATCTAATCAGTTTATTAACTTAAAAGACATTACAAACAAGAAAATGTTTAAGGCATCTATTAAGTACAGGTAAAATATTATAAAAATACAACAAAGTACCAGGAACGCATTAGAGATGGTTCGACATTAGGAAGACAAGATACTTTCTAAAGTCAAGAGTATTTGTCCCCTGAACTTACCTTCACTAATATAAAAGACGTCGATCTCCGAGGAGACTGCGTTCAGCAGACTAATTGCTCTTCCCACCGGTGTCACCAGAGGCACGGTAGGAACGTTATTCGTTTCTCAGGCCACACGCGGAGACTTCCTTAAATGAACGGTGAGTCAGTAAGCTGTTTGTTGTATGCGGACGATGCTGTGCTACTTGCAGACAACGAACATGAACTACAAGCCCTGGTGTCTAGTATTTATGAGGTATGCAAGCGATACGATTTGATAATGAATGTGAATAAGTCTAAGATTTTCGAAAATGAAGGAAACATGACATTTTGCAACATTAGTGTAAGCGGTGAAAATCTGGAACAAGTGGATGAATTTGTTTATTTAGGAAGTACGAGTATGTTTACAGGTTTATCGGATGGGAGAGTGGAGAAGGATGTTGAAAGAAGGGTTGGGACAGGCAACAGGGTAAATGGTGCACTTAAAGTTGTCATTGCAAACAAAGCCTATCCAAAAAAGCTAAAATGGCAGTGCATATGGTGTTTTTGTGCCGACCCTTATGTATGTAAGTGAAGCATGGAACTGGCAAAAGATGGATAAAAGTAGAATAAATGCAGTAGAGATGAGGTCTCTAAGACAAATGCGTGGTAAATCTGTATAAGATAGAGTGTCAAATGCAAATATAAGAAGTGAATGCGGTGCGAATGAAAGTGTTATGAACAAAATAATGAAAGTGTCTTTAAGATGGTTTGGACACATGGAAAGAATGAGTGAAGACATAATGGTGAGAAAGGTATATGTAAACGACGTGAACGGAGCTAGAAATAAAGGAAGGCCGAGGAAACATGAAAAAAAGAATGTATGAACGTAGTGGAATCTAAAGAAGCATGTCAGGAGAGAACAGTGTGGCGGTCCATTCCTTCTGTCTACCCCTCTGGGGGGACGGCGTGATGGTTAGTTAGTTTATTATTTATTAAAATAATACCGTTATTCAGACTTTCGTGAGTTTATTTATCTCAGCTTGTTTTTTTGGTAGTATAGTATCTTTATACAGTAAAAATATAAATAAATAAAATATACTGAATACCAGAAACAATGATTTAACACGTGTAAAATATAAATAATTATTATTGTATGTGTGTGAAAGTTTTATTGTTTTTTTCTTTTGGAGTACGTTTTATCAAATGGGAAAATTTAGGAGTAAAAAAATGGATGTTCAGGTTCATTGTGGTTTGATCAAACATCAAATTTCTTTTCAAGCGAAATTCAAATGAAATGCGTTCTGCCATAAACGTTGTATTCTATAATAGAATTGTAATATTGCTAATATTCCAGAATCATTACAAGTATACAAGAGTATAATTTCTAATATTCAAGAATATCACTGCTATTAGAAGAGTACCGTCGCTATGATTCAAGATAATCAAACTATGTTTTAACATTATTGTTACATGGATTGAAGAGTATCGTTGCAACTGTTGGGACACCGAAAGGTACTAATCCGCGATACTAATTTACCGAGCCTCCTTGCATCAGAGGCGCTAAAATGGTGATATTTGTACTAAGAAAAACAATACTCAGAGTGCCAAGCGCGTCACAGACCGGGTGCTAAATATTTAACGCCACTAATTAAATTCACGGCAGATTCTGCCTATTACCATCGGACAAGTGAAGTCATTTTGTTTTTAGAGCGATGTTTATTTGTTTATCAATACCGGTTTAATGGGTTATGCTAGGGTTTTATAACAAGTGACGCGTAAGGGATAATTAATCAAAATTTAACTAGAAAAATACAGAGAAACAACTCGTGCACATAACATATTTTCGTGGAGCATTGTATTGTATTGCAACGTTTGAGGCGGCATGTTCCGATTATATAGCGCATGCGCTGGTGGAAAATTAACCTTAAAATATGTCTTTCAAAACATCTAAAAGGTAAATAAATACGTTTTGAACTTATGCTACAATAAAAACATATTATTTCATATTTTGTTTACGACTCAAACATGAACGGTTTTAGGAAACCATTTCCTTTATCAGAGTCGAAGATGAGAATGATGGTTTCTAACATTCCTTCTAACTAAACTAAACTAAACCAATCAGTTTTCTATCTGTATAATCACCCAGAAGAGGAGTCTGCAACGAACTACGAAACATCGATCGAATACCACGAGATACAGTTATACTAAGGAAGGAAGAAGGATGTCATGTACCACAAGGAATATATTTAGGGTGAAGTTTGAACTACACTATAGTATACAATCATTAGGTACATTTGCACAGTTATTGGCCTTTATGTTTAAGACCAATTGGCATCAAAAACTCCTTTTTGAATTTTTGTACACTTGGCATCTACGAGTATGTAATGTCCAGCCTTCAATTAGAAAGTTTTCTTTATTTATTTCGTAACGTAACGTGAATTTATACGAAACTTGAATATAATTTTGTTGGAGTGGTTTCGGACAAGGGGAATAATTTTGGAGTGATATTGATGACGAGTTAAGATATCCCTAGCACAGATAACCGAAGGTTTCTGTGATTAATTATTATCGTCGTTTCACGGGAACAATGAGTTATGTACGTAAGATGCTAAAGATAAATACGAAGATCCTTGTGAGAAATTGTAGATAATGCTGAGCAAGGGAAAGGGAGGCCCCTATATAAACTGTGAAGCCATGCGCATAATATAACAAGACAGATGTAATAATGTTGGATGTACTATGTAACAAAGTACATAATTTTAGAATTACATTTTCCTCGTTGTAGAACTATCTTTATAAGTTATAAACCAGAATGAATCATATTCACTGTTAGATGTATAATCATGTAAAACCCGTTACCATGGAACAAACAAACAGACAAACCATCAATCCCCGAAAGGATAGGCAGAGATAATGGTCCGCCACACTACTCTATTCTGACACACCTCTCTTACTTCCTCCACATTGATAGAGCGATTCATACAAGTACAAATGAACTTATTGAACGCTGAAAGCATTAACACTGTGGAATTCCATAGTAATATACTTAGGAAATTGAAAATTACTTTGTTTAATCCACAAAATAATAAAAAAACACGACATGTTTCGGAGGATACCTCCATCTTTAGGTGTAAAAATATAATAAAAACTAAACAAAGAAAGACTTATATAAAAACGCATTTAAATTTCGATACAATAATTCAAATTTAAAAATTAACCTGGGCTGTTTGTTACAAGTACTAATATTTTTTTTATCAGTAAGAACTAATAAATAATGTAAAAAATTGGAATTTAGAAAAAACATACAATTGAAAAGACATAATTGATATAGAAATTAATAAATGATTCAATTTGCATAAATATTAATTTCTATATAAATTATGTCTTTTTAATAAATGTTTTTTTCTAAATTACATTTTTTAAATATATTTTTTTTATATTATCAGCATGTGTTATTATTATTGAATATTATTTAAAAATAAAAAAGCAGTAAATCTAATTATTTTAATGAAATCTCTTGATGGAAGATTATTAGAAATAATAATGAAATTAAATAATATTTTTAATTACTACTTCCATGTTTGTTTTTATTTCTACAGTGGCCGGTTTTGCCAGGGTGACAGGCTGGCATTAGTATGTAGATCCAGCAATCCATTGGTCAACTTGGACTTGGACTTGGATACGTGCATAAAAGGTTTTAAAAATAAAATAGAAATACATCTAACTCTAACCATGCGCTAATGGCGGGGTAGCCTTTCACATTGTGTTAAAAAAGATGTTCTGCTTAATCCTTAATAAACATAAATCTTCATAGATGGCGTTAGTATGTAGATTATATATAGATTAATCTTAGAGATTAACATATATAAACAAAATCTTCATAGATGGCGCATTGAAACTGACATGTGAATTCTGGCGTTGGACTTTAACATATATACAACTTCCAAAAATTTGTCAGACATGATCATAACAAATGTGGAATGGGGAATGTTGTAATTACATAAAGTGTGCACTTAACCCAACCAATGACAGGTTATAAGTCCTGTAAACCTTGATCAGTCATATTCAGTTTCCAGTTTGCATCATCGTCTCTATTGAGATACAATTAAATCATAAAAATTGATAACCCGCAATGGGTGAAATCCAGTATTCGTATACAAGTATATGTATACATTCAAAAAAATATTGAAATACATCTTTTCATTCTGAACACCCTCCGATGGTACAGCGTGAAAGTTAGTTAAAATTGTCATTTTAGTTGGTCCACTCAGACGGAACCGGAATTAAGTGTGAACATACGAAACTAGCGAAGCAAACGAGATGAACTCCGCCGAGCGGTGTGGGAATCACGACCCCGTGAATATGCAGCGCTCCCTCGGGCCCGCGGAGGTCCCGGGCATCTGCTGATCATTTGATGAGAGAACTCCGAGGCAAAGGCCAGAGTTCCGCAATAAACTTGCCTAACCCGTACATTAGTATGAAACGGGCTAAGCGGCCCGGCACAATTTAATGGCGGCGAGATAAGGGGTAAACTTGAATTCAAACAATGAAAAATGTATCAAAGTTTTCTCATATATTTCCGTAAAAGAATTTAATAAATTATCTATTAAAAATTTTAACTCTGTTATGTTATCACATTTTTTTTATTTTTCCAATCTATAATTTTTTCGTTTAAACGAAAAAAAAAGTTAAACTGTTAAATTAAATAACTTTGTTTTTTGTATCACAATTATATTTCATTTTACGCGACAGCTGTTTCATCAACATATGTTGACATCATCAGGTGTTACAATAATATATCAAATGTCAAATTTTCGTGATTTTTCGATTCTTTATGTGTATTTGATCCTATGTCAATTTGAATAATTTCTTTGATATAATTTTGGAGTTTTTGCTGAAATTGAGTTAGGTGCCTAAATATTTTAATTAAAAGAACGGTTAGTTACTATTTATAGGAGAAAATATAATAAAATAATAATAACAGTAAATAGAAGGAACAATTACACATAGTATAGAATCTAAAACGATGAAACATAATAAATTAAAAACGATAATCAATAACAGGAAGTAGATAACATTAAAAGGAAAGGTGACAAAATTGAAGGTAGTATATGCGTAAAATAAAATACATTTGTGATACAAAAATACAAAGTTATTTAATTTTACAGTTTAAAATGTAAAGGTATCATAGTTTTTCTTCCAAAACAATGGACTAATTAAAAAAAATAGTAATACTTGATGATGCCAAGATGGGTTGGCGAAATAGCTGTGGCGAAAAAAAAAATTTTGACACCATAACGGCGTTTAAATTTTAACAGTTAATGTTGAAGTATCATACAGCCAAGTCAAATTAGCGTTTTAACTGGAAATGCGAGATAAAAAGCTGGAAACTCGTATACACCTTCATTTTGACGTTCTAAAAGTTGTATAAAAAAATCACATACAATTTAGTCTCTGGGTCGTGAGTTATTCAAGGTTAAAAATCACAAAAATCGGTTATTCGCGATTATCTAGGCTTCTATAGCTCCAATAATGTATATTATAAAAAAATGTAGAGCATAAAATTTGCGACAAATTTTGTTCCAAACAAACTAGACTACTGGTGTTTCGGCCAAAACAATGGATAATTTAATTGCTTTTGTAACGTTCTTTACGCATCTCGAAGATTCCAAAAATGAGCATTTCAAAAACACATGACATGTTAATTAAAAAAGCAAATTTATGATGACGGCCTTCGTGGCAGAGTGGCAACAGCTATTGCCACAACGAAGGTCTCGGGTTCAATTCCCGGCGATGACACTGTGAAAAAAATTCTCACGCTGTCTTAGGTGTGATAGAATTCACGTAACAATGTAAATAACGATAAAAAGTTTAATACAGTGATTGGGTTCAAATAACCTGGTGTATACCACCGCATTGAAAGGTCCAAGCGCCATCCCAAGAACCAGCAATTTTTTTTTACTAAACTTTGCTGCAAACAAGTCTCTAGGAATTTAAATCATGATGGATATAATCCATAAAGAAATATGGAAACTTGTCGTAAAAAACTACGAGTCAACACGAGGCATTTGAAATTAAATGAAATGCTTCATCATCATCATCATCATCAGCCGTCTGTCATCCACTGCTGAATGTAGGCCTCTCCCAAAGCCCTCCACCGCCCCCTATCCATTGCCGCTCCCATCCATCCATGTCCAGCAATCCTCTTCAGATCGTCGGTCCAGCGGGCAGGGGGACGTCCAACTCTACGGAATCCTGTACGCGGTCTCCACTCCAGAACCCGTCTTCCCCATCGGCTGTCGGTTCTCCGACAGATATGGCCAGCCCACCGCCACTTCAGCCCGCCTATCCGTAGAGCCACCTCAGTCACCTTGGTTTGTTGTCGAATAAATTCGTTTCTAAATCTATCCCTCAAGGTTATTCCAAGCATGGCTCTTTCCATGGCGCGCTGGGCAACCTTGAATCTGTAGACTAGACCTTTTGTCAATGTCCACGTCTCGGCTCCGTATGTTATGACTGGCAAAACGCACTGGTTGAAGACTTTAGTCTTGAGGCATTGTGGTATTTTGGAAGTGAAAACATGACGTAATTGAAATGCTTCAATGCCCTGGAAAGACACGGTCAATAGAGACGACCTTTAAAGAGCAAGAATTAACACGGCTCTAGTGTAAATACACAATAATTTACTTAAAAGGTGTTCGATACAGTGGCATTATAATAACAACAATAAAAAAAAAACGTTTAAGGGGATAGGGGCAGTCAGAGGTATGAAAAAAACAAGCTTTTTTTGTCAGTAACTTATTTTATTTTATAATACCAACAATTAAAATTATTATATTATGTTGTAACTTGATTTGACCCAAATCAGATTTTTTTTGACTGGCAAAAGAAGGATGAAAGGAGAATAAATGCAGTAGAAATGAGATCTCTTTGACGAATGTCTCATATATAAGAAGTGAATGCGGTGCGAATGATGGTGTTGTGAACAAAAGAATGAAAGGATCACTAAGATGGTTTGGAGATGTTGAGGAAGCGAGAGAAATATGTCAGGAAAGAAAAGTGTGGCAGTTCATACTTTCTGTATACCCCTTCGGGGAGACGGCGTGATGGTTAGTTGGTTTGATTTTCTTAAATTATATATGAAGTTATCGCCATATTTGTTGGACACTTCCAAAATGCGGTGACCATTATAACTTCTTAGAGGTTCATCTTAAATCATTCACATAAAAACATACATATTTATTAATAGTTAATCTAGTGGTCGAAAGATTTTTTTTTTCATTTTAAAAACTTTTGTTATTTATAACTAAATAACTGTTTTTTAGGCCGCCATTTTGTAATTTTTAAAATAAAATAAAAAGCTTCGATCGGGTACTAGATTAACTATTTAAATATATGTTTTAATAGTTTTAGATGAACCTGTAAGAAGAAATAATTGTCACCGCAAAGCACCGCTTGTGGAACAGGGTCCAACAAATATGGCGATAACTTCATATAAATATATATTTTTTCTCTCTTAAAATTCGGGTCAAATCAAGTTAAAACATAATCATAATAATTTAATATTGTTGGTTTTATAAAATAAGTTAAATTACTGAAGAAAAAAAATACTGAAAATACTTGTTTTTTCATACCTCTGACTGCCCCTAACCCCTTAAATAAGTTAAGTACAAGAAAATAAGGCGAAACGTCGACCGCTGGTCAAGACGTCAACATCTCGCAAAATTATCACACTTCCGAACACTGGTGTGAACCGACAGGAACGAGATGCGGACATCGGAGCGAATACCTTCTGCAGTAAAAAAGAGCTTCAGGTAAAATTCACTTAAATCTAGTCTCAACTGATGCACACTGGTGCGTCCTAACTAGCGGTGAGAATATGAAGGAGAGAGCTTTAGGGATTTTATATATGAAAACCTTTGAAGCTAAATACCTTACTAACCATCACGTCGTTTCCCGGGAGGGGTAGGAAGAGGATGGACATGCATACATCGTAATATGCACGCTCGTCGGTTTTCCGACATCGAATGTGACCACCTTTCAGTATTTGATTAATTTCCTTGGTTTTTCACGGCTTCTCCTTCCGCTCATATTGCTTGTATACAACATTTTCACCATTCTTCTCTCGTTCATTCGTTCCATATGTCCAAACCATCTCAGGGATCATTTTTTAATTTTACTTATGATACAATCATCTGCCCGCACATTCTTCTCAGTGATCTCATTTCTACGGCATTTATCCTACTTTCGTCCTGTTTGCCAGCTCCAAGCTTCACATCCCTACATAAGGGTTGGCACTAGAACTCCATTAAGCTAATTGAACAGAATAATGAAAAATGCAAAACTGCTGTTTTATAAAAAATGAAATGACACTAAGTCTGCGATGGTGTAGACACATTTTATTTTTATATTTATTTAATAAAGTTATATATTTTTTTAATTTACAATACAACTTTAAACAATGAATTAACAATATAAAAACATTTAACTTACAATACAACTTTAAACAATGAATCAAAAATATAAAAACAAAAACATTACATATTGGTATTTGAAAGCATTTTAGACAAAACATCGCATGAGAACCGGAATCTCTTATCTCATTTGGCAATTCATTAACTTCCCTCTATAGAAAACAGCTTTCTCTGTACTTTCAAGTCTGGGTCTCCGGAGCCGGAATCTATCACGACATCTCGTCAAATAGCCATTTATTTCATAAATATATACTAAATTTAATGTGGAATGCAAGGATGAAGAAAATATACGTTAACGATGTAAACGGAGTACGGAGTCCAGGAAGATAGAGGGAAACCTTACATGACCAGATTAATTAATTTTTGAAGGTCAGCAATGTTAGAAGTCCAAAGAAACGACGTGCATGTGTGACTAGATACATGTGGAAGAAATCTAAAAATAGGTGTGATAGTTCATTTTCTCTGCCTACCCTTCCAGAGACGATTTTTTTTTTAAAATGAATAATTCGCAGAGCGCTGGTTCCGTTTCACAATAGACTTGCAAAATCGTTTTAACCTAAAAAAACCTTCCGAACAGCTTCGTTTTTTACACGAGTGTTCCCTCAACGAAATTTAAACATGTATGCATATGATGGAAGGGTGTAAACAAGATTTTTTTATTCAGCTATACTAGGCAATCTACCCGTCTGACCGGTTTGCCCCGGGTTAGAGGAGCACAGAGAGAGAATCAAGAAATTATATAGTTCCACTCATGATGAACCGATAAATTAGCGCAAGCTTGTTAGATTCGGAGAAGCTGGAAATATGGACCATTTGCAATGAAAGCGGAGATAAATAAATAATAAAAAAAAAAAAAATCAACGAATATGTCATAGGAATACATAGATAAATATTTAAAAACAAAAAAAAAATTCAATCTGTAGAAAATAACTAATCAGAAAAGAAATATCAAGGTGCAAAAAAAGAAATACACTACTGTCATACAACAATAATCAGAACAAAATTCATAGTAATCTTGATTCTCCATGATTACCACCACCACATTACCCTGAAGATGGAGACTCCAACGATCTCCGAAACGTCGGTCGAGAAGGAGAAATCACACGGTGTTACCCAAAATCACACAAAACATACGTGATAATAAGACAAATCGCTTTAAATAAGTAAGTTTTGAAGTGCTTTCGCAAGGCAATTTAGAGCGTAATATAAGTAATATTTTTTTGCTCTATTGTAATGGTAGCTAAAGTATACGAGTAGATTTACTCATTTCAGAAAAATTTGATTATGGATACTGTCGGATAACAATTTATTTAATATTTGATACAAAGCCATTACTTGGTGGTTTGACATTATTTAAAAAAAAAATTAATACTTTTCACTTGAGTCAGTAACCCCACGGGTCACGTGGACGGAAGCTCAGGTGAAGGGTGGACGAAAGGACTGCTGACTTGGAGACCGTGGACGGCAGAGAGAAGTGCAGGGCGACCGCAACTACGATGGAAGGATGATCTGAACAGACACGTCGGAATAACCTGAATGCAGTCTGCACAGGACGGAGTGACATGGAAGCGAATGGAGGAGGTCTTTGTCCAGGAGTGGACGGGAATAGGCTGAGGAAGAAGAGGAAGAAGAAGTAACCCCAATCGGTTTCACTCTGTTGTGAGCTTCCTCAGGGCTATACACAAACTCAATATCAACCTACGAGGGAAGACTATTCCAGACTGAAGTGCTGGCTACAACGTAAATTCGGTAGCTTAAATGGGCAGCTCTTCTTTCATCTTACGTCTGATGGTAAGATGGATGGAAATGTGATTTTGTGGGTTGCTGGTTTATGGGAGGATCGATCAGTTAGCAATGTTATTTTGTGATTTTTTCACTACTAATTAAATTGTAATATTAGACGTGCAAACGATTACGTTAATATCTCCTTATGCGGTATAGATGAGGTCCCTAAGACGTATGTGTGTAGAACGATGTACGACAGAATCTCAAATGCCGATATTAGAAAGGAATGTAGAGCGAAAGAAGGTATTATGACCAAAATTATGAAAGGACCGCTGCGTTGGTTCGGACATATGGAGCGCATGGGTGAAGAAAGAATCGTTAAGTATACGCTAACGGTGTAAATGGAGTACGGAGTTGAGGTAGACCGAGGAAAACATGGCATGACCAAATTTATCAAATTTTAAAGGTTGGTCATGTTAGAAGCTGGAAGAATCGACGGGCGTGTATGACTCGCTGTATGAATGTGTATGTCAGGATAGAGTAGTGTGGCGGTCCATCTCTCTACCTACTCCTTCGGGGAAACGGTGTGATGGTTTGTTGTTGTTGTTCTCCCTATGTATCATAGATACATATACATTATGATAATAATTTCATATAGGATACGTGAATACGAGTATACTCGTATGTCGGTGTAAATAATGTAATTGAATTAGAATGAAAACATTTCAATAACAAAATTCCAAGTACGTATCAATAAACAGAAAAAGGTTAATTTGGATCGCATATATTTCAATTAACACCAATTAAATCAAATTAATTGGGTTTTTTCAAACAGGAGTTATTTGATAGTGAATCGAAAAGCTATTAATTTTAAGGTTATACGAAATATTAACAACGTAAACTATGCCTTCGAAGTAATGCCACAATGACTTCATTATCAGGGTACATCTTAGCTACTGTTTCAATTGTTTTCTGTTCCGTTTCACACAGGATACGGTGGTCCTTTATCAAAAATTGTATTGTCTTATCTACTTTTGTTTACAACTTTAAATATATTAGCGACATGAAAAGTGCTGGGAAGGTTTAAAACCTTCCCATTGGTTCAAAGGACTGTTGTATAATAAAACAATAAAAAAATGATATAATTAGCAGGGCCAATTGAGGACCGTTTTCACAAAGCGAAATATCTAGTACTATATGATTTGCAGAGACTTTCACAGTGTATTAATAAAGATTTTCTGCTTAATGCTTCCCAATTTTAATAGATGACGCTAGTGTAGAGTGAACTAAAAAAATGTAAAGATAGGCGTGGGATTCTAGCATACATATAAGTTCCAAAAATTTGTCAGATGTGGTGGTCATAAGAAGGGCGGAATGGGAAATGTTGTTAAACATAAAGCGATCGCTCAACCCAACCAATGACAGGTCATAAGTCCTGTAAGCGCCTCGGCCACCATATTCTGTTCCAGAAAACAATTTACATATTCGTCTCTATTGAGATACAATTAATCCTACTAAAGAAATGGGTTATGAGAAACCCATCTCTTCGAAGCTGCAGAGAATTAGACCCCAACATTCCCAAAAGAAACGCTGTGGGATAGAGCCATGGGTAGCTACCATACTCCTTCATGTAGAGATACCTCAGAATTTTTTTCTGAACCCCCTCCAGCATAAGGGAATATCTCGCCTCGTGCGGACTCCATATCACAGAACCACTTTCTGTAAACACTACAAGTATCAAAAATGAAAGAAACAAGTTCAAGAATGTAAATTTTATCGGAGATATAAATAAACAAGAAAATCAATCAACTAGCACACAAAAGAAACATGGTAATGTGAGCATGAAAAGATCTACCTACATGTGTTTATAAGAATTATTTATGTGCATAATATTATTTCAAAGCGATTAATAAAAAATACGACACATATGTAAATGAAATAAGGCGGCAAAAAAATATTTATGCACGTAGTATTTTCGACATTGAACGGCCTACACAGGCGAGTTGGCAAAAAAAAATAACAGGAACTCTATCAGAATGAATCCTAGTGGTACGATTCCATAGATAAAATATGCTAGATTCTTTCCTTTGCCTTTTAGAAACTGATTAATTTGATTTACCATAATTATAAAATTTGAATTTGATTTGGCAAGGGCAGGTCATGTAGCGAGATAAAGTGAGGATAGATGGACCCAAAAAATAATAAGGTGGAGACCACGGGAAAATAGGAAAAGCGTCGGCAGGCCGCAAAAACGGTGGGCCGACGACATTGCTGCCGTGGGGGAGAAAATGTGACTGCAGCTGGCAGAAAATAGAGACGAGTGGATAGGAAGGGAAGAGGCCTTTGTCCAACAGTGGACCGACGAAGGCTGACGGAGAAGAAGATAAAATTTAATAATGAATTAATATAAAACTTCAAGAAAACAGATTCGAATTAATGATTTAATATGGAGTATAACATCATTTCAAACAGTGCCAAATGCCTTTCTCTGGACCATGGGAGACGAAAAGCCAATCAGAGAACAAGTCGCTAGACGCAAATGGCCGTGGATCGGTCACACTCTGAGACGGAACCCAGCCTGCATCACTCAGGGCGCACTAGACTGGTCCCCTATGGGGGGAAAGAGGAAACGAGGCAGACCTAGAGCCACCTGCAGAAGAGCCCTGCAGGACGAGGTTAAAGCAGCAGGCCTCACTTGGGATAATGTTAGGCATGCGATAGAGTCGGGTGGAGAAGGTTCCTTGAGACCCTATGACAGGACAAGAAGAAATAACAATACAGTACTATTTGACGAGAGGTCGTGATAGATTCCGACTTCGGAGACCCAGACTTGAAAGTACAGAGATTTTTTTATAGAGGATTTAAATTATATAACGAATTGCCAAATGAAGTAAGAGATGCCGGTTCTCTTGCGATCTTTCGTCGAAAATGCTTTCAATATCTTCTAAGTAGGTACCGATGTTTAATGTTTTGTTGTTTTTTTCATTTGCGATTTTTATTTTATTAATTGTTTATTAAATGTTGTTTTATAAGTTGTAAAATGTTCCTGTATTTTTTTATAACTTTATTAAATTAATTAATTAATTAATTAAAAGTTTCCACTTAAGGGTAAAAATTCTTTACTTTCGTGAATATTTCACGGTTTGCAACCAGCATTAATTGATTTTTAAAGACTCTATTTAATTTTAGAGAGACTTATACCATTTTCCGCACGCTTTCATAATAATGTAATTTTATTACTGCGCCACTAACTCAACATTATTAATTATTGGCAAAAGCCAGCCTAGTTTCAAATTCATGCATTCATAATTAGCTTCAATATTAGTATCTAATGTCGTAAGCTCACTATTTCCATAAGCCAAATGATTATAGGCATAATATAGTGATGATTTCAGCAAAGCAAAGAATGTTGATCTTATCCTATAAGATGTAGTTTGCAATGAGAGTAGCGGAAAGACAGGTCCGGAGGAAGTGACCGTTTCTCGTCTGGCTAAGAACTGGTGCGTCATAATATTAAATGAGATTGTTACATGACAACTCATCCAAGAACTCAGCAGGGATGGGATGAAGAATGGAAATTTTATATAATAATACTTTTCATAAAATAAACACTGTTTAATCAATTATCGTGAGATAATTTAATACGAATTTATTTTTAATCATGTAAATCTACATATTTATTAAAAAAAAAAAAAGTAGCTTAAATGTGGCCTGGTGTCTCTTTGATTTTCGTAAATGGAATAACAATTTTTTAATGTCAGTCCCGAATGGACGGGGGACGGGCCTAGGAAGTGAATGAGCGAGGCTGACGAAAGGGCGTTGCTGCGCCCTATGACAGCCTGGGGTAAGCGGTGGGCACCCCTTCTATGTCTATTTATTTTTAATATCACGAAAAGTAAACGTGTTAAGGTTGTTATATGATTCGCCTATAAAACTTCTAGAAAACGACGTTTTCTTCAAAATCAAATATTGTATTTAATGTTAAAAACAAATTTGTTAATAAAACAAAAAAACATTATAGTTATTTGCCTTCAGGACATAATTATTTGATCGTATATATTTTATTCACAAAATTGTACATGCGTATTTTTCAAGATGGCGACCTCGCTAAAACGCAAAAGTTTTTTCAACGATCGTATTAATTTTCTATTCTGACAAAACTGTAGAAACAAAACAATCAATCGTCGGACATGTTTTATAAGAGAAGCACGTTTACATTGCAAAAAGCGTGATTTTGATAAAAAGCGATCAATTCCAATGAATCGTAAACTCCGTGCAAACGAAAAATAATGAGTTTTTGATGGGAACTACAAGGACCCAACGATCCGAAACGTTCGAAAAATACGAGAATCTATAAGCGTCGGTTGGCGTACAAAACAACGGATAACGTTCCGTGATTTGATCCGAATCAACCTCGAACGAGTCTGTATGAGAAATCGATGAAAATTTTCGAATACAAATATTGAATTACACTGCAATGTGTATGAATCGAGGCCGATGTCGAAAATCCTTTAAAATTATTGATTATTTCTTGAACAAATACGTAAAACTCCAAATTAAATACTTAATACGGAAAAAAACTACTTCTAGAAGTTTTATTATGATTTATGAAAATGGCAGCAAGATCAGAATCTACAAAACATGCGTGCGACCTATCATGACGTACGCTGTAGAGACGCGGGCTGACACTGTGCGAACCAAGGGACTACTAAGAACATCGGAGATGAAGGTCCTAAGATCAATTACTGGAAAAACCCTCCGAGATCGTGTCCGCAACGCAGACATAAGAAAAACCTGCGAAATAGAGGATATCGTTCAGTGGAGTAGATCCAAAAGAAGATACTGGAGGGACCATGTAGCCCGAATGGATGGTGACAGACTCGCATATACAGCCGCTTATGAAATCCCTTCCGGACACCGCCCACCTGGAAGACCGCCTAAGAGATGGAGGGACAGCTGGATCTCATCATCCGACGAGATATGATTTCTGTGTCACAGATCGTCAGATCTATCAAAAGAAGAAGAAGAAGAAGATAATGGCATGTTTCGCCTTTCTAAGGCATTATCAAATATTGACATGTCACGGACACGTCATGCGGCGCCCAGCTCACCATGCTAAAAGAAGGGCAATGGAAGCGAACTAGCGACCCAGGGGACGGGGTATATATTTAGGGTAACATACAGTGATTGTTAATACAAATGCAAAATGAACAAACTAACAGTTAAATGAAGACATATAAGGTTCCCACCACCACCCGAGACTGTTATAGGACGCAGCGGCGCCCCTTCGTCAGCTTCGCTCAAACAATCCCTAGGCCCGCCACCCATCCACGCAGGACTTACATTAGCTGGAGAATGCACCATTCCAGAAAAAAAAAATATTGATTGGGAATTTTTTGTAATAAGTTCCCCTATAAAAATATGAAAGATCTAAGTGGAAATCATATTACATGAGAGGAGGGAGATAAAAAATTGCTCGTCAAATCAACCGTGAAAAGGGAAAATGGTTCATCATTAATCACATTTAAACAAAAGATACTCTTAGTAACAAACCACTTAGTATGATAATGGATCAAGTATGAACGGCGAAGACATAATACATAGAGTATACATAGACATAAGACATAGGCATAAAAACAAGAAATTATACAACGCTTTTCTTTACAGAACAAAATATTTTTTTTTACAAACTTCAGATGTTAACACTGGAAATCCACATTTAAGATTTATATATGAAATAAAAATACGGTTTTTATCTAAAAATTGCGATTGACAATTGAATCGCTATCAATTGATATTTTTTCTATTAATTCATAGCGTTTTAAAGATAATCAAATGTTTTTACTGAAATCTCTTGATGGAAGTTGATTTTAAATAATAATTAAATAATATGATTTTCTAACTTCTTCCACTTTTCCAATGCTCGCTGACATAGACAGACTGGTCTGTCGATGCCAGCGAGCCCGGCGAAACCGGTCGCCGTCGAAATAAAGACGAAAGTTGAAGTAGTTAAAATCGTTTTATTTAATTATTATTTATTAATTCATAGCTTAAAATATGAATTGATCACATGTTACATTTTTTATAACGTTTTACAAAGGTAATTTAAAAAAAAAAGACTTTCTCATTCATATTTAACATGCAGTTTTACATCATTGTTGAAGAAACAATAAATTATTCGTTTACATTGATAAAAAATAAAAATAAACTTTACATTAGCCTATACGGTGGAGAATAAAATCAATGATTTAACTCATAATCGGAGGAAAGATTGAGGAATTTCGGAGATTAGCAGAAAACAAAATAAAATGCTATTATAGGTACATAAGATTAATTGTTTCCCACAGCTAAGAACACAGAACAAGACAAGAGTCAAAACAAGATCACAGACATGATCCACCGGGTGACGACTTTAAAATGGAAACGGGCAGGGCATGTCGCTAGAGCTGCAGACGAAAGATGGACCAAAATACTGCTGAATTGGAGACCGAGAGACACGAGAAGAAGAGTAGGAAGACCACAAATGAGGTGGAGGGATGACCTGGAACGATACGCTGGGGTGCTATGAATGCAGAGAGATCGACATGAAGGGGTATGGAGGAGGTTTTCGTCCAAGAGTGGACGGCGATAAGAAGCGGGTGAAGAAGAAGAACACAGATGCAATCTCCCAAGTAACATTCAACACTGGGAAGACTTGTCATAAACGAAATTAAAATATTTTTGTTTTTGAATGTATACAAATACTGGATTTTACCCATTGCGTGTTAAACATTTAAGGATTAATTGTATCTCAATAAAGACGAAGATGTAAATTGTTTTGGAAACAGAATATGGTGATCGAGATTAAATAGATGGCGATAGTGTAGATTGAACTAAAAAATGTGAAGTGTTTCTCCACATAGTAGCATATATACATCTTTCAAAAATTTGTCAGACGTGGTGGTCGTAAGAAGGGCGGAATGGGTAATGTTATATTACGTAAAGCGATCAATTAACCCAACCAATGACAGGTCATAAGTCCTGTAAACGCCTCGACCACCATATTTTATTTCCAAAACATTTTACATCTTTGTCTCTATTGAAATTAAAATATATTAATGCCTAAACATACAATATATCCGCTGATTTATTCTTATATAACTGTTCAATGTTGCTTATACATTTTAATGCAATAAATCTCAATTTATTTCCTAAGAAGTGATTAATCTTTTGTGCCTGCCCATAAACATATCGTTATGTAAATGTTTATCATACAATTTCATAAAGTTGTTCTTTCACACCACGGTGGTGTTAAGTGCACATTATATCGAATAACTGCCAAGTTTTCTTGGAGCTGCATCTAGTCTGGTCTGCAGTGCACTCGGTGCTATTGTGATTATAACAATACAGTATTTTCATCGCCTCTGGTTGCAAAAGTGCCCAATGCACGAGCGTACATTTTCCGCAAAAAACTTAAGTCTCTTATATGCGGATGACGTTGTCCTACTTGCAGACAACGAGCATGAACTACAAGTCCTGGTGAATTGTATGTATGAGGTATGCATGCGAAATGATCTGATGATAAATGTTAATAAGTCCAAGGTAATGATTTTTGAAAAAGAAGAAATCATGAGTCTGCAACATTAGCGTGAATGGTGAAAATTTGGAGCAAGTAGATGAGTTCGTGTATTTAGGTAGTATGTTTACAAGATATGGGCGAGTGGAGAGGGATATAAAGAGAAAGGTTGGGGCAGGCAAAAAAGTGAATGGTGCACTTAAAGTTGTCATCGCAAACAAAAACCTACCCAAAAAAGCTAGAATGTCAGTGCAAAAAGCAGTAGAAATGAGATCTCTAATACGAATTTGTGGATACTCTGTGTATGATAGAGTGTTGAAAGAAAATATAAGAAGTGAATGCGGTGCAAATGATGGTGTTATGAACAAAATAATGAAACGATCATTAAGATGGTTTGGACAAGAAAGAATGGTAAAAAAAGTATATGTTAACGATGTAAATGGAACCAGAAATAGAGGAAGACCGAGGAACACGTGGCAAGATCAAATAAATCAAATATTGAATGTCGGCCATGTGAGGAGCCAGAGAAATCGACGCGCGTGCATGACACGATGTATGAATGTTGAGGAATCGAGAGAAATATGTCAGGAAAGAAAAGTGTGGCAGTCCATTCTTTCTGCCTACCCCTTCGGGGAGACGGCGTGATGGTTAGTTAGTTAACTTTTGTCTCAAATAATAATGAAAATCGATTAATATTCCTAAAAATGTTAATAATGAGTTATTTTAATTAGACATAAACCGACTGAATGGCGCTCATGAACAGGAAGTTATGCTACCGCACCCTGTATATATTTTACGAGTATGAAAAAAATATTACAGTTGTGAAGCGAACGTCCGTCGATGGTCTGCTAAATTCGCAGATCAAGGCGAGACGGTGGCAAATGAAAAGCATTGGACGGGAAACCATACACGGGCGCAAACCATTGATTGCGAGCTTATTGTGCGGGGCGGCCTTAGCTGGGAGAGGCTCCGCACTCTATACAGTCCGTGACGGCCTGGCCGGTCTCCGCTCAATAGCCGAGCGTCCATTTCCATGGCTTTAATTTCCTCTGGCCATTGTGATTGGATACATTTGTATTGCCAATATTACGTGGATGACACAGTAATGCGCGCATGTTTTCTTTGCTCCGTGCTTTAGATGGAAGATATACTCGGACGGGTTCCAATCTACTCGATCAATATAAACAACGTGTAATTTACGTACGATAAAACATTGAATATTGATCATTTACCAAGTCAAACTAACTAACCATCATGCAGAAAGAATGGACTGCCGCACTTTTCTTTCCCGACATATTTTTCTTGTTTCCTCAACATTCATACATCGTGTCATGCACGCGCGTGGAATTCTCTGACTCCTCTCACGTGGCCGACATTCAATATTTGATTGTGCCACGTTTTCCTCGGTCTTCCTCTATTTCGAGTTCCATTTACATCGTTAACATATACTTTTTTTACCATTCTTTCTTCATTAGCAAATCATGTTTCTCCCCTAAAAACATGACCTAAATATGACACTTAACGGGCATTAATATTGGCCAATAATTCCCTATAAGTTCTGGCTCTTTCGAGAACATTCATGTTGTTGATCATATTGGTACAAAAAATGCGCAATTTAAACAAACACGTTTCAAACGATGAATTTAGAATAGCGGAGAACAACAGTACATAATTGCACGCTAGAGTTCGAAGCACAGCGCAGAGACGACGTCGAAGAGAGGAGCAGGAGAAAGGAGAGACCACTGGGAGACGGTGACGGCTCCATTACAAGCGCCTTCCCCTGCCCCAGATGCCCCAGAATATGTGGGTCCAGGATCGGGCTCTTCAGTCACATGCGGACCCACAACCGTGTAGGACAGTCTTTGTCGGACACGAGTAACAGCCGATGATGATGATGAGAATAGCGAGTATTAAATTCTAGACGAACTATCCATTTATTTTTTTTCAACGTGGTCGAATACATAACTCGGATATTTTGAAGGACTTGACTTTGTTTGTCCCTGACAATTATCTGCGACAAAGGCAACATATATTATTTCACCTGCCACTGTGTAGAACCAATTTACATAAGGTTAGATCCGTGGGCAGGGCAATAATCCTTCTAAACCGCATCTCTTCGGATGTAGACATCTTCCACGATAGTGAGGCTACCCTCAGAAAACATCTATCTAATTACTTAATTGGTCTTAATTTTTTAATTATCTCGTGTATTTTTTGTTTTCGTCCATTGTTTATATTGTAATTTTTAAATTTCATAATTGTATATTCTGTTTAAAATATTATAGTTTTTTTTGTTGTTGTTTTTGTATCCTACCTGTATAGTCATAAGCGCTTTGGTTATATACTGTAAAGTTTATGATTTAAAAAATTGAAAATTAAAAAGTATGATTCCGTGAGATATAGTAGAATTTAAGGCAGGGGGAGAGTAACATTTCGCATTTTTATGTATTTCCTACAATCTCTAAGATATAACGGGTCATTTACACGCGACTGCTGGCGGAATTATCGGGATAAGGGCCGAGTTTCCCCACACAATGCGCCTGCCGAGGACAAAATACAATAAGAAAATGTTTAATCGTTCGTGACGTCACTTTATAGGAATATACAGACACACTACACTAGACTCCACGATTCGTGGCTTTACCGCGAAATTCTCCGTTATCAGAAATAGAGAAGGAAGAAATAAAAACAAAAAAAGTTATTTTATAGAATACAAAATCGTTTAGACAGTATATTTACGCACATTGGACTTGGACTTGGATCTTCTGGCTATTCCTCTTACGTCTGTAGGAAACATTGTTGGAATGTGATTTGGTAGTCGTTTTATGATGGGGCTAAATGTATGGCCCAGAGTGTCCCTCCGAAAGAGGGGGGGGATTTAAGGTTTATGATAAAGTTTTACATTATTGTCAAGGAATGCAGGATCAGTTAGGGTTGGGATTTTATCAAAGAAGTCTGTTCCCGAGGGGGAGATAAGAGGAGCAGTGCCTGGATGGAGTTATGGTAGGAGATATCATCGTACGTGAGACCATTTTGTTTGGCGGAGTACGTAGTGGGCTATCGGGGAGCTTTTTTTTATCCGCATTGATTGCGGGAGGGGTAAAGGACTGAATGATGGTGGATAACTTGATCGAATAGCTATTCTTATAAAATTCGTCATCAAGTTTGTATCAGTCATCATTATACGAGTATTTAGTGCATAACGATCAGCGATTGTAAACAATATCTCAATAATTGCGGTCAAATGTGATAGAGATAAAGCGATTTTTAAACACATTGATGTGCGATTGTAAACACTTTTATTCCTAAAAGTTCTATTTATTGTTTCTAGAACAATGAAGTAAAACTCCATATTAAATAATTAATACGAATGAAAACGTCAATTTTATAGAAGTTTTATATTTTATGAGAATGACATGTTTCGACCTTCTAAGGCATTATAAAGTATAAAGTCAACAACAAAACAAAATGTATAAAGTTACATCAATTTTCCAAAAAAATTTAAATTTTTCAATAAAGAAGTTTTTCTTAGAAACACTTTATTTCGTCCTACCTCAGATAACTTATTTTTGATTTATATAATATCATTTAGTATCCCCTAACTATGTCACCATTGTCATAAAAATTCTTAACGAGTTCCAAGAAACACTTTCCAATATTTTTGGGCCTACCCAAATAATTCTTTGTTAAAAATGTATTAAGTCACATCAATTTTCGTTAATTACCATATTCTGTATATAAACTGCAATTTGTTGAAGTTTCGTCACATTTGATAATGCCTTAGAAGGGCGAAAATGTCATTCCCATAAAATATAATAACACTTCTAGAAAACTAACGTTTTCATTCGTATTAATTAGCTAAAAGTTATACCAATTTTTTTATGAATTAAAACACGGTTTTATTCCATATCGATAGAATAATATGAACTCGTTTATAAACAAGTTTACATCGTTCTCCCGACAATTAAGGTGTAAAACTTTCGAAATATGTCTAGAAAAATAAACTAACTAAATAAGTAACTATCACGTCCCCGGAGGGGTAGGCAGAGAGAACGGAGCGCCATACTACTCTGTCCTGACACACCTCCACATGCATACATCGTAAAATGCACGCACGTTGATTTTCTGACTTCGAATGTGGCCGCCTTTTAGTATTTGATTAATTTGGTCAGGCCATGCTTTCCTTAGTCTTCGACGGCTTCTTTTTCCACTCACACTGTTTGTATGCAACATTTAATCACCTTCATCATCGTGAGAACGATATAAAAAAATCTTTATGGAAAAAATATCCGAATTAGACATTAAGCTGTTGTAATACAATATTTTGTATGATACAATAGCGCGAACGATTATATAACATTAAGTTAATGTGTCTCCAATGGGCTAAATCAGAGTACAAATAAATTCTAAATGTCTGTTATATTCTACGATCAAAGTGCTGACTTGATTGCTGGAACCTACGGTACACGATTACTAAAATGGGCTATTTTCAGCAAGGTCGCCCGCCGGGGAGATATCGACCCTGAGATATATTTTTTAATAATTTCTGCATAAATTTTCCACATACCGCGTGTATAAAATTTGATGAATAGTACAGTAACACGAGTCAAAATAAAGGGTAGTGCTGAAACAATTATATAAATAATGATAAAGCATTTAATGAACAACAAATATTTAATTAACATAACGTCACCTTAGAGTAAGAGGGTTCCAACTAACAAAATTTCACATTTGACTTTTTTTCGTGAAAAGGGTTCTTACTAACCTTATCTATACGTACAATAAAAAAAAAAGTGTAATAGTATCGTCATTTTGATGTTACGAAAAGAATCAAGTTCCATCTGATCATTCACTGAAGAAGTATTCATTTACACTTAGAACTTTATTATTCCAAATGTCGCCAGAGATAATTTACACGCTTCTCGGTAAAAGAATTTCATCTGCTTTAGATGGAACCCTTTTATTCCAAGATACACACCCGGAACCAACAAAACTTTGACTTCATTTTTCTCAGCTTTTTACTTTTGACAGTTGGAACCTTCTTACCCTCAGGTGACGATAAATGAAAACGACTCTTTTCTAGATTTTTTTTATGAGAATGACATGTTTCACCTTGCTAAGGCATTATTAAATGCCTAAATATTTCAACATAAATAATGGCAACATATTTGATAATGAGTTAGCAAGGCGAAACCTGTCAATCCCATAAAATATACATAGATATTGAATGATATCGATGTTTTTTTAACTACTTCCACTTATGTCTTTATTTCGACAGCGATCAGTTTCGCCGGGCTCGCTGGCATCGACAGACTGGTAACATAAATATATTTTTTGGAAAATAAACGTTTTAATTTAGTGTTACATCATTGTTCATGACACGTTAAATAAAGAAATGTTTATTGTTAGTTTTACAATGGAGTACAACTCAATATTAAATAATGAATATTGATTAAAAATCTAATTTATAGATATAAGAGCGATAGGTTTCGGCTTGCCTGGTTTTTTTATAATTTTTTTATGAAGTGATATTCCCCAGCAAACCGAAGCATGGCAATCCCATAAAATATGTTTTCATAGTTGTACACTAAAAGTAGATATTGACTAACCTCATTAAAATGTCGACCTTCGTGGCAGAGTGGTAAGAGCTCTGACTTCAATACCGAAGGTACCGGGATCGATTCCCGGCGATGGCAGTGTGACTGTCACACCAGGCCATTTACTTTCTGAATGTGTAGGCCAGAAGATGAACGGTAACACACTTCTCTAGATTTCTCAATTCAATAAGCGACCGAACAAGTTTACATAACCAACCAAAAAAACACAAAACTAAAATACTTACGTATTTTTAGCCCGAATTATAAAACTCTACAAAAGGGATTGCGCTGTAAGATTCGATATGATCTTAATAGCGCATTTTTAGATCTAAAATATAACGCAAAATTTATAGGACATAAAATTACATTTGCATAAGAACGTGATAAAAAAAGGTTGGAATTTTAGACGACATTTAATAGAAAACATTATAGAGGCCATAGATTATTCAACTATGCCACGGATCGCTTGACCATTGGTCCTTCCAAAGGCATTTGCTCCTTTTCAACTACAGCTAGCCTATGATTATCATTGAAAATTCGAATTTAACAAAAAAATCATCCCGTTAATTTCATCGCCATTAACTTATCCTTCAGTGTAAAAAAATCCCACGTTTTGTGATGCTGCCTAATCGCTACAATTTTTAAATGAATTGTTTGATTAATTAACCCTCCCTTCCCTGTGATGGGTATCGTCTACACGTTGCTTCTAATAACCATCAATATCTATTTTATTTTAGGTATTCCTCCATATTTACGCATTGATTAAAAAAATAATATTAATAATAATAAAAAATTATCGAATACATCGGAGTGCGCGACACTATATCCGCATCTCACTCTTGCATACTTCACTGTGGAAGCGCGAGGAGCTCAATGTTCTCATTGCCCGGCAGTAGCTCTCGGGCTTGCAACCAGAGTGGACCTATGCCCGTCCCGTGAGCGTTGACAGGTGTTTTTTTTTTTTTTAATTTAGCAAATAAATCTCAATTATTATAATTTTGACTTCAATTATAAGTGGGGATTAGCTATGAATGTTCTTATTTTTCCGATTTAAAATCGCTAATTTTTAATTGGGTTCCGACTTCCCAACACAGGAACGCGCGTTTTTATTTTAGCACCGTAAGGGAAAGGTTAATAAAACGGTGTTTCATAAATCATCTAATTTATAATTTTAAACTAACTAACTAGCCATCACGCCGTCTCCTCGAAGGGGTTAGCAGAAAGAATGGACTGAAACTTTTCTTTCTTGACATATTTCTCTCGCTTCCTCAACATTTATACATCGTGTCTTGCACGCGCGTCGATTTCTGACTCCTCACGTGGCCGACATTCAATATTTGATTTATTTGATCGTGCCACGTTTTCCTCGGTCTTCCTCTATTTCTGGTTCCATTTCCATCGTAAACATGTAATATTTTTAACATTCTTTCTTCATTCACTATTTCCATATGTCCAAATCACCTTAATGATGCTTTCATTATTTTGTTCATAACACCATCATTCACACCGCATTCACTTCTTATATTTTCCTTCGACACTCTATCATACACAGAGTATCCACACATTCATCTAAGAAATCTCATTTCTACTGCATTTTTTCTACTTTCATCCTTTATTCACCAGTTCCATGCATGCTTCTTATGCAATGCAATATAGAGGAGTCTGGTGGTGTCCATTCTTTGAATATGACCCTAACAGTCCCTTTTTCGCTGTCGTATGGGACTCGTCCTCGTGGAAGACCTCCTAAAAGATGGAAGGGCAGCTGGGAATCTACCTCACATGAGGAGCAACAGACCACATTGGCCTACAATAAGGAAGAAGAAGAATTTTATGTGAAACAACACGTAAGGCAAATATTTCACCCAATTTTGTGGGTGCCCTCAGAAATTTCCGGAACACCGTGTACAGCACGTATTATTTACAAATACCGCAAACCTTTTAGAGCGAAAAATGTCCGTGACAATAATTCGTACAAGATTGCTGAATTCAATTCCAATTGGAACCCTTTCCCACGTGTTCGGATGGTGAGGGGACCCTTCCTTCGCTAACCCTCCGCAGCGTGCATTGTGTACATGGGAACGTGGATCTAAAACGTTTTATTATATTATAGCAAGACCAATGTCGGGGCAGCGTTGAGGCCGAGTAAAACTGGCACTACAATAACTCCTTGTATGCCTTATATTTACAAAATTTAATACACAAACGGCAAAAGGCAGTTCCGATGCTCTACAATCCACAATATGGAAATACAAATACATGGCCATGAGTAAGATGAGAATTTATAAAGTAAGAGTAAGACCAGTAGTAATAACATATGGTGTTGAAGCAAGGCACAGTAAAAGGCGGGCCACACTGTGATAAACAAGCTGGTTTGAAACCAAAATTTGTATACTGAATGTTATTACTCAAACTTAAACCATGTTCTAGACGTAGTAAAAACGTCGATTTTAGTAAACCATGAGTTAAACCGCGGATGTTTCTGCATACGGTTATCTGCATATGGTTTACTAAAATCGACGTTTTTACTACGTCTAGAACATGGTTTAAGTTTGAGTAATAACATTCAGTATACAAATTTTGGTTTCAAACCAGCTTGTTTATCACAGTGTGGCCCGCCTTTAAGGACCAAATACGTTTTAAGTAATTAATACGAATGAAAACGTCATTTTTCTAGAAGTTTTATTATATTTTATGGGAATGACATGTTTCGCCCTTCTAAGGCATTATCAAATGTTGATAATGTTAAACAATTGCAAAAATCAGTTTTGCTTCATACAAAAAATAACAATAACATTTTTTTTCTTGGAAATTAGCAGTTATATCAAGAAAAATTCAAATGTAAAAGTGGTTTGGAATCACACAAAGGACCTAATTTTAAAAAAATCAGGGCGTAATTCGGAGTTCGACCCCTAAGTCCATGTTTTTGCCAAATGGATCCAGTGTGCGGCGCATTGTCGCGTATTTAAGTGTAAAGAATATAATATACGATTTCTCACACATACTCTTTACGTATCACTCTCGCTAAATGTATATTCGCAAGCGCGAGAGAGACAATTTTTTGATCTTCAATTCAATTCGAATATGACGTCAAGTTTGTCATGAGCGGAGCTCACGCTTAATAATTTTTCAAACGTTGTGAGTGTGTGCCGTTTTTTCGCAATTAAATTTAAAGTAGTATCCATTTTGACTATAAGTGTTGTCAACTGAAGCAATACCCAATTAATATGAGTTTTTTTTCGATTTTCAAACTCGCATTTTAAAGCGTCTAGCAATTACACAGCATCGTTAGGCGCGGATATTTTACCGCGGCAAGGGAAAGGATAACATATTATTAAACGGTTTGCTTTACGAAGGGGTTGATTTTTATTATACAGTCTAGAATATTCTGCATGGATACGGAATTGGGTCGCCTGTATTGGAGGGAAGTTAGTATTTATACGTGAATAGAATTTTTTATTGATTAGAATAATATTGCAGTTTCGCGAAAGACTGTTCCACTGACGAAGTCGTTGTGATTTTTTAATCAATTGATTTAATAATAAAACATCAATTAAATTTTGTATTATAATATAGTTTTAGTCTCACAGATTTTCTTTACTGTATTTAATAAAAATATTTGAAAACAAATGAAAGGTTACACCTTAATCTACATAAAAATCAATGTATCGAACTAATGCGGTATAACATCTAAAGATCAAATTAATAGATTAGGAAAAAATATGAATGATAATAAAAACATGTTTTTAAAAATCAACACAAAATGGTGATAGCTATCATTGATATACTGGAAATACTACGGAGGAAATAATGAGTGTTTAATATTGATATAATTTTAAACGGTAATGTCACTCGAAATCAAAATAAAAGTCAATCATTTTTTTCATTTCCTTTGTTTTGGCGAACTAGTGTATTTAAATATTATACAATGAATTTTGACCCAGCAATCCAGCGTAATAAAAACTGCGAGAGATGGACGCGTATTTGTTTGCAAACCACGTTTGCTGAATTGGAGAAGAAGCCTAAGTTATTAAAATTCGAACTCATCTTGTTTTTCATAAAAAGAGAGTTTTGGGTAATCTAGCATATTCCCTCATGATATACGAGTATTCTCGCAAGTAATCTTACTTCGCCAAGTATTTCACACGTTAGTACTTAATTTAATCAAACGAGAAAACAGTGAATTAATCGTTAAGAATTAATTGTATCTCAATAGAGACGAATATGTAAATAATTTGGAAACAGAATATGTGGTCGAGGCGTTTTACAGGACTTATGACCTATCATTGGTTGGGTTAAGCGATCGCTTTATGTAATACAACATTCCCCATTCCGCCCTTCTACGAACACCACGTCAGACAATTATTTGAAAGTTGTATATACGAGTTGTATATACACTAGCGCCATCCATTGAGACTAGAGTCCTAGTGGGAGGAGTGAATTTTATGATATTTTTTTTATTGCAGATCATTTTACTAAAAGAAATAGGTACAACGTTTTTATTTAACGTGTTTATTTCATTATTTATATTATTTTATTTACTTTTAATTTCTAAAATTTCAAAAAAATATATTTTAACATCTGTCAAAATTGACCACAAGTTAGTGTTTGTACCTACTTTCTAACCGATCGCGAATATCATCAGATGCAGCGTTCACATTTAGATTTAAAACACGTCTTTATACGCCATTTGAGGTGATTACATCACAAAAACGGCGCTTTAAGAGTTAGCATATTATTATTATTATATTGAAAGCCCGACTTTCGCAATTTCTGATTAGATGTTGGATTCTTATTCATCAGACAACAACGTATCATTGCACAATGTTCTCGGAACTACCCTTGAGAAACACGATTGTTTTTATAAGGGACCCTATCCTTACGATCTCCCCCGAGCTTAGGAAGTATCCTTAATCCTCGCACGAAAGGATTAGTACACATTCTTGGTTTGTGTTCTCCCTTCGCTCTCACTTCCTACGTATACATTTTCACGTCCTTGAAGCGAACCTTGATTATTTCGACTATTTTCGTAGTGCGCAGAGATAAGCCAAGCTTTCTCCCGATGATAATCGCTGGAGTTTATTTCGGTATAACTTCTGACGTTGATAGTGTCAATCCTGCTAGCCATTACGCGTGTAAATACCAATTATAAGATATCTCTAGATTTTGGCGTTTGATAGGTTTACCACTGATGTTTTATGTAATCACACATTGTATTGACGCACACCAGAAAATGTTTGGTGCACAAATCATTTCGTTATCCAAATAATTTTGCCGCCAATGTGTATTCTATTTAATGGAGATTCTGCTGTATTTCTTTTAACATCTTTTTAGTCTATTTTATTTTTGAACTAGTATACGTTTTATACTTCTTATATCAACTAAATGCAATACGGTATTGTAAAATTTAATTAATAATGAAAGGATCATTAAGAAAGTTTGGACATATGGAAAGAATGAATGAAGAAAGAATGGTAAAAAAAAGTATATGTTAACGATGTAAATGGAACCATAAATAGAGGAAGACCGAGGAAAACGTGGCACGATCAAATAAATCGTTATGCGAAATGTCGCTCGTAAAAGGGGCATCACAATCTGATTTGCTCGTTATGCGATTTACTCGTCATTAGAGGTGCTTGTTCTTGGTGTTCTTCTACCGACCCTTATGTTTGGAAGCGAAGCATGGAACTGGCAAAAGGATGAAAGTAGAATATTTGCAGTTCGTTTTTTACGGGTGTTCTTCGGGTACAAGTTTTTTAACTCGGTCGCAGAAATGACTCTCAGTTTTTAAGCAACGTGCTGTGATACAATTTTGGTCGTAACTGGTGTAAAACCTGCAGAAATCTAAACTCGCGCTTTGTCAATTAGTAACCAAGCGTTTATAGTTATTGCCTGATACTAAATTTGATTATAAAATTAGTATTTTATAACGGGATGACTGTGAAAATGATCCTTAGTAATTTTGTACGCTTTGGTGTAAAACGAGTCCTGTGTCCCGTGTCCGTGGGTGAGGCAGGATGGTGAATGGAAACGGTTTTAGTTCAGGATTAGTATTCCGGAGACGGAGCGTCCTTTAACGGCACTTAGGCCACGCTGCGGCGGGCAATCATGATGCAGATAGGTGTCATGGCCACACACCGTGCACATCAGCGACTCTATTCCCGCAACTCCGACGGTGCAGAAGACTTATTTCACATGATCAATTCGTAGAACTATATCAATGATTGCGTTTTAACCCTTTGGCTGGTATGGTGTTTTCCAAAATACGACAAAAAAAAGTTTTTTAAACTCGATTACACAAATAGTCATTTTTGTGAAGTATTCATCCGTTTTTTTAAATTAATTTAAACACACATTTTTTCCATTTTTAAGTTCATTTTCCTAACGTGTCAATACCGAAATTCCATAATAATATATTTTTTTGAATTAAAACACTATAAAATAAATAATAAAAACTTTGTATTTAGCCATGGTATTAAGCAAGTGTCGCTTGGACCCAAGCTTCATCAGGACAGTATAACAACTGCCCTGATGAAACTTGGGTCCAAGCGAAACAAGTTGGCATCAATTATAATAACCATACCGTGGTTTAAAACAAAGTTTTAGTAGTTATTTTATATTTTTTAAATAGCTAACCACAAAATAAGTGCTTTTCTCGACATGTTTTGAATATACCATATCTTCATCATTGGTAAAGTTTATATCTTTTTTTCAATGATGAAGGCATAATATTTTTTTAAACGTCAAAATAAAAAATAAAACAAGTTTTCGTTAATAAAATAATATGACAATGATGGGAATCCAGTGTTAACGCCTTAAGTTTATAAAAAGATTTTATTTGTTAAAATTTTAGCTAAGTAATAACGCAGTGATTGGCATTTGAAAATCGGTCAAATAACATATTAAATAACTGATTTGAAACAATTAATTTAAATGTACAAGAAAAGGGATTAAAGAAAGTTTGAAATTCAATCATTAGGAATAATCTTTAACTAACGATCGTTGCTGTTTCTCAATGGATTTGCGAACGATATATCGCTTGCTATTTAGTATTTAAAGGGTTAAACCGGCTTCTCACAACTGACAAGATAAATCACGTGGACACGTTGGGTAAAATATATTAAATATAACACGTATATTTAATATTGGGACAACCCATTAAGGTAACGACTAGACGTTACAAATTGAACCTACTCCCTTAAATGAAGTGCATTTTCTACCGAACATTGTATCATTCGTTTTAAATGAGATTACATTTTATCACGTAAATAAGGAAGCTGCAATCTCTGGTATACTAAAATCCACAATATGGAAAACAAAGACATGGCCATTAAGAGTAAGATGAGAAACTATAAAGCATGCGCAAGACCGATAATGGCGTCGAAACAAGGGCAGACACTGTAAGGACCAAACAAGTTTTGAGGATTTCCGAGATGAAAACACTGAGGACGATAGTAGGCAAAACACTGAGAGATCACATGAGGAACACCAGAATTAGAGAGATACGTGAGGTTGAGGATATTATAAGATGGAGCATACAGCGAAGGGTCTATCTAGTACGGTCATGTTCAAAGAATGGACACCACCAGACTTCCCTATATTGTTAAAAGCTAAACTTATTTCCAGCAAAGCTAAGTAATTCTTGAATCGGTTTTCCCGTCCATTCGTTGTGATTGGTTGCATTGGTAATTACCGCTACTTGACATACCTTATTATCTTTTTGATCTACTTTCACTCGCATCCCGGACAATTTCTTAGAAACGTGCTATTTCTGGAAGTAAAAGTATTTTTCGAATATACCTGTCCCTTTTTTCTCCCCCCTCCCTCTCTTTCTATCTACTATATCGCCTCTTTGCAAGAATAACGTGTTATCTCGAATTGACAACGTGACTGATCTGAAAGATACAACGTGACAACACAATATACCACTGTTGTGTTGTCTCTTTCCCTCATAAATTCTCTGTTTTTCACTTCAAAAATACCATGCTTCTGTAGAAAATAATGTTGTTCGAAATGTCTCGTTATTCTTGCAAAGAGGCGATATATACATGTAAATCTGTGTTGTTGTTCTGTTATTACGAAGCCCTGAGGAAGCTTGGGTACAAGTGAAATTAGTCGGCAATTAAAATAACCGCGTACTGGTGAAAAAGAAAGTACAGTGTTTTTATTTTAAATACAAATAACATTTTTTTCATGATTTAATTGTATCTCAATAGAGACGAAGATGCAAATTGGAAACCGAATATGGTTGATCAAGGTGTTTGCAGGACTTATGACCTGTCATTGGTTGGTTTAAGTGCATACTTTATGTATTTACAACATTCCCCATTCCACCTTTGTTATGACCATGTCTGACATTTTTTTTACTAATGTCTAACCACAAAGTGAATGCTTCATACGAAAACTTTTAACAAAATAAAAATCAAGAAACTGTAAATAAAATAGGTATTAAAAAACGATTAAAGGGGTACAGGGGATATGCAGTTATAAGATAGCATTCATCGGGTGACATTGCAAAGCATCAAATAAAGATTCCGGCACAACGAAGGATGAACATAAAAGGATTACACAACGCGTAAGCAAACATGCGGCAACTGGGTCGTTGGGCCGATCTCCATTAAACCTTTATGAATTGAGTAAATTTTTTTATGGTCCAGAAATTGCCTTCGCTCCTTAAAAGCAGCGCATTTCGCAACGGCCCGGAAGCTGCCACGTGATCTCCGTAATCTCAGGATGTACACGATCCAAAGGCGCAAAAACACATCCTTATTAAAGGACCCAGTGGCGGCCGAGTTAAACATCTCTCGGAACAGTGAGTGAGGTTATGACACGTGATATCTGTCTTGTTTTCATACTCCGTTTATTTCTAGATCAAATTCTAATAAGATTCCTAAAAGCTAAATGTATACATTGTATTTTATATTTATATTAATAAATCAATATTACACAGAAATAAAATATAGATCATTCTATGTTATTTTAAAAAAGAAAGAAAAATACGTAACTGAAATCGGGATTATTTATTGGTTCTTTCAAGATAATAATCCCGTTCACACATTGTTCACAATGATGAAAAACTCAATTTAAAATAATTATTACGATCGAAAACGTCCGTTTTCTAGAGGTTTAATTTTATTTCATGATAATGACATGTTTCACCTTGCTAATACATTTGATAATGCATTAGCAAAGCGAAACATAACTATAAAATTAAGTAAATAGCCCATTGTTTTAGCCGAAACACTATGATTCTTCAACATTACTGTTAAAATTTAAAACACTGTTATAATATCACAATTTCTTTTTATTCACCGATTGTCGCGACAGGTGTTTTAGCAAAGCGAAACATAACTATAAAATTAAGTAAATAGTCCATTGTTTTAGCCGAAACAATATGATTCTTCAACATTATTACTGTTAAAATTTAAAACACTGTTATAATATCACAATTTCTTTTTATTCACTGAGTGCCGCGACAGCTGTTTCGCCAACCGATGCCGGCATCATCAAGTGTTACAATAAACTGATTTCATTGTAACACCTGATAATGACAACATCGGTTGGCGAAACAGCTGTCGCGACAATCTCAGTGAATAAAACTAAATTGTGATATTATAACAAAGTTTTAAAATTTTAACAGTTCGAGAAAAAATACACTTTTCATTCGTTTTAATTAAGTTATCGGCATTATTTGCATAAGTTTTATTGCTAGACAGCGAACACATTGCCCAAAAAACCCTCAGCATTCCCACAAAATCAAGAGGAAGAGGCCGCCCAATGGCAACATGGTGGGCCAAGATGGAAAAGGAGCTGCGACCCGAAAACCTGACCGTGGAGCTGAGCCAGGATAGAAAAGTTTGGCGTCTTCGTACGAGGAGGACCGACCCCGGATGATAGGAAATGACAAAGGGAAAGAAAAAGAAGAAAATAACCAATAATAATTTATTAATTTAAAAATTTACGCCCAGGTATAGGTAAGTATATAAACATGGATACTTGTACAACGTAACTTAAGATTATGTATTACTGTTACAATTTAAAACATTGTTATAATATCACAATTTCTTTTTATTCACTGACGACTTATTCGCGACAGCTGTTTCGACATCAACAGGTGTTACAATAAACTGTTTATTGTAACGCCTGATGATGCCAACATCGGTTGGCGAAACAGCTGTTGCGACACTCTCAGTGAATAAAAATAAATTTTGATATTATAACAGTGTTTTAAAATTTAACAGTAATAATGTTGAAGTATTATAGTGTTTCGGCCTAAACAATGGACTATTAGATTATGTATTTTGTGATATTTATAATATTAAACATTAAAATATAGATCGAGAATGAAAACATGAGAAAGCAAAATAAAAAAGTTATAAACGAATTAATAATACGAAAACAAAACCTTATATAAATAAACATTAAAGAAAATTTGGCCATCGTCTCGTGGCTTTCAGAACCCTGAGATGACATCGCACCGTGAGTGTAAAACCAAAACAAGTGCAAATATACAGTTTGGAGATATGGGAGTTTAAAGACTTCATATTGCTTGGAAAAACTGTTTTTTTTAATAAACCAATGATTTTCAGTTTAATGTAATATATCTATAAACCGAAAATCATTGGTTTATTTAAAAAAAAAAACAGTTTTTCCAAGCAATATGAATTCTTTAAACTCCCATATCTCCAAACTGTATATTTGCACTTGTTTCGGTTTTACACTCACGGTGCGACATACTTTTTAAATAAAGAATAATGGCACAGTTTTTTTTTTCAAAATTGATTAACTCACATATTATATAAGTTAAAGATAGCGGGAGGGTGTTTAAAATTCGATATGTTTCAAACAGTTGAACTATGCGCCGTTTAACGATGAGAAAATCTCATAAAATCACACATATAGTTATCTAACATTACTTCAGATTAGAACCCTCATTAGGGCGCAATCTTGAAAACAGAGCACCGCCATTAATAATGAAGTTAGTTTCATAACGCAATTAAATTTCAAGGAGAGAGCCTCCGAAAACTGAGAGCTTTTCTCGAGCATATTTACATGTACAGCGGCAATTAACGTCATACCCCTATGAGCGGATAGCAATAGACAATATTAGTGCTAGGCGATATCATAAGTACTTAGATACCCAATAAATACAATACATAGATAAATTAAACTCTTCTGATTTTGAAAATTTGGTTTGTGGTGCTCCTGTAAATTTGGAGATATTTCGTGTATAAATAAGTGAATTGTTTTGGTCAATTTAATTGTTGCCGCACTTTATAATAGTTAATTGTGACACGTAATACGTTTGTACTGTTTTGCTGTTAAAATTATATTAGTTTTTTCGTTTTTATAAAGAATTTTGACTTTTTTGAATTTTTTTTTTGGTGTAAAAATAAATTTTTCATTTGTTCCAATGACAATTTGAATAATTTCTTCAATATTCTTTTAAAGTTTTTGCTGGTTAAGTGCCTAATTACAGCTAATTAAAAAAACGGTGGATACGTGTAACATAAATTAAATAAACACAAAATTCCGGATCGTCCATGTCAACATGTGCAACATCGAAAAAAACATTATGTGTTATTACATTATGTGTGAAATTAAAAAAAAAACGGTGGATACGTGGAACATAAATTAAATAGACAATATGTGCATCATCTAAAAAGAACATTTTGTGTTAAATTATTTTTATTTTGTTATTCTATTTTATATCAATGTATTTTATATTATTTGTTTTAGATTTATTTTGTAGGTGTTGGACGATCGAAGTGTGCGCGGGAGATGCCTATTGGTGGCGATGATGTTCGCAACCCATCACACCGCGTCTCCCGCGGGGCGAAAAGAGAAGGATGGAGTGCCGCATCAGTAAAAGTGTGACAGTCCATTCTTTCTGCCTATAATTTCGGGGAGACGGCGTGATGATTAGTTAGTTAGTTAGTAGATAAATAAAGTGAACATTTCGGCATTCCGAATTTGAAAAATTATTTATGGTTATTTATTAACATAAGTAAAGCACTATTACGAGCCGCCGAAATGAAGACACTCCGCGCTATTCTGGGCAAAACACTGAGGGACAGAATCAGAAACGCGGTAATACGTGAGACCTGCGATACCGAAGATGTTGTCAGATGGGGCAGGAAAAGAAGACGCTTCTGGCGCGACCACGTAGAACGAATGAGCGACGATAGACTCCCCCAAGCAGCCGCAAACAACGTGTCAATGGGAACTCGCCAACCCGGAAGACCTGCGAAGAGATGGCGAGACAGTTGGAGTTCTGTGTCCCAGGAGACTTCGACGTCTTAAAAACAGATCCACAGATCTATTAAAAGAGGAAGAAGAAGAAGAAGAACAAGTAAAGCTGAAATAGATAAATAAAATCGTCTTTATTTTTTCCCGGGATCCTATTATGTTAGGTAAAATACAATATCACCCAAGCTCCTGCTTTGGAGGTTAAAGGGGAATTGGCTGAAGCACTTTCATTGATTGGCGGGCCTTCAGCGGACAAGTACCCACTGACTGATTTCCTTAACAGGTTGGCATCAATGGAATAGCTTTTCTTACACACGCGACAAATATTCCCGCCAGAATGTTTTCAAAACGCATCCGACGAATTCTACAGTTAAAAATAATAAGTATTTATTTATTTATTGTTTCTTGAACAATGGTGTAAAACTCTTTATTAAATAATATAAACAAATGAAGACGGTTGTTTTCTAGAAATATTATTATAATTTATGAGAATGACATGTTTTTGAAAGGCATTATCAAATGTCATTTGATAGTGCCTTAGACAGGCTAAACAGGTCATTTCCATGAATTATTATATAATAAAACTCCTAGAAAACGGACGTTTTCATTCGCATTAAGTAAAACTCCATAAAATATTGAATATTGATGAAAACGTACGATTTGTACGAGAATTAATATACAAACATTTGATAAAGCCTTAGGCAAATCATGTTATTTGCATTTTCTAAAAACTGAAGTTTTATTTCATTTATAATAATGAAAATGTTTTATAACATTACTAATTATGAGTTTATAATACAATATATTAAAAGCTATAATATAACAATTTCTAATTCTAAAAAAAATCTTAATAGATGATGCTAGTGTAGTGCGAACTAAAGACAATGTGAAGATAAGTGCAGAATTCTAGCATATATACATCTTCCAAAAAAAATGTCAGACGTGGTGGTCGTAAGAAGGGAGAAATGGGGAATGTTGTTAAACATAAAGCGATCGCTCAACCCAACCAATGACAGGTCATAAGTCCTGTAAGCGCCTCGGCCACCATATTCTGTTCCCAGAAAAACAATTTACATCTTCGTCTCTATTGAGATACAATTAATCCTTCCTAAAAAAATCATCTATACAACCTTCACATTGTGCTGTAAATTAATATTTAGACGCAAACGATAATGTCACCATGGTCATATAACTTGGTCAATCGTATTTTTACAGCGTTTATTTGATTTGCATATACGACAAAATTTATGTTTAAGGTTTACAATGTACAGTACTTATGAATTAGGTACACCTAGTTTTCAATAACCAAATTTTCAAAGATAGATGGATAGATCGTTGATATTATATTTTTGGAAGCGTTTTTTTTTATAGACGGATATATTCAGAGAAACAATTAAACTCAGTCTATTTTAAGTGCCCGATTGAGATAAGCGCTTCGAAAAGAATTAATTCATAGTAAGTAACGTAAATAGATAAGAGAGAATCGTAAAGCTAAAATAAAGATGGTTATCTGGTTGCTTGCGTAAAAGACGAGATTGGTATTAACGATAAACAATAAATATATAAATACTGACGTACTACCTTCAAATTTATTAACGCAATACGGCTTAAAATAAACAGCATTACATATCACAGATCTGAAGATGCGTCAATCAATATGAAAATAAATAATAATTAAGTCAGGGCAAAAATC
Organism: Lepidostoma basale; assembly: GCA_022606425.2. Lineage (NCBI taxonomy): Eukaryota > Metazoa > Arthropoda > Insecta > Trichoptera > Lepidostomatidae > Lepidostoma > Lepidostoma basale. The sequence goes on along the minus strand of JAHDVF020000035.1, from coordinate 10,919 downwards.
CGGATGTCGTCAGATAATACGAGAAAGCGAGAGAGGAATACTTCCATTCTCTGCGGAAGTAATTCGAAATGCACACGATGCGCATGCCCGAGAACGTTTCTGGATTATTAAGATTTTTTTCCTTTGTATACAACAGGTCGTTTGAACCAAATTACTGTATACAATTTATTTTAGCTATTATATTGATTCTTATGACATGTGATAGGTAGCTAATCTATCGCAATTTTATTGTCACGTGAATTCTACACCAGACCAAAGAAAGTGTGACAATCACACTGCCATCGCCGGGAATCGAACCCGGGACCTTCGGTATGGAACTCAAAGCTACTACCATTCTGCCAGGTAGACATTTTGTTCTAATTATTGTTGTATGACAATCAACAAACAAACAAACCATGAAACTTAACGAAGATTTTTGTTTACTTCCGTGAATATTTCACGAGTTGGAACTAGTTTAAATAATTTATTTTAAAAAAATTAACCCATAACATAAACTGTGTTATGGGTTAAATTAATTCGTGTTGCCAAACTGAAGTTGAAATGGGCAGAACATGTCACCAGAGAGGGAACAGCGAGATGGGCACCCAAAATCTTGTCGTGAAGACCATAGAAAAGAAAAAAATGAGTATTGGTCGACTCCAAAAAAGATGGGTTGACGGTAAAATACCAGTCGGGAGAAGACGATGGATCAGAGACGCGTAAGATGGAAAATGTTTGAAGATGCCTACATCGAGCAGTGAAGAGATGGTTAGGAAGAAGAAGAAGAACCCATAACACAAATATGTCCAGTGTGACTCGACATATTTCATATACCTATTCCTATCGTGGATTTAATTCAACATTATACTGCAGTTTTTTTAATGAACATCTTAATAATAATTGCATAATTTACACTATTTAAATAAGATTTCGTCTTGCTAAGCATTATCATTTTTAGATGCTTTAGGTTTAAATATAATATTTAAAAACCATTACGTCGTCTTTTCGAAGGGATAGGCAGAAATAATGGACCACGCTGTTCTTTTCTGATAAACATCTTTCACTTTTTCAACATTTTTACATCGCGTCACGCACGCACGTTAATTTATCTGACTCCTCTCGCGGACATTTCATATTTGATTGATCGTGCCATATTTTCCTCGGTCTACCTATATTTCTTGTACCGTCTACATCGTTAACATAATATACTTGCTTCGTCATTATTAATTCATTCATTTGCGCTCTTGAGGTGATGACTATTTCCGCAGAGCCGTTTAGACTAGGTCTTCCTTAATTTCTGTTAGCATTTACAATGCTCTGCTTCGACAACCCATTGGTATAATTATCTGCCAATCATTATTTGGCTCATTTGGGAATACTTGTAGAAACATCTTGTGTTTTCTCGTACGTTTTCTTAAATATGCAGATTACGTATTAAGCATTATATTTGGGTTTTTTCTGTATCGAGAAAATAGGTTGCTGGGCGGTGTGACATAACAGAATATTCTAGAACACGCGTTCCGATACGGGAGGTCATTCGCCTTAATAAATCAGGTGTGATTGGTCGAAAAATCACAATGGCGACAGGCAGCAAGGACGCCATTACAAGACATTGAATTTTTTTTTACGTGCGACAAAAGTAGTTATATTTATCTCGTTTCTAATAAGATGGATTCAGTTATGACAGTTTTGCAGTGGCAGTAACAAAATATATTGTTATTTTATAAGGATTAATTGTATCTCAATAGAGACGAAGATGTAAATTGTTTTCTGGGAACAGAAGGTGGTGGCCGAGGCGCTTACAGGACTTATGACCTGTCATTGGTTGGGTTAAGCGATCGCTTTATGTTTAACAACATTCCCCATTCCCCCCTTCTTACGACCACCACGGCTGACAAATTTTTGGAACTTGTATATATGGTAGGATTCCACGCCTATCTTTACATTTTGAAGTTCACTCTACACTAGCGTCATCTATTAAGATTGGAAAGCATTAAGCAGAAAACCTTTATTAATGTAGGTACTGTGAAAGTCTCTGCAAATCATACAGTACTAGATTTCGCCTGGAGATGTCTCTCCAATTTTATGCCTACTTGGACCAGCTATTTTATACAACAACATTTTGAATGCATACAAATTCTTGTAGACAAGTGTCCAGTATTTGTCAAGTCTTGTCATCAAGTGTCAAGTCTTGTAGACAAGTGTCCAGTATTTGTCTACAAGAATTTGTATGCATTCAAAATGTTGTTGTATAAAATATATTGTGTTAATTAACGCATAAAACTATAATTTAAAATAATTGTTGCATAACTCAATAATGTTTTTCAAGATTAAATGGAAGCATTTCCAACCCCCATTGTAGAATGTTCTACTTGCAGATGATTTTCTTCTCAACGACAGCGTGACAATCATACTACCCTCGCCGGGAATCGAACCCGGAACCCTCGGGGTGGCAGTCAATGCACTTAACACTCGGCCACGAAGGTCGTCGTTAATGGTATAAGACATGTATGTCCTCTTTAGGAATGCTCTAGCAAGGCGACACATGTTACGCCGATAAAATATTAAAAAAAAAAAACTTTTTATAAAACTGACATTTTGATCCATATTTCGTATTTTATAAATCCTTGAAATAGACATTACATAATTCTTCGACCGCTACTGAAATTTCGTAGTATCATTTTTTACATAGATGATTAATTTTATACCACAGTGTACGAACATAATTTAAAACAAATAAACAAGTATTTGAAAAAAACTATTGAGAATTAATGTGATCTATCCAAACATACAAAAACATATACGATAAGCATAAAAAGTAACCGCTAAGCATCACAATATATCAATTGATTGTGGTCAAATGCACATGTATTTGTGGTTTCAAATACAAAATAGCAGTTCACAGAGTTTAAAAAAAACTAAACATTTAGAATAGGTTGTTTTATACATCTTTTATATTGAATCTACGACATTTGTGGCAGAGTGGCAAGAGCTCTGACTGCCACATCGAAGGTCCGGGTTCGATTCTCGGCGATGGCAGAGTGGTTCCCAATCTGCTGAACGCGGTCTCCTCGGAGATCGGCGTCTTTCATATTAGTGAAAGTACGTTCAGGGGACCAATACTTTCGACTTTAGAAAGCATCTTGTCTTTCTAATGTCGAACCATCTGTAATGCGTTTCTGGTATTATATTGAATGTATATAATATTTTACCTGTACCCAAGAGTTGCCTTAAACATTTATGCTGTTTGTAATGTCTTTTGAGTAAATAAACTGATTTCATTTGATTTGTCACAATGTCTTTGGTCTGGTGTAGAATTCGAGTAACAATAAAATGCAATAGATCTATCACATTTCCTATCACATTTCATGAGAATCAATATAATTTAGCTAAAAACAAATTGTACAGTGATTGGGTTCAATCGACCTGTTGTGTAAAAAAAAATCAAATGGCCATACACAGTGGAGTTCTGAGCATAAAAGCGAAGCATAGAACTAGCAGAAGGATGAGAGGAGAATAATTACGTCGGACATGAGATCTTTTAGACGTAGGTAAACAAACAAACCATCACGCCGTTTCCCCGCAGGGGTAGTCAGAGAGAATGGACCGCCACACTACTCTATCCTGACAAACCTCTCTAGCTTCCTCCACATTCATACGAGTCTAACACGCACGTCGATTCCTCCGACTTCTAACATGACCAACCTTCAAAATTTTATTAATTTGGTCATGCCATGTTTTCCTCGGTCTGCCTCGACTCCGTACTCTATTTACATTTAGTACGTATTTTTTAAATTCTGATATTAAGAAGGAATGTAGAGCAAAATAAAGTATTATAAACAAAATTATGAAAGAATCTATGCGTTGGTTTGGACACATGGAACGTATGGATGAATAAATAATGCTTAAGAAAAAATCCGTTAAAGATGTGAATGGAGTACGGATACGAGGAAGACCGTAGAAAACACGGCATGGCCAAAATAATAATATATTTGAGATCGGCCATGTTAGAAGTCGAAAGAATCGACGTTCGTGTATAACTCGTTGTATAAATAAGAAGGAAGCTAGAGAGGTGTGTCAGGATAGAGTGGATGTCAGATAGATTCTTTCTGCCTATCCTTACAGGAAAACGGCATGGTGGTTTGTTATTGTTAAATCACCTGTTTTAACACATAAAAACACAGTTTAATCTAGTTTGTCAGCGTGGCGACAAATTCTCAAACGATTTGCAATGAAGATAATCTAACGAATGCGTCAATGGTTTGAAATCCACTCTCATTACCTTTGCAGTTTAAATTACCCTTTATCAGTGGATTCCTACGAGACGGCGACACACTGACCTATTTAGAACAATGCACAAAATTATTGTTCTCCGTGTAATACAAACTTTTTTATTTATTCTTCGTTGATTAAATTTTAACGAAAAAATTAAATCAAACGTCATAATTTATTTAATATAGATGAAAACGTATATTTTCTATATTTAATATCTTGCTAAGGCTTAATCACGTGATTAAGCTTAGCAAGGCGAAACATGTCGCTCACATAAAATACAATAAAACTTTTAGAAAACAGGCCCCTTTATCAATAGAGTTTTGCATCATTGTTAAAGAAACAATAAATAAATCAAAACACACAAACAAACCATCACGCCGTTTCCCTGCAGGGGTAGGCAGAGAGAATGGACCGCCACACTACTCTATCCTGGCAAACCTCTCTAGCTTCCTCCACATTCATACAACGAGTCATACACGCACGTCGATTCCTCCGACTCCTAACATAAATAAATCACGAAAACACAAAAAAATTATACAAAATGTCTTAATTATTATGTATTTAGTGTGCTTCCTCACTTGTGTTTATGTTCGACCGGTTTCGGCAGCTTGCTGTAATCTTCTAGTTGCTGCCGTCTTCACCAGAAGATGGCAGCAAGCTGCCGAAACCGGTCGAACATAAACACAAGTGGAAGCACACTAAATTCATAACAATAAAGACATTTTGTATCATTTTTTATTTATTTTCATTATTTAAAATGAAATTCTACCCAATAAATTTAAATGATATAATACATTAACCTTTATGTATAATCGATTTTTTATAATAAATAAGAATTTGGATTTAATTTATATTTGGTTCAAAAAAGTCCTCAAATATAATCTATATAAATAAAAGGCGATCTTCCGGGTGTGTGTCGACTATTTCTGAGGTTATTCCTGAGCTGATCCTTCTGTATCTTGGGGAATGGACTAATTGGAATTTAGCGGTCGTCATAGGCATATTTTCGTTATTAATCGAGCTCTAATTAACTTTATAAATTAATCAATTAATTGAAAATTTTCGTAGTGCAAACGAATATAGACCTTAATGTTCGTATCACCTGAGTATCAATCTTTTGAGTCTATATTCGTTTGACACGGTCTGGAGAGAATTCAGTCTCCATGTAATTTTGTGTAGTGGCAACAATGTGTTTTGCTTTCTGACAGTCCAATATATTGCGTTTTACTTTGGGATGTATAATACTTAATACGTTTTGCTTATTACGTACTAAAATAATTGGTTGTTTAATTGGTACAGTATATTTTATTGGCCATATTTTAATGTACACTAATGCAGACAGGTAATTATACTTCTTAATTTTGGCGAGTATAATTTTTACGCGTCAATTTGAGGTTATGAACGAAATTTTATTTTTTCGTGTGGCTGAAACTTATTCGTTTCTCTTACGTTCGACGGTGATTACTTAATGATATTCGTTTTCTAGAGTTCTAGCCGTTCGATTGGTCACGTGGTCTCTGAACTGTCACAATCTCTTTGTACGTCGTAATATTTTGTAGGTATGAAGTTTCGGTACTTTTAGGTTATGAAGTTTTTGGGATTAAAAATATTCAATGATAATTAAATTGTTCAGGTTATTTCAAAGGATGATAGCGAAAATATAAAATATTGGACGTCGAAGCTCTACAAGAATATGAAGAAACTTGCTTCCGTAAGTATAATATAATATTTATATTTCTAATTCATAAATATATTTTCAGTTTATTCTATTTTGCTGTTTTCTTTATACGCATACTTTGGTCAGGGAAATTGTTACATTACCACAGCAACGGTAAGAAAGTTCTAATGATATACAATATGAATTACAATATGAATGAATGACACAATTCTTATGACTTTTTCCGTTTATTTCTAGGAAAATAAAGTAACGGATCAGAGATGGGACGAAAATTACCGATGCAGCGTGCAAAATAACTTCGTTAAAATGGAATTAGATCAATCAAACAACGGATGATCAGTGAATTAGATGTACCCTGGAGTGGCGAATGAAAACCGGCTCATTTTTACATTACACATAAGCTACTTTTAGTAGTTTTCATTCATATATGAAAATTCCATTATTAATTTCAGGTAAAGTTTTTAAATTTACAGTTTATAGACAATAATTAAGCACATTCCCAAACGTGCCACCTATATATCTGAATTTTGTGTTGCTCGGGCTGCCTGAAATATGCTTCCTGCACGCCTCAGATGCATTGACAAGCCGACAGACTTTAATTCTCACCTAAAAACCCACCTTTTCAAATTATCGCATAAAATGGTAACAACGGTTGTCTGTATATCAATAAACAATATTATATCACATTTGCACAAAACATTCATATGTTTAGAGAAACAAAATTCTTGATTTTGTTGTCCATGAAATTCACATCAGAGCCAATAAAGTAAGTTTCTACGATCGTGATTTCGCTGTTGTTACATGCACCTTTCATGACTAAAAACATTGTCAAAGCGCCCTTGAGGTGAGCTATTCACGAAAACGGCGATTATCAGTTCCGTAAGTTCAATGTTTATATTTTGATATGTACAGGTTTAAATTTTGAATTAATTGGTTTATTTTGTATATATAAGAATATAGACAATTTATATGAAGGAGTCTGGTTGTAATGAATGCTTTTGTAAAATTTTTGTTATTTCTTTAGCACAATCATAACTGCATTGATTAGCATAGTTTTTGATAGTTATTTTTGCCGTTCAGGTAAAGTTTCTAAAATCTCCTACATATAATATTAACACATTTCCACGCAACTCTTGCAATGCTCGATCAAGAGCCTCGAGTATTTTTTTTAAATATACTGCTTAGTGAACACTTGGAATTCATTAATTGTATGGAAGTTGAAAATTTGCCATATGCGCCTCTTCGATGTCCGCCTTATGCCAATTCCAATATTATTTTTTTTTATTTCTAGGAAACAATATTAATTAATCAGAGATCGGAATGGAATCGGTCATATAGCAGGGACAACGGATGATAAGATGCACCCTGGAGTAGCGGGCGAGAAACAACTGGCAGAATTTTGAATGGTATTGCGCTATTTTATTAATGTTATTTAATTATTATGATTTTAATTAGTTATTTAAAATACAATTAATATGACATTTGATGAATTCAAACATAAAGGTGTTCTTTATACGCGTACTTTGGTCAGGGAAATATTAAAATTACCACAGCAACGATAAGAAAGTTCTAATGATATACAATATCAATTTATTCGTTTTACTTACGTGTCATTTTAGGTTATGACGTTTCGTTGTGTAATAATTAGTTAATTGGTATAATCTATTTTAATAATGTTGTTTTAATGTAAAATTGTTCTGGCAGGGCGAAAATCTATATCTTTGGGATTAGATATTAAGTTTTGATAAAATAATTGCCTGGTTGTGAGAGACCACTGGTCTAATGGGGATATTTTTGTATTGGGATTGAAATTATTTTGATAATGAGCCATATTGGTGCATCTGCATGTTGCAATTCTTCTTTATTTTCCATTCCACTGAGTAATTCCAGCAGCACACATACCCAAATACACTATGAGTTACTTCAGCTGTTTTAGTTTTTCTCTGAAAACAAATGCTGTGATAGGTAAACATATCCTTATATGCAGCATTAGCTGCCTCAGTTAGAAGAGTCCAGTAATATTCCATTTTTGACCATTAAATTCTACATTATGCTGAGATTTAAAATATTCAAAGATAATGAAATTGATTTCAGGTTATTTCATTTGCTTGAGGATGGGGAAAACAACGCAGAAGATACTGGAGTTCGCATGTCCAGAGGATGGATCCCACACTTCGATATATGCGTATCACAAGACAATGTTGTTATCTTTATGAACTAATTTGGAATGGTATGTACAGGTTTAAATTGGATTAATTGGTTTAATTCGTTACATAAGAATATAGACAATTTATGTTTACTACTCCATGATACATTCTCATCTGTCTTACCTTTCCTGTATTTGGGGCTTTATTACAAAGAAGAAAGCTAATGAGATTCAGGTGATCCAAAATCGGGCTGTTAGAAATATTTTCCGTCTACCGTGGTACACTCATGTAAGGGCCCTATATTCTCAGACGAAAATAATTCCATTTCAAATCCATCCAAAATTAGAGATCACTAAAACTATAATACAAATAATAAAGTCATCAACGCGCTCTAATACTCGACCAATATTCAATACGGACGTACACCAACATGATACGCGCTCACAGAATAAGAAGCATTGCGTTCAACTAGATTCGGTGTAAAATCCTTACAATTTATAGCCTCTACAGAATTTAATAAACTCCCTAATGATTTAATAATGATGTCGAACCAAAAACTTCAATCTGATCAACTTAAAAGTAATTTTTACATTACATTTTACATTTTTACATTACACATAAGCTACTTTTAGTAGTTTTCATTCATATATGAAAATTCCATTATTAATTTCAGGTAAGGTTTTTAAATTTACAGTTTATAGACAATAATTAAGCACATTCCCAAACGTGCCACCTATACGAGTATATCTGAGTTTTGTGTTGCTCGGGCTTTCACAGTAGTAGGTTCGTCCGCCTGAAATATGCTTCCTGCACGCCTCAGATGCATTGACAATCCGACAGACTTTAAATATCACCTAAAAACCCACCTTTTCAAATTATCGCATAAAATGTTAACAACGGTTGTCTGTATATCAATAAACAATATTATATCACATTTGCACAAAACATTCATATGTTTAGAGAAACAAAATTCTTGATTTTGTTGTCCATGAAATTCACATCAGAGCCAATAAAGTAAGTTTCTACGATCGTGATTTCGCTGTTGTCACATGCACCTTTCATGACTAAAAACAATGTCAAAGCGCCCTTGAGGTGAGCTATTCACGAAAACGGCGATTATACAAATTAAACAAACAAACAAACCATCACGCCGTTTCCCCACAGGGGTAGGCAGAGAGAATGGACCATAACACTACTCTATCCTGGCAAACCTCTCTAGCTTCCTCCACATTCATACAACGAGTCATACACGCATGTCGATTCCTCCGACTTCTAACATGACCAACCTTTAAAATCTGATTAGTTTAATTAATTTGACAAATTAATCAGATTAAAAGGTTTTATTAGTTTTATCGTTTTTGTAAAGAATTTTGACAGGTGTAGAAATAAATTTTTCATTTGTTCCAATGACAATTTGAATCATTTCTTCAATATTATTTTCAAGTTCTTGCTGGTTAAGTGCCTTACTACAGATAATTTAAAAAATGGTGGATACGTGTAACATAAATTAAATAAACACAAATGTCCGGATCGTCCAAGTCAACATGTGCAACATCGAAAAAAACATTATGTGTTATTACATTATGTGCTAAATTAAAAAACAGTGGATACGTGGAACATATTATAAATTAAATAGACAATATGTGCACCGTCTAAAAAGAACATTTTGTGTAAAATTATTTTTATTTTGTTATTTTATTTTATATCATTGTATTTTATATTATTTGTTTTAGATTTATTTTGTGGGTGTTGGACGATCGAAGTGTGCGCGGGAGATGCCTATTGGTGGCGATGAGGTTCGCAACCCATCACACCGCGCCTCCCGCGGGGCGAAAAGAGAAGGATGGAGTGCCGCATCAGTAAAAGTGTGACAGTCCATTCTCTCTGCTTACACTTTCGGGGAGACGGCGTGATGGTTAGTTAGTTAGTTAGTTAATTTGACAAATTAGCCTAATTATTATTATTATTATTATGCATATAGCATGAACTGCCTTTTATATGAAGAATATCTTCAGCAAACAAGTGAAAAACAGTTGTAATTCATTCATTGTATGGAAATTTAAATTTTGCCTTATGCGCCTCTTTGGTGTCCGCCTTATGGCAATTAAAATTTTTTTTTTTTAATTCCAGGGCCCAAAATTGATGAATCAAGGATCGGACCAAAGTTGCCGATGCAGCGTGTAAAATAACTAATGTTTAAATGGAATGGGATCGGTCATAAAGCAAGGACAACGGGTGATAAGATCTTCTGGCCTGGAGTGGCGAAAGAGAAACAGCTACACAAATTCTGGCAGATCACAAGCAAGATGGTCTGATGACATTAAACGAGTGGCAGGAGGTCAATGGCGCAGAGCGGCGAGGGATACAGTTGTGGAAGTCGGGAAGGGAGGCTTTTGTAGTATTATCATCTATATTACTATTCCACGCCAGCGGACTCGCAGTGCCGAAATCACGATCGTAGAAACTTACTTTATTGGCTCTGATGTGAATTTCATGGACAACAAAATCAAGAGTTTTGTTTCTTTAATATAATGAATGTTTTCTGCAAATGTGATATAATATTGTTTATTTGATTATTAAATTTCATATAAAATATTCAAAAAATAGTTTTTCAATTACCTTAGTAATATGTATTCAAGTTTATAATTCACAGCGAGTTTGCTTGGATTGAAACTTTGTTTTAAAGATATAGACACACATTTTTGCATCCATACACATGGCATTTAATCCAATAAATAAACGAATTGTTATTGAACTTTAATTGTATTTGTTGAATATATATTGGGTTTATTTATGTACTCGAATTTAGCAATAGCGAAGCGTTGCCGGGTCAGCTAGTG